>CM061541.1:119365398-119430398 GCA_030864215.1 Capsicum pubescens
CGGTGACTTTGGCATTGGACGTTCCCAAAATGGGGACTATTGGGTAAATTCAATATAATAGATGCCTGTTGTCATTCCATCCTTCCTTCTCCTTTCAGGGCCTATCCGAAAGAGAATCCAGTACATCTTGGTCGTAAATATCTAAACTGTTTATTTTCTATTCAAGAATTCTTGTTTAGGAAGTTCATACCATCCATACATAGTATTTTGATCTAATATTTCAATTCTTCCATGTTTCAGCAGTAACATATTCTTTTATGGATCTAAGGTACAAAATATAGAAGAAACAAACATTTCCACGACTCTACCACCTAGTCAATTCTTTTCCATTTAATCCCTCTTTCATGGCCACATATCTTTCCAGCTAAGGAATGGGAAATCTTTCACTTGTTATATGAATCGAATTTTCATTTCATCCGGGAAAATCCATCTTTTTCTCAACAATGACTTTGTCATTTGATCGAATAGCATCCCGTTAGATAGGGACATATTTGATAAATACTGATAACTCTCAGATAGAGTATTAAAACAAAAAGATCCATTAGATAATGAACTATTGTTTCTAAGCCATCTCTGACGATTAATCAATAATTTGAAGTGCTTTTCTTGCGTATTCTTGATAAACCAACATTTATATATGGATGTAGGAGGATCTATTTAGAAAGTAAGAATCCCCTTTGACATCTCTTCATCAACAAATAATTCTCGATGTGAAAACAAAAATCCAGGGGGATGATCTTTGAATAGGAAAAAAAGTGGATCTGCAGGGTCCCAAATGAATTGGCTTATTTGAAAAAGGCCTTGTTTTTTGGAAGATCTATCTCGTGTTTGGTACTGCATGGTTCCACTCTGCAAGAACCCTAAATCGTTCTCTTAAAGCTCATCCTCTTATCATAAATGATCCGCTTGTCCTGAAATGACCTGGACCAATAGGGAAATACCAATTCATTGGGCCTTTCGAATCAAATAGAAAACCCCAACGGCTCCATACTCTAGGAGCCCAAACTATGTGATTGAATAAATCCTCCTGCGGGTCAAGGGATCCTTCTCTCTATCTTTCTTCAAACTCCGTTTCATAGAGAAATCTCTAATCAATGATAGACCAAGATCTTTTTTGCATCATATCTAAGGGATTCCTCGTTTCGAGCTGAAGAAGCAATGTCACTCGATCATTATCAAACTGACTGCAATTTTTTTTTGTCCGTGATGATCCCACCAGAGTGCCTTCTACTTCTAATAGGCCATGAACTAGATTAGAATGAGTAAGGATTATCCGTATTTCCGCTAAACATGATGGATTGAATTCATAATTCATTAGATGCTTTTTATGAATGTCAACTAAGTATCGTAAGTAAATTTCTCCCAGTTGTTCAATGATTTGATAACCAAATTCATTCTTTAATAAATGATCACCATGAGTCAGACTTAATAGAATTTGATCAATCCTATTTTTTGTCGTTAAGGTGGAGAAATGAACCAATAATTCTCTTTCTTCATCATGAATTGAATTACTATTCGCGACCCAAGATTCTATTTTCTTATCAATCCAATCCTCGTTCATATTTTTTCTTTTCTTATCAATGAATAGATCTCTTTACTTGTATGACTTAGATGTCCCATATTTCTTCGGACAGAAGAAAATTATATAAACATTTACTCGAGATCTCACTTATCAGATTCCATTGTGGAAGACATAATTTTTTCTAAAGAATTCGCCATGAAATACCTGATCCATGCATAATATTAGGAAAAGTGAATACAAATTTTTGACTGCTACTTAGTATTGGCAATAGGTCTGAAAAAGTATCTAAAAATATCAAATTTAGATATTTGTACCCTGTCAAAGTAAGGAACCATGGTATATATGATTAGAATAGATTCCATTTTGAGTAGAATAGATTCTATTTTGAGGGAGTTGAAAAAGCACTATCTTGTTGAAAGGTTCTATGCATCTGCCCTTTCTCAACGTATTTCTTTAGACAAAGACTCCATTTTTTCCTCTTTCTAGATGATAAATCTTTCTCAAAACATAGAGTGTGAATCAAACCCATATTTGAATTGAAATTGAGATACTGATGCAAGTTCTTCCCTTCTGAATCAGATAGATTCATATCAGAAAGAGGTTGACAATAAGTTCTTTCAAAATTGACTATTTGCCCCTCTATTAGAGGTGTTCCAGAAATGTCTGCAATCAAATAAATAGCTCTATGAATGAATAGATCGGATCGACTTGGAAAATGGAAAGATTTGTACAAGTTATACATTTTGTCACCACTTTGTGGAAAATTATTAGGTATAAATATGTTAGAAACCTGTGACTTGATTGGTGAAATAGTATCTATCCCCCAAAAAGCATGTTTTTTTTTACCGACGGACAAAGAAAATATTTTGGTGCGAATGAACAAAATATTGAGGAATTGTCCATACGTAAAATTAGAATTATTGATACGGGCCTTTTCCATAGAAAAAGGGAATCTTCTGTTCCAATAGAAGAAGTGTTGGGGATTATTCAAGAATCGAAGTCGATTTGCTTTATAAAAAGAAGATAACAATGAACTTCTATGAAATGGTTTCACGGGATTCATCCAATTGACTTGATCGTGGAATATCATTGAGAAATAGGAATCCAGGTTATCAAAGGATTTCCTGCGATTATTTCTAGTATGGAATGAGTCAATCATCCACTTTGGTATCTTATTGAACAAAAATGGTGCCAATCATCCACTTTGGTATCTTATTGAACAAAAATGGTGATATTGTTCCTCCATTGATCAGGAATTTTGATTTTAGGGAAGTATCATGATATTCTAATAAGAAGGGTTTTAATTTTTGGAAATGAACAACTTGAAGACCTATTGATTCTAACTACTGATTGCAGAGTTGATCATTCGGACCTTTCAATTCATAGATATAGATATCGGACCCAGTAATGGGGATATTTGCGAAACTCATACAGAAAAAGGAAGTGCGTAAGACCAAAATAAAAGCAACTTGGACAAAAAAGAGGTGACTTGGACAAAAAGAAACAAAGTAGCTTAGACAAATATTTTTTGTCAATAACCTCAGACCGATCAATCGAATATTGATTAATACGTAATCGATCAAACACTACTTGAAAATGGCTCTTCTTCTCCGAAACGGACCGTTCCAAATGTTCCTAGAAATTTTTTCTCCCATTGGACCATTTGTATCTATATGCATCAGGATCCCGATTTATGGATCTTGCGGTTCGAGAAATCAAAGTAAGAGGCTTGAACCATTTCTTCTGACTCTTTTTCAAATTCTATATATATTGGTTGATCATATATTTTATTATAGTTCTATGATTCAGAGTATCCTTTCCTATTTGATCCATTTGAATTCCATATTCAAAGTTGCGATTAGATCTATTCATTAAAAAGAATCGATTCAATACATTTCTTATGTACCCATAGGTACTATATTGGATTTGAATCAGATTAGGATCAATCTATATTGAGTGACTTCCTCCATTATGTTGTTTCTAGGAAATACCACTATTTTTTGTTTTGGATCTTCCAAATCATTCTCGCAGGAGTTCCGGACCCATTTTTTTCTAATCCTTCAAGAAAAAGATTCATTCTCTTCATAAAAAATAGGAGGTAGAACCAATAAAATTTCTTTTTTGATTCATCCCTGGCCTCATTCAAGAATTGTTTTTGATCCAATCCACAGGAATCAATAGAAAAGGCAAATCCCTTATGATACACCAAATCCGACTCAGTTATTATAGAGTGAATAGGTCTGTCATTTCTTGAAATATCTCTTCTGATTCAAAATTGTAGTATAACGTGTATCCTCCCCTGTTCCATTTATGGAATAGATGAAATAAATCAAAAAATGGATTTTTGTTCAAGAATGAAATCTTATTGGAACTGTCCATATCTGGTTCATCCTTCGGAACCATATCACATCCCAGATATGATGAAATAGGATGAATTGAGATGATATTTTGTAAATAGGTAATTATCTTGAATATATTAACCATTTCTTTTCTTTTTTTTTGATCGCCTGGAAGGGACAAATGAAAGGTCTTGTTGTTTCTTCAGCAATTTTTGATCTCTAGTGGACCTCTTAGTAGGATTCGAACCCATATGAAGTTCTAACCATCTATCAGAGAAAATAAATAAATTGATCTTGTAGTATTCCTAAGAAATTATTTGATTTCTTTCAGAAACAGATAATTAATCATCTGCTTCTCACGTTTTGTGAATAGCTGGGATATTGAGGAATATCCAGAAAGTCATTTCGGGAATCAGCCTGATTCTATCTCTTTTCGTTCTATTTGAAAAAAAGGAAGGATCCCAAAGAATCGATATTTCTTGTCATTGTTGAATATCTCTTTGATTTATCAATGTGTGATATTCCAAATCCTCATTACTAATGGAATCCAAATGATCTCTGGATTGATCAGAAGATCCTTTCAGTTGGCTAGAATCCGTTACTTAAACGAAACTAGATCTTCTGGAATCATATTGAATGTTTGACGATACATTTTGTACCTTGCTAAAAAATCGATCCTTGTTTACCAACCACACATTGTCTAACCAAATCCAATTCTCTCTCGATACGTTCATCAAAAAATCCGATTCGGACGGATTCTTGCCCAACTAATGAAGAGATCTTGGCGGAATTGCCACATATGAAATTGAGCAAATTTTTGCAAAGAAATTGCCCACTTGTTTCTCGAGAAGAGATGGGAAACATGCTAAATATCATTTGATTGAATAGTTGACCCAACCCCTTGTTGTTTGAAGAAACACTCCAGTTCAATTGGTATTTTTCCACAAAAAGTATACATGAGATAAGAAATCCAGTATTTCACTAAGATTTTGAATAGCGGTCCCGAATTTAAGTTGATTCTATTTTGACTCTTCCTCAGAGAAAGATGATCAAACAATTCCCAATCATGGTCCTTTCCGATTGGATAATCCATATAATATACAAAAAGAAACTAGATATTGGAGATCTTTATCGTTGAATAAAATCTCAATTCCAGCGAAGGTTTCATTAAATATCTTACAACTAGAATCCCTCTTTTTTCCGATCTAATTCCCCCACCAATGCGAACCCCAGTTAGATTCAGGCATGCTACATTTTTTAGTTATTGGGAGAACCCAAGTACTCTCTTTCAGATTCAGGAAACAACTCTCAGAGATCTTTTTTTCTTTGGGAAGATACAGGAGCGAAACAATCAACCTATTGATATTAGAAGACCCAACAAATTCTTCCAATGTATCATTTCTAGGTCTAATGGAATTCATAGGTATAGGAAGAAGCCCTATCAAATAGATATTTTTTATTTCGACCACATTTCGATTATTAATACGATATATAAGGACCGCTACAACAAAGAGTATTACACCCTTGATCATGAAATATTGATTGCTTGTTGAACCCTGTGAATTGCGTGAGTAGGATACTCCAAATTCAGGGTCAAAGAGTTTTAGAAAATGTTCTTGGTAGAAAAAATATGAATGAGGGATCCCACTGAATTGAATTGGGTCTATGAATCTAAGAAATGGTGAGAATTCTTGATCTCTCTCAATATCTCTCTCAATTTGAAAATCCAGGATTTGAATTGATGTCCTTTCATTGATTCCTCCTAAATTGCATTGCATTGATTCCTTCTAAATTGGATTGATTTATCCTAAAGATTTCATTTCAATTGGATTTTGGTTATTCACCATGTACGAGGATCCCAGCTAAGCATCCATGGATGAATGGTTAAAGCTCCCAACTCATAATTGGTGAATTCGTAGGTTCAATTCCTACTGGATGCACGCCAATGGGACCCTCTAATAAATCTATTGGAATAGGCTCTATATCAATGGAATCGCATCATCCATACATAACTAATTGATTTGGAATTTGCTCTGTATCAATGGAATCGCATCATCCATACATAACGAATTGATGCGGTATATTCATATCATAATATATGAATACATAGCGAATTGATTTTGAATTGGCTCTGTATCAATGGAATCACATCATCCATACATAACGAATTGATTTGGTATATTCATATCATAATATATGAATACATAAAAAATTGATGTGGTATATTCATATCATAATATATGAACAGTAAGAACTAGTATTCTTATTAAGACTGTAACTCATAGGGAAGAAAATCAATTTATGGATGGAATCAAATATGCAATGTTTATAGACAAAAGTATTCGGTTATTGGTGGAAAAATAAATATACTTCTAATGTCGAATCAGGATCAACTAGGACAGAAATAAAAAAATGGGTCGAACTCTTCTTTGGTGTCAAGGTAATAGCTATGAATAGTCATCGACTTCGGGGAAAGAGTAGAAGAATGAGACCTATTATGGGACATACAATGCATTACAAACATGTGATCATTACGCTCTAACCAGGTTATTATATTCCACCTCTTAGAAAGAAAAGAACTTAAATAAAAATACTTAATAGTCGGGCGATACATTTATACAAGACTTCTACCTTGAGCACACGCAATGAAACCATAGACAGTCAAGTAAAATCCAATCCACAAAATAATTTGATCTATGGTAAGTGTTATTTTTGTAAAGGTCGTAATGCCAGAGGAATCATTACCGCAAGGCATAGAAGGGGAGGTCATAAGCGTCTATACCATAAAATCAATTTTTGATGGAATAAAAGACATATATAGTAGAATCGTAACCATAGAATACGACCCTAATTGAAATGCATACATTTGTCCCATACACTATGGGGATGGTGAGAAGAGATATATTTTGCATCCCAGAGCGGCTATAATTAGAGATACCATTATTTCTGGTACAGAAGTTCCTATAAAAATAGGAAATGCCCTACCTTTGAGTGCAATTTGAACTATTGATTTACGTAATTGGAAATAACCAATTAGGTTTACGACGAAACCTAAAAATCGATCACTGATCCAATTTGAGTACCTCTGTAGAATAGACCTCAACAAAAAACTGAAGAGTAACGGCAACAAGTGATTGAGTTCAGTAGTTCCTCATATAAAATTATTGACTCTAGAGATATAGCAATATGGAGAAGACAAAATTGTTCAAGCACCGACAGAATCGGAAGCGCCCCTTCTTTCAAAGAAAGAAAGATGGGTTATTCATATTTCATTTGATGGTCAGAGGCGAATTAAAAGTTAAACAGTGGGAATTCTAAAGATTCCTCGAGGGGTAAATAGAGATGTCTCCTACGTTACCCATAATATGTGGAAGTATCGACATAATTTTATAGAGTTATTCGGTCTGAATGCTACATGAAAAACATAAGCCAGATGACGGAACGGGAAGACCTAGGTTGTAGAAGATCATAACTTGAGTGATTTGGCAGATTTAGATTCATATATATATCCACCTATGTGGTACTTCATTCTACAATATATATAAGATCCATATGTATAGATATCATCATCTACATCCAGAAAGCCATATGCTTTGGAAGAAGCTTGTATAATTTGGGAAGGGGTTTTGATTGATCAAAAGAAGAATCTACTTCAACCGATATGCCCTTAGGCACAACCATATCATACTTGGAAGGGGTGGACAATTAGCTAGAGCAGTGGGTGCTGTAGCGAAACTGATTGTAAAAGAGGGGAAATCAGCCATATTAAAATTACCTTCTGGGGAGGTCCGTTTGATATCCAAAAACTGCTCAGCAACAGTTGGACAAGTGGGGAACGTTGGGGTAAACTAGAAAAGTTTTGATAGAGCCGGATCTAAGCGTTGGCTAGGTAAGCTTCCTGTAGTAAAAGGAGTAGTTATGAACCCTGTAGACCATCCCCATGGGGGTGGTGAAGGGAGTGCCCGAATTGGTAGAAAAAAACCCACAACCCCTTGGGGTTATCCTGCACTTGGAAGAAGAAGTAGAAAAAGGAATAAATATAGTGATAATTTGATTCTTCATCGCCGTAGTAAATAGGAAAGAAAATCGAATTTAATTCTTTGTTTTTACAAAAACTTTACAAAAAAAATAGGAGTAAGCTTGTGACACGTTAACTAAAAAAAATCCCTTTGTAGCCCATCATTTATTAAAAAAAATTGATAAGCTTAACAAAAAAGCAGAAAAAGAAATAATAGTAACTTGGTCTCGGGCATCTACCATTATACCCATAATGATCGTTCATACTATTGTTATCCATAATGGAAAAGATCGTTTGCCTATTTATATAATGGATAGTATGGTAGGCCACAAATTAGGAGAATTTGCACCTACATTAAATTTTAGAGGACCTGCAAAAAGCGATAATAGATCTCGTCGTTAATGTTAATATTAATACGAAAATCTAGATGCTTATGATTCAGTAGGAGGAGGAAAACCTTATGCTAAAGAACAAAAAAATGGAAGTATATGCTTTAGGTCAACATATATCTATGTCTGCCGACAAAGCACGAAGAGTAATTGATCAAATCCGCAGACGTTCCTTTGAGGAAACGCTTATGATACTAGAAATCATGCCCTATCGAGCATGTTATCCCATTTTGAAATTAGTTTATTCTGCAATAGAAAATGCTAGTTACAATATGGGTTCCAGCAAAACTAATTTATTCATTTGTAAAGCCGAAGTCAATGGAGGTACTACGGTGAAGAAATTGAAACCTCGGGCTAGAGGACGTAGTTTTCCGATAAAAAGATTGACTTGTCATATAACTATTGTAATGAAAGATATATCTTTAGATGATGAATATGTCGAGATGTATTCGTTAAAAAAATAATAAGTAAAAAAAACTCTACAGCTATGACTTATCATGATATGTATAATAGTGGGGGATTATGGGACAAAAAATAAATCCACTTGATTTCAGAATGGGTACAACCCAAGGTCATCATTCCCTTTGGTTTTCAAAACCAAAAAATTATTTTGAAGGTTTACAAGAAGATAAAAAAATAAGAGATTGTATCAAGAATTATGTATAAAAGAATATGAGAACGTCCTCTGGCGTGGAAGTAATTGCACGTATAGAGATTAAAAAAAATCGATCTGATCTAGGTCATAATCTTTATGGGATTCCCAAAATTATTAATAGAAAGTCGACCAGGCAGAATCGAAGAATTACAAATGACCTTTCAAAAGGAATTTAATTGTGTAAACCGAAAACTAAACATTGCTGTGACAAGAATTGGAAAACCTTATGGAAACCCTAATATTCTTGCAGAATTTATAGCTGGAAAATTAAAGAATAGAGTTTCATTTCGAAAAGCAATAAAGAAGGCTATTGAATTAATAGAACAAGCATATACAAAAGGATTTCAAATACAAATTGCGGGGCGTATCGATGGAAAAGAAATTCCACGTGTCGAATGGATCAGAGAAGGTAGGGTTCCCCTACAAATGATTCGAGATAAAATTGATTATTTCTCTTATATAGTTCAGACTATCTATGGAGTATTGGGCATCAAAATTTGGATATTTTTAGGTGAGGAATAATTTTACTACTTGTCTTTCCCTTCTATCCAATGATTGTACAAAAAAAAACAAATCATTCTTTTTTCTAATCAATCAAGGGGAACATTTCTAATTCTTAATTCTATAAGGTTGAATAAAAATTTGATTGCCCATTAGATATAATTGCTATTCTTAGTGTGTGACTCGTTGGTTTTTTTAGGGTTTGGATTAAAAAGACCAGCCCACATAGTATGAACTAAAAACAATAGAACTAATAACCAACCCATCACATTGCATTATCTGGATCTAAAGAACCAATCAAGATATGCAATATAGGTCATATCTTTGTAGCAACTAAAATCTTTTGCATAAAAAAAAATGAAATCTGATTCTAAGTTGTAAAGCAAAATAAAGAAAAAAGATGTGGATAAATGGATGGATTAGAGAAAGAGAGAAAAAGAATACCAATGATATAAAATTCCAATATGTAAGGTCTATGAGTAATCTCATGAAAGGCAGTGTAATAAACCATCAATATGCATTCATACCATAATAAAAAGAATATTCTTTATAGAAATATAGAAATAGAATAAAAAATCAAGAGCTTCGAGCCAATAAAGACTGAGAAGATTGACTCAAGAACCAATTTCATTCTGAGCTCCATTGTAGAATTCGGACCTAACCATTAAGTCAGAAGTGATGGGAACGATGGAACTTGTGAATGCAAAAGATTCTATTGAGCAAGGAATCTTAATGATTCACTGGTCGGGATGACGGAACAAACTAGAGATTAATTCATGTATTCTGAGATCTGAGAAATCCCGAGTTTACCCTACAAATGAAATAGGGATTGAAAGAGTAAATATTCGCCCGCGAAAACTTTTTTTATTGAAAAATTTAGGACAATACAATAAAGGACAAAATAAGGATTTGGTATAATAATACAATTTTTTATATTTCTATTTATACAACTAAAAAGTTTAGTTATGTATTCAAAAAAGTTTAGTTATCTATTCATACAAGATATAAAAATTACTAATTGATTTAATGACATCTCAAAGAATCCCACGTTCAAGGTATTACTCAGTAAAAACATATATATCTTAACTTAAGTTGACTCTTCTAGCTTAATTCAAATTGAATTTTTTGGAATCCTTTTACTCGCAAGGAGCTGGATTAAAAGAAACTCTCACGTCCGGTTCTGTAGTAGAGATGGAATTCAGAAACAACCATCAACTATAACCCCAAAAGAGCCAGATTCCGTAAACAACATAGAGGAAGAATGAAGGGAATATCTTATCGAGGTAATCATATTTCTTTGGTAAATATGCTCTTTAGGAACTTGAACTTTCTTGGATTACATCTCGACAAATAGAAGCAGGCCGACGAGCAATGACACGAAATGCACGTCGTGGTGAAAAAATATGGGTACATATATTTCCAGATAAACCAGTTACACTAAGACCCGCAAAAACACGTATGGGTTCAGGAAAAAGATCCCCTGAATATTGTCTAGCTGTTGTTAAACCGGGGTGAATACTTTATGAAATGGATGGAGTAACAGAAAATATAGCCAGAAGGGCTATTTCACTAGCAGCATCCAAAATGCCTATACAAACTCAATTCATTATTTCGTAATGTAATAGACAAAAATGTAGAAAGGGCTCTTAGATATGAAACAAAACCACATGTTTCCTTTTTTTTGGACAAAAATATTTCTTTTTTTCTTCGCCCTTTGTATTCAAATAACGAATTAAAAAATGATTCAACCTAAGACCCATTTAAATTTAGGAGATAATAGCAAGGCTCAATAATTGATGTGTATTCGAATTATAGGAGCTAGCAATCGTCGATATTCTCATATTGGTGATGTTATTATTGCTATGATCAAAGAAGCAGTACCAAATATGCCCCTAGAAAGATCAGAAGTACTCAGAGCTGTAACTGTGCGTACCTGTAAGGAACTCAAATGTGACAACGAGATAATAATACAATATGATGACAATGCTGCGGTTGTTATTGATCCGAAGGAAATCCAAAAGGAACTCAAATTTTTGGTGCAATCGCCTAGGAATTGAGAGAATTATATTTTACTAAAAGAGTTTCATTAGCTCCCCAGGTATTATAAAATGAAATTGTGATCTGTTGTTAGTAGGGTATTTGAAAGAAATAAATTATTCAGTAGATTGTGTCTCACACATATATCTTTAATAATTCATATCATATTCAAAAATAAATAAGTAAAAAACACGTTGATTATATCAAATTTGGAGAACACAATAATTTTAGTTAATCATGGGCAGGGACACTATTGCTGAGATAATAACTTCTATACGAAATGCTGATATGGATCGAAAAAGGGTGGTTCGGATAACATCTACAAATATTACCAAAAATATTGTTCAAATACTTTTACGAGAGGGTTTTATAAAAAATGTGAGAAAATATCGAGAAAACAACAAATATTTTTTTGGTTTTAACCTTGCGACCAAGAAGGAATAGGAAAAGACCCTATAGAAATATTTTAAATTTAAAACAAATAAGTTGACCTGGTCTACAAATCTATTCTATTTATCAACGAATAGATTTTTGGTGCTTGTTTTTCTAATTATGAAGCGTGGCTAAGTGATCCTACTCACATTGGGCCTAGTGCCCAGGTGGTTTGGCCAATAGTGGGCCAAGAAATATTCAATAGTGACGTAGGCGAGGGATTTTGAGGAATACAAATAACCTTTAGTTTTTTTTTCAGATTTGGCGAGCATCTGGAATAACTAGTGAATTACAACTCTATTGTACAACAATAAGGGCATTGGTCATTGCATTAATGCTTTTTGCTGGTTGGTTTCATTATCATAAAGCGGCACCAAAATTGGCTTGGTTTCAAGATGTAGAATCCATGGTGAATCACCATTTGGCAGGGCTTTGGGTCTCTCTCTTGGGCGGGGCATCAAGTAAACGTATCTTTATCAATTAACCAATTTCTAAATGCTGGAGTACATCCTAAAGAGATACCACTTGCTTATGAATTTATCTTGAATCAAGATCTTTTGCCTCAACTTTATTCCAGTTTTGTCGAGGGAGCAACCCCATTTTTCACCTTAAATTGGTCAAAATATGTGGACTTTCTTACTTTTCGTGGAGGATTAGATCTAGTAACTGAGGGTCTATGGCTGACTGATATTGCCCATCACCATTTAGCTATTGCAATTCTTTTCCTGATAGCGGGTCACATGTATAAGACCAACTGGGGTATTGTTCATGGACTAAAAGATATTTTAGAAGCCCATAAAGGTCTATTTACAGGTCAGGGCCATAAAGGCCTATATGTGATCCTAAAAATGTCATGGCATGCTCAATTATCTCTTAACTTAGCTATGGTAGGATATTTAACCATTGTTGTAGCTCATCATATGTATTCCATACCCCCTTATCCATATCTAGCTACTGGCTATGGTACACAACTGTCATTGTTTACACATCACATGTGGATTGGGGGATTTCTCAAAGTTGGTGCTGCCATGCATGCAGCCATTTTTATGGTAAGATATTATGATCCAACTACTTGGTACAATGATCTATTAGATCGTGTCCTTAGGCATCGTGATGCAATCATATCCCATCTCAACTGGGTATGTATATTTCTAGGCTTTCACAATTTTTGTTTGTATATTCATAATGATACCATGAGCGCTTTAGAGCATCCTCAAGATATGTTTTCCGATAACACTATACAATTACAACCCATTTTTGCTCAATGGATACAAAACACCCATGCTTTATCACCTGGTGCAACAACAAACACCAATTTAACTTGGGGGGCTGGTGATTTAGTGGCAGTGGGTGGCAAGGTGGCTTTGTTGGCTATTCCATTAGGAACCACTGATTCTTGGTACATCACATTCATGCATTTATGATTCATGTGACGGTATTGATACTCTTGAAAGGTGTTCTATTTTCTCGCAGTTCTCGTTTGATGACGGATAAGGAAAATCTTGGTTTTCATTTTCCTTGTGATGGAATTGGAAGAGGGGGTACATGTCAATTATCGGCCTGGGATCATGTCTTCTTAGGACTATTCTGGATGTATAATTCAATTTCAGTAGTAATATTCCTTTTCAGTTGGAAAATGCAGTCAGATATTTGGGGTAGTTTAAGTGATCAAGGGGTAGTAACCCATATCATGGGAGAAAACTTTACACAGAGTTCTATTACTATTAATTGGCGGCTCCTCAATTTCTTATAGGCACAGGCATCCCAGGTAATTCAATCTTATGGTTCTTCATTATCTGTATATGACCCTTTTTTTCCTAGGCGCTCATTTTATCTGGGCTTTTAGTTTAATGTTTCAATTTAGCGGACATGGTTATTGGCAAGAACTTATCGAATCCATTATTTTGGCTCATAATAAATTAAAAGTTGCTCCTACTACTCAGCTGAGAGCCTTGAGCATTGTACAAGGATGTGCTGTAGGAGTAACCCATTACCTTCTGGGTGGAATTGCCACAACATGGGCATTATTCTTAGTAAGAATTATTGCAGTAGGATAATGGCTTGGAGGATTTGAAAAGCATTATGGAATTACAATTTCTAAGGTTTAGCCAAGGCTTAGCTCAGGACCCCACTACTCATCATATTTGGTTTGGTATTGCTACCGCACATGACTTCGAGAGTCATGATGATATTATTGAGGAACATCTTTATCAGAATATCTTTTCTTCTCACTTCGATCAATTAGCAATAATTTTTTTGTGGTCTTCCAGAAATCTATTTTATGCATCTTGGCAAGGAAATTTTGTGCCGTGGGTAGAGGACCCTTTACATGTAAGACCTATTTCTCATGCAATTTGGGATCCTCACTTTGGTCAATCGGCCAAGGAAGCTTTTACTCGAGGGGGTGCTCTTGGCCCAGTGAATATCGCTTATTCTAGTGTTTATCAGTGGTGGTATACAATCAGTTTATGCACTAATCAAGATCATTATATTGGAGATCTTTTTCTATTATTTCTTTCTGCCATATCCTTAATAGCAGGTTGGTTACACCTACAACCGAAATGGAAACCGAGCATTTCCTAGTTCAAAAATGCCGAATCTCGTCTGAATCATCATTTGTCAGGACTTTTTGGCATAAGTTCTTTGGCTTGGACAGGGCATTTAGTCCATGTTGCTATTCCTGCATCCAGAGGGGAGTACGTTCGGTGGAATAATTTTGTAGATGTATTACAGCATCCCCAAGGGTTAGGCCCCACTTTTTACAGGTCAATGGAATCTTTATGCTTAAAACCCCGATTCAAGTAGTCATTTATTTGGTACCGCCCAAGGGGCGGGAACTGCCATTCTAACTCTTCTCAAGGGATTCCATCCACAAACACAAAGTTTATGGTTGACTGATATTGCCCATCACCATTTAGCTATTGTATTTATTTTTCTCGTTGCTGGTCATATGTATAGAATCAATTTCAGGATTGGGCACAGTATGAAAGATATTTTATATGTACATATTCCTTTGGGGGGCGATTGGGGCGTGGACATAAGGGTCTTTATGATATAATCAAAATTCGCTTTATTTTCAATTAGGCCTTGCTCTAGCTTCTTTAGGGGTTATTACTTCTTTGGTAGCTCAACACATGTACTCTTTACCTGCTCATGCATTCATAGCAAAGGACTTCACTACTCAAGCTGCATTATATACCCACCACCAATATATCGCAGGATTCATCATGACATGAACTTTTGCTCATGGAGTTATTTTTTTCATTAGAGATTACAATCTGGAGAAAAATGAAGATAATGTATTGGAAAGAATGTTAGATCATAAAGAATATATCATATCTCATTTAAGTTGGGCCAGCCTCTTTTTGGGATTCCATACCCTGTGACTTTATGTTCATAATAATGTCATGCTTGCCTTTGGCACTCCGGAGAAACAAATCTTGATTGAACCTATATTTTCTCAATGGATACAATCCACTCATGGTAAAACTTCATAAGGGTTATATGTACTTTTATCATCAACGAGTGGCCCAGCATTCAATGCGGGTCAAAGCATCTGGTTGCCGGGTTGGTTAAATGTTGTTAATGAAAATAGTAATTCATTATTCTTAACAATAGGTACTGGAGACTTTTTAGTTCATCATGATATTTCTCTTGGTTTATATAAAAGTAAATTGATCTTAGTAAAAGGTGCTTTAGATGCACGTGGTTCCAAGTTAATTCTAGATAAAAAGGATTTCGGTTATAATTTTCCGTGTGATGGCCCAGGACGAGGTGGTACTTATGATATTTCGGCATGGAATGCATTTTATTTGGCAGTTTTTTTGGATGTTTAATACTATTGGATGGGTTACTTTTTATTGGCATTGGAAGCATATCACATTATAGCAGGGTAACGTTTCACAGTTTAATGAATCTTCCACTTATTTGATGGGCTAGTTAAGGGATTATTTATGGTTAAACTCTTCACAACTTATCAATGGATATAACCATTTTGATATGAATAGTTTATCGTTTTGGGCATGGATATTCTTATTTGGACATCTTGTTTGGGCTACTGGATTTATGTTCTTAATTTCTTGGCGTGGATATTGGCACGAATTGATTGAAACTTTAACATGGGCTCATGAACACACACCTTTGGCCAATTTGATTCGCTAGAGAGATAAACCAGTGGCCCTTTCCATTGTATAAGCAAGATTGGTTGGATTAGCTCACTTTTCTGTAGGTTATATATTCACTTATGCAGCTTTCTTTATTGTCTCTACATCGGGCAAATTTGGTTAATTAATGTATATATACGCGATAATCTTATTTTTTTCAATGGAGAGGGGGTCCACCTTCTTCTATTTCTACATCTAGGATTCGACTTTTATCATGGATACTAGTAGGAATTCAACCATTATGGCAAAGAAAAGTTTGATTCAGAGGGAGAAGAAGAGGCAAAAATTGGAACAGAAATATCATTCGATTCGTCGATCCTCAAAAAAAGAAATAAGCAAGGTTCCGTCGTTGAGTGACAAAACGGAAATTTATGGAAAGTTACAATCCCTACCACGGAATAGTGCACCTACACGCCTTCATCGATGTTGTTTTTTGAACGGAAGGCCGAGAGCTAACTATCGAGATTTTGGACTATCTGGACACATACTTCGTGAAATGGTTCATGCATGTTTGTTGCCAGAAGAAACAAGATTAAGTTGGTAAGGATTAATGATTCATTTCTATTTCTATGGTCGATGATCATAGAAGCACCTTTACCATTCGGTATAAATGGGCTATTTTATTTGTAAAGATAGGGTGGAGGGGTGCATTTTATCCTTGTTTATCTATTAGTTTTCAGTTCTTATCTTTGGCGCGGGGTAGAGCAGTTTGGTAGCTCGCAAGGCTCATAACCTTGAGGTCACAAATCCTGTCTCCGCAACATCTAGTTTTTCCAAACTATTTAAGGGTTAACTCTGGTAACTAGTAATTAATTCCCGGCTTTCACTTTTTAGGGGTGGAAGGCAAAAGAAAACGTAGGGGAGGGATAGAATCACTACACTATCATAACCAACTATACCAAATCCTTAATTTAAGGATATATTTTATGCTATTTATGAAATTAAATAATAAATAGTAAAAAAAATTACTTTATCTTGGATCTTGGGCGGATAGCGAGAATCAAACCCGCATCTTCTCCTTGGCAAAGTGAAATTTAACCATTCGACCATATCCGCATTTTTTTGTTCTTGATACACAATATGTACCTACATATATGATATATAACCGGATCTTATTTGTACAGTGCCGGGACACATATTCTCTTTGGAACGATTCTAATTATTTTTTTAACTGTATTCTTTTTATTCAAGAAGTTTGACCCCCCTATAATTTTTGTGTTTTCTTTTTTTGATTTGCATTTTCTTTGGGGACTTAGATTCAAATTTAATGTGTCTCACAACCGAGAAAAATTTGGGGGGAATTTTGGGTCTGTAAAGAATAGGTTCAATAGATGAGAGAATTAAGGATGCCCACCAGAAAGACTAATCCAATCCATAAGGATTACTAGAAAATAAAATATTTTTGTTACTTGACCAGCCATCAGGAGAAGCAAATACAACGTCTACGCTAATCAATATGATTAATGAAGTAGAAATTAATGCAAAAACAGCCAATTGGAAAGCAAGAGTCATGCTTTTAATCCTCCAGGCTACTAACAAATGAACTATATACCATTTGATCCCTCTATCAGCCAAAAAATATTAATTGTGATAAAATATGTCATCGAGGGATTTTACTTTATCATGAATCCATTGATTCTATATGACTTATTGATACTCCCCCTTTCTCACTTTATTCATACATGGAGTGGGGTGGAGAGAGGAGAAGAATGGAATTTTATTTTTTATTGCACAAATGGGCATGCTAGATCATATATCTATATACGGATAGATAGATCTATCGGTGGATTCACACCTGAGATCTTTCTACAGATTGTAGGGGTATCCACCCCTATAGCCATGTTCTATTCGTAGGAATAAAATAAAAAAAGTCTTTCAGAGAGATGGCTGAGTGGTTGACAGCCCCGGTCTTGAAAACCGGTATAGTTTTGAACAAAGAACTATCAAGGGTTTGAATCCCTCTCTCTCCTTTTTTGCTAATTGAATAGATTTTTTTCTTTAGTGGTTTTCCCAATATGCTATCCAAAAGAAAGGTAAATGGCTCGTCTATCCCACCTTGCCAAGACAAAAAAATATATTCGATATAAATTAGATAAAATGAGTTGAAAAAAAAAAGAAAAAAGGAATACTTAAGCTTATTCCAAGATGTATGATTGAATCAAAGTGATTTGTACTTCATTCAAGCATTGGATATCCTGTCTCATCTCAAATAAGAGGGGTCATGAAAAGAACAGGTTTAAGGTCACGATCAATTCCTTTTTCAAATCCTGTTGCAGCTGCACGAGCCCTTCCCGTGTGCCACAAATGACCTACGAAGAAGAAGAATCCTAGAACAAAATGAGAGGTAGCTAACCAACTTCTAGGATAGACATAATTGACTGCATTGATCTCGGTAGCTACACCACCCACAGAATTTAAATAACCTAAAGGAGAATGAGTCATATATTCCGCAGAACACCGTTCCTGCCAAGGCTGTACGTCTTTTTTCAACCTACTCAAGTCTAACCCATTTGGACCCCTTAGAGGCTCTAACCATGGAGCACGCAGATCCTAAAAATGCAGAGTTTCTTCTCCAAAAATGACTTCTTTGATTAGGGAACGCATTAGATATTTACCTAAACCAGTAGGTCCTTGAGCGAATCCCACGTTAGCCCCAAGGCATTGGTCTCTAGCTAGAAAAGTAAATTCTTGAGATTGAGAAGCTTCTGGACCAGTAGGTCCATAAAATTCACTAGGATAAGCGGTATTATTGAACCAGATAAAACAACAAGCAATGAAACCAAAGACGGCTAAAGAACCTAATGTCACAACCTGAATTAGGGCCTGGCCGTGACGGACATCCCAAACCATGAAGGCATGGACACCCTATTATATCTGGTAATCATGCACAACATTCATATAATAAAAGAATATGCGAAAATATAATATAATACGGAAACATGGTCATATTCTAGATTCAGTTCAACAATGAAGAATGAAATCCAATACCAACTAACAATATCTGAAAACCATCTGTGAAATCTCTACTACATGATCAAATAACAACTATCTGAAAACTGGGACAAGGCCCCCAGTAGACCAACACCATAACTAATGATAAATTTCTGAAAGTAGATAGGCCTTCTGAAATATAGAAGGCTCACCGACTGAACACTGCATTTCTTTCTGAAGAAATCTACTGCTTATCAGGACCCCTAGATTGTACCTCAGAACCTGGAAGGTAGGGGGTCAATACAGATGTATTGGTACGCAGAGCAATCCAAAATAAAGCTTTTAATATAAATAAAATAATTGAGAGCTAGTCATAAAACATCATATATGATATAAATTCCAAAATACATGGGCGTATTTGATAATCATAAAACCTTTCTGTCAATGCAGTCTCTAATCTTTGTATTACTTCTGGGTTAGGTGGCACTCCCCTGCAAGTCTGATATTCAATGGACTATATGAAATCTGCCATTTACTTGGCGGGGAAGCCCCCAACCCAAGTGTTCCACAAGGGTTGGAGTGTCTGAGTCTGATATGCCACAGGGAAATAGGCAAGGGAATAATAATATACCCGGATCGACAAATCACGGTTTTGGGCAATGTGTTTTCTGAACTCGTTCCTTCTTCGGGGAACCACCTAAGCTTTCTTTATGCCCAATTTTAGTCTGTTCTGAAATATGTACCGTTCTAGTTTCAAATTCTGAAAATATGATTTCAAACATGCATTCTATTTTGTTCTGAATTAACATGGCATTATCTGAGTTGGTGTCGTCACACCAAGACTTGCTATTCATGTTTTCTGAGCCATAAATCACTAAGCATGATTTTTCATTAAAACATAGTTCAAACCACCCAAACATGCAATTTAACAAAGAGAATTCATGTTCTGAAAACATAAGTCAAAACTATGTACGAATACTTCAAACATGTGGTGGCCATGTACTTTTGGCAAAACGATGCACTCTTTCATTATATGTATTTTCAACATTCATCAACATGCCAACCCTATCTTTTTATTTTCGAAATCATATTGAAGTCATAACAAAAATCGAGACATTTGATATCATGCTTTCAAGATGCAATTTAGAACAATTCCTAGTATATCATATGTAAATGAAAATCATCACAAGAGAGGGATTTTTCATGAATCATGCTCTCAATTCAATCATCAATCTTAAAACACACGCTGACTTATATATATAATTTCAAATCACTTTAGGGGAAGGCCTAAAGACCAAATCAATATCATTAATGCTTTAAAACATGAATATATTCATAAATCTGAAACACTTTTCTTAAAACATGATTCAATACCCATAAGATTTTAGGAAAACCCCGCGTACCTTAATTTATGACTCTTGAATGAACTCGTGCTTTAGGGATGCTATTCGAACAATTAATGGGTGCTTCTTATAGCCCTCACAATGGGGATTCCGAATCTCAAAGAATTATTGGAAACCCATGATTAAATCTTGAGATATTTGGGTTTTTAGTTTGAAACCTTAAGGGGTGTTCTTGATGAATTTGTGAAAGTGTATGTATTTAGGTGTATTTAGGATTAAATCCCGTGTTTGGATGGGTTTGGGGCCATGGTAAATGTCTAGTTTGACCTTGGAATTTAAAAATCTTGGAATGGAACACTGAAAAATGCTTCACCGCAATGCGCTGGAATCGCAGTGAGCTACTGGAATTGACAATTATCAATTTAAGGCTCATCGCGACGCGGTGGCTAGTCAATCGGGAATGCTGACACTAAAAATGCTCTAACTTCTTCACCGAGTGTCCGTTTTAGATGAATTTGGTATCGATGGAAAGATAATTCGAAGATATTTCATTTGATATATAGTAGGCCCTCTAATTAATTATATAAAAAGAGCTATGGTCGATTGAAGTTGACCCAAGTTTCAACGCTTACTCAAACTCGAACAATGGAAAATCTTTTAACTCATCCTTGAGTTAGGGAACCTATATGATATCAATTCATGATAAGATAGATTCCCACACTACATAATTGGATAAACACTAAATTTTGCCTTGGATTTATGGATTTAGGAACCTTTATGCGAAGGAATGACGGTTGACGTTCTAGCCCAAAAATGTGGGGTGTTACATTATCTCCCCCTTGGGATCATTCATCCCTGAATGATGGGTAGGAACGTTGATGTCTTAAAGGTATGGGATAACGCGTACATGATGTGACTTCTAAGAAGGGATACAACTAATCTGAATCATTTAAACTTCTATCGTGAAACTGAATTCTGAGCTGACTTAACTTTACTTACTTCAAGGAGCTGATTCATGCTAAGAGTTTAAGATTCCCTTGAAGTGTTCATGATCAAATCATATATATTGAATTGGGAATTGATAACTTATGAAAGTACACATCATGAGACAATATGTCTTAGATCGGACCAGGGTACTGTACTGAGCTAAAATACTTGGAGGCATTTGAAATTATGCTCTGCACTCTTATGAACTGAGTCATGACTAAGTAGCTGAATCTGAAACATGATACTTTGACTGAACTGAATTCGAAACTTACATGGATGGAATAGATTATCTCTTGGGATAGTTATACGCTTGAGACTTCGGATAGTAGGACTGGGTGAAAAGGCGGAAAACCACCGTAACTTGTTTGCCTGACTGTTAAACTGAATTACTGGCTACACAGACTCAATTATGCTGGACCCTTATACTTAATTGGAGTATCTCTTCAACACTCTTTCTAAAGAAGTCCTAGCAGCATTAGGGAGCAAAAAATCTCCGGCATGAGTTACATAAGACATCCAACTAAGGAATCACAACAGTGACACTGCTCTATAGTGTGGAATATAGACATATAACTCGTAAACTTGGATAGAATTAACAAACCTTAGGCAATGCAACTTCTTACTTTCAAGATTAGCCACACTTCTAAAATACTCTCTCAACTGTACTTTCCCCTTAAACACCATGCTCATTGATTCCACTTATTTTTCTCATGTGGCCGCTGATATTTCCATCTACTAATGTCTAAACTGAACTAAATTCCCTCACCATCTTCAAGCCTAACTCAAAATCACAAGATGCACCACATAGCACTGTAGTACTAGTCTGAATCATGAATTCAGAACACCCTGCATTTAACAATTCCTTATCTCATGCATAATTCCTATTTCCACTCTAGAAATCACCTTCAACTTCGTATTATACATTTACAAAAACTCAAAGCATCCATTCGTATGTATACAAACATGACATTCAATCTTATCTTTATACCCACATATGCACTTCTAAATAACCAGTCATAAAGCATCTCTCATATTCTCTAATACTTCTATCCATATTAACATCCCTACACTATTCAGATGATACACATAAAATATTCTCAACTAACCAAGCCATACACGAAACTTCACCTCAAAATTCTTTCAACTTATAGACTTACATAAAACAAGCACACAATAATTTTTCCCAAATATAACACATAAAACTTCAACTAACCTTGACATGTATCGAAGACTTGGCCTCAATCTTACTCCATAATTACTTCCTTAACTCAAATAATCACACAACCATCTTTCATCAACAAGAAATGTTTACTCTTTCCCATCTAGACAACTATTTATCATCACTATCTTTACCTAAGGGAAAAGGTCACTGAAAAATTGGAATATCAGGATCCGAAACATGAGGGGAGTACTAAGCGTAACTTCATACCCTACTAAGGCGTGGGGAATAAAGCACTCATGTCATAGACTCATTAAAGAGATCTAATCTTAGGATGTACCTGATATAAATCTAAATTTTTACTGATCATTAAGAGTATCACATGTGCACAAGAGTCATGAACTGCATGACCTGAATTTTTGAAATTCATAACTTACGAAAAGTGATTCTGACTGCTGAACAAACTGGGAACTCATCATACTAGGAACTAGGAGAGTACATGATTCCTTATCATATGCATGAACACGAGCTATGATCATGAAGCTAAAATATAAAGCAAGAGTATGTATCGAAATAACTGAAGTAAACTGCTGAAATAAGAATAGATTGAGCATCATTCTTTCTCACGGCCGATTTCACAACTTACTGACACATCTATTAGTATCTGAAAACTTGACTTGGTTACTCATTCTATCATCTCCCCCTTAGATTTAATCCTGTGAACCACTATATACATTCTGGTATAAACTGAAATCACTTTACTCTAGAGTCGGGGATATAACAACTTAAACATTCACCAACTTATATTCTTCTAACATTAAACATGGATATCTCCAAACCTTTGACGGACCATACCACTTTGGTCATAGTCTACTAGCATCATGCCTGCAAACTTATATTTCTAAACCATAGGAATCAAGATTATTCAAAAAGGCTCAACATCATTAATCATAACTCCATAACTTAGCTATCAAGAACATCACATATTATCTAACTAGTCTTTCTCCACCTAGGAACTCAATGGTACTACTAACCACATAACATGCAATGATCTTTGAAAATAATGCAGCCCCATATCACCTTGGGCATACTTCTACATCATACTTACAACATCAGACTTGATTATGAATCAAATAAACTTAAGCTATTGTATACACTATTCAAGCCTACTATATCACTTTCACACAACTAACACCCACCACATCAATCATTATATCCACCTTGATCACCATTTACTATTCCAACTTAGTGTCTAGTTCTAGCTATGATGAACCACAACTTCACACAATTTCCTTACATGTCAAACATCTGAAAACATCAATCCGCCAACACTTTATAACAGTAAGGATCAATCACAATCCTATGATCTATCTTATTTAAAATTCATTAACACATCCTCCTTCTATACATCATTACTATCTAACCCTTTTATACAGCTAAACTTAGTTCTTAGCTCTATAAACCCCAACTAAACTCCCTCTTGCAACCTCAGGGCATCAAAATTAATACCACTCATCCACCAAGTACCTATTATTTTTCTTGCACGACAAACACCGTCAACAACTCTTTTCATACTTCAAGTAAACAACAATTCACCTTAACTAATAACTCCTTCTCTACCTTACCTTCTATTAACCTAACACATAGGGACGTATCACTTCATTACAAACTCAACATCATGAAAAAAGATTCAGCCAAACATATATTCAATAAATCACCCTTACCACTTTTCTTGCCATTACGCCACTAAACCCCAGTTCCAACCAACACAAGAACAACAAGATGAACAACAAGTTGCTAGTGAATTGAAATAGGCTCCACACGGCTCCATTAGACTTTTATTTTTTTTCTTTGAAACAGAAATAAGATGAATGACAAGTCAACTATGCTAGTGAATCGAAATAGCTCCATACAACTTCACTAATCTTTTAGTTTCAACAACACAATGATAAAAAGATTACAAGAGATAGAAATTTGACACATAATAATCAATGATCTAAGAATACACATCTTACTCTCTATAAATAAAAATCTGAGTCAGACACTTCCCCCACAGACTACCATACAATCCACACATGCTACTAGCTACCACATTAGTCTATCACTATAAAGAGATGAATCATCCTTAAACATCGGTTCTTTAACTAAAATATTTATTTACACAAAAGTCACCCTCACTCTGACTTCTAACTTTGTAACTTCACATTATCAACTTCTTGGTCCAATCACACTACCAATAGGTCATGACACCGACACTTTAACTCACACTACTATTCGGATGGATATATAGTTCCAAAATTCTGCTATACATAATCCCCCCTTAAGCATGGCATCTGCAACCTAAATTCGTGAGAAGGATCGAATACACTTAATACCGCAGGCTATAAAGCACGATGTTGTAAGAATTAAAGTTCACACAAGAGTTAATACACCCTGAAGCACTAACAGACTCTTCTCAAGTCCTTGCACAATCTTTAAAATCTTATATGGCTCAATCAGAAAGGACCACACCATTTAGATTCTAGACTTCTGCACCTGAATCACTTCAACAATGAGACATATCTGAAAACATCAAGGTAAGGAAAGAATTGGGATAACTTTACTTAAGTATGGGAAACACCATAACACGAATTAGAGTATGAAAGAGGAACATTCTGACTCTATAGCATGAACTAGAACATGAAGAAAGGGAAATATTCCAAATGCCTAGTAGCTTCTTGCTTATAAGTGTGGTGTGCTACACACCCATAAAAAAGATTCTACCAGACACAATTTTGCAGACACCCTGGGACCATGAACCGTGATTTGATACCAAGTTTGTCACACCCCAAACTAGGGCCTGGCCGTGATGGACATCCCAAACCATGAAGGCCAGGACACCCTATTCTATCTGTAATCATGAACAACATTTATATAATAAAAGAAGATGCAAAAATATAATCTAATACAGAAACATGGTCATATTCTAGATTCAGTTCAACAATGAAGAATGAAATCCAATACCAACTAACAACATCTGAAAACCGTCTGCGAAATCTCTACTATAAGATCAAATAACAACTGTCTGGAAACTGGGACAAGGACCCAAGTAGACCAAGACCTTAACTAATGATAAATGTCTGAAAGTAGATAGTCCTTCTAAAATATAGAAGGCTCACCGAGTGAACTCTGCATTTCTATCTGAAGAAATCTACTACTTATCAGGACCCCTAGATTGTACCTCAGAACCTAGAAGGTAGGAGGTCAATACAGATTCACTGGTACACAGAGCAATCCAAAATAAAACTTTTAATATAAATAAAATAATTGAGAGATAGTCATAAAACATCATATATGATATAAATTTCAAAACACATGGGCATCTTTGATAATCATAAAACCTTTCTGTCAATTCAGTCTCTGATCTTTGTATTACTTCTGAGGTAGGTGGCACTCCCCTACAAGTCTAAAATTCCATGGACTAAATGGAATCCGCCATTGACTTAGCGAGGAAGCCCCCAACCCAAGTGTTCCACAAGGGTTAGAGTGTCTGAGTCTGATATGCCACAGGGCACTAGGCCAGTGTATAATAATATACCCAGATCGGCAAATCATAGTTTTATGCCATGAGTTGTCTGAACTCGTACCTTCTTCGGGGAACCACCTAAGTTCTCTTTATGCCTAATTTTAGTTTGTTCTGAAACATGCATCATTCTAGTTTCAAAATCTGAAAATCTGATTTCAAACATGCATTCTATTCTGTTCTGAATTAACATGAAATTATCTGAGATGGTATCGTCACACCAAGGCTTGCAAGTCATGTTTTCTGAGACATAAAGCATTAAGCATGATTTTTCATTAAAACATAGTTCAGATCACCCAAACATGCAATTTAACAAAGAGAATTCATGTTCCGAAAACATAAGTCAAAACTATGTACGAATACTTCAAACATGTGGTGGCCATGTACTTTTGGCAAAATGATGCACTCTTTCATTATATGTATTTTCAACATTCATCAACATGCCAACCCTATCTTTTTATTTTCGAAATCATATTGAAGTCATAACAAAAATCGAGACATTTGATATCATGCTTTCAAGATGCAATTTAGAACAATTCCTAGTATATCATATGTAAATGAAAATCATCACAAGAGAGGGATTTTTCATGAATCATGCTCTCAATTCAATCATCAATCTTAAAACACATGCTTACTTATATATATAATTTCAAATCACTTTGGGGGAAGGCCTAAAGATCAAATCAATATCATCAATGCTTCTAAAACATAAATATATTCATAAATCCAAAATCCTTTTCTTAAAATATGATTTCTATACCCATGAGATTTTAGGAAAACCCCGCGTACCTTAATTTATGACTCTTGAATGAACTCATGCTTTAGGGATTCTATTCGAACAATTGATGGGTGCTTCTTGTAGCCCTCGTAATGGGGATTTCGAATCTCAAAGAATTACTGCAAACCCAGGTTAAATCTTGAGATATTTGGGTTTTTAGTTTGAAATCCTAAGGGGTGTTCTTGATGAATTTTTGTGAAAGTGTATGTATTTAGGTGTATTTGGGATTAAATCCCATATTTGGATGGGTTTGGGGCCATGGGAAATGTCTAGTTTGACCTTGGAATTTAAAAATATGGTACTAGAATGCCGAAAAAGGCTTCACCGCTAGGCGCTGGATTCGCGGTGAGCTACTGGAATTGACAATTATCGATTTAAGGCTCATTGCGATGCGGTGGCCAGTCAATCGGGAATGCTGACACTAAAAATGCTCTAACTTCTTCACAGAGTATCCGTTTTAGCCAAATTTGGTGTCGATGGAAAGCTAATTCGAAGATCTTTCATTTGATCTATAGTTGTCCCTCTAATTCATTATATAAAAAGAGTTATGGTCGATTGAATTTGACCCAAGTTTCGACGCTCACTCAAATTTGAATGATGGAAAAGCTTTCAACTCGTCCTTGAGTTAGGGAACCTCTATGATCTCAATTCATGCTAAGATAGATTCCCACACTACATAATTGGATAACACACTAAATTTTGCCTTGGATTTATGGCTTTTGGAACCTTTACATGAAGGAATGACGGTTTACGTTCTAGCCCCAAAATACGGGGTATTACACCTAAACTATAAGATAAGTAAGCCTCTCCTGACCATACAAGTGCGCGTCGAGCCCATGTGAAGGGTTTGGTTAAGATATACCAGATTCCCCCAAGTATACAAATGTAACCTAACGATATATGTCCTCCCATTATATCTTCTAAATCGTCCACACTAACAATCCATTCTTCCCCTCTAAAAGGGGATTTTAGTAAATAACTAAATATGATACTCGGGCTATGGGTCAAGTTGGTAATTTTTCTTACATCTCCCCCTCCCGGAGCCCAGGTATCATATACGCCCCCAAAATAAAGAGCCTTGAATACTAGAAGAAAAGAACCTAGACCTATCAAGATTAAGTGAATACCTAAAATTGTGGTCATTTTATTTTGATCTTTCCAGACATAACCAAAGAAGGGAAAATATTCTTCAAGTGTCTTAGGTCCCAAAAGTACATGATAAATGCCGCCAAAGCCCAATACTGCCAAAGAAATTAAATGAAGTACTGTAGATACAAAGTATGGAAAGGTGTCTATAACTTCTCCCCCAAGGCCTACCCCTAACCTAGAGTAGCTAGGTGGGGAAGTAAAATCAATCCTTGTTCGTACATAGGCTCTCAGGTACGAAATGGGATACTTTAAATAGGTTCACTATTCCGACCCAGAATATAATTAATCCAGCATGGCTACATGAGCCCCTAGTAGTTTACTGAATAAATTGATAAGTCGGGTATTCCCGGCCCACCAAGCGAAACCTGTTGTTTCTTGGTCACGACCAACTAAGGCTAAGGTTCCATTAAAGAGCGTTTCTACGTGGTAGAACCTCCTCAGGGAATATAAGTTTTTCATGAGGCTGATCTTAATCCACCATCCAAGCGTGAATACCTTCGTTTAAGAGAATACTTTTGGTGTAGCAAGTCACAAATTTAGGATCTTCCGTGTAACACCCCACATTTTGGGCTAGAATGAAAATCCATTATTCATATGCGTAGATGTTCCAAAAGCCTCGAATCCTATGTAAATTTAGTGTTTTAATCAATTATGTAGTGTGGGAATATATTTGATCATGAATTTAGATCATAGAGGTCCCCTAACTCAAGGAAAAGTTGAAAGCTTTCCTATCATTCAAGTTTTAGTGAGCGTTAAAACTTAGGTCAACTTTAATCGACCGTAACTCCTTGTATATATAGAATTAGAGGACGTACTGTATGTTAAATTAAATCTATTTGAATTAGCTTTCCAACGATACTAGTTTTTCCCAAATCTGATACCGGAGGAAAAAGTTATACCCATTTTACTCCAACATGTCAGCCTGGAAAATTGAGTGACACATTCGTGATAACTTATCACAAGTGTAACGACTTATCACAAACGTCGTCAGCCTTAGGCAAAATCCATCCCCCATTTATGACATTTTTGATAAGTTATCACAAGTGTGATGACTTATCATGAACTTTGTCTGCCTTAGGCAGAAATCCATCAATTCCAGCCCCTAGTGAAGACTTATCACAAGTCTGACGGCCTATCACAAATGTCGTCAGCCTTAGATTTTCAGCAGCAGGGAAGCCGTTTAGTAAGGGTATTTTGGTCTTTTTACTTCACCTCCCACAACTTAAAACCCTCAAGGAACGTAACTTTCTCCTATTTTTCTTTAGTTAAACATCTAAAAAACCCTCTCTTACACTTTCAACCACAAGATTAGGGTTTTTATTAAAATCATCTCCCAAAAACAAGATTCAAGCCCTTTTTCCAAGATAATCGAGAATTAAGTTTCCCAATCCAATAACTCTCCAGCAACTCATCAAAGTTTCCTTTCTAAGGTATGCGTAGTGTTCATCCATGGATCCCTTTAATCCACGGAGCTCAAGAATCATGTTTTAAATTATAAATTGTGATTTCCTTGTTGTGTTATGACTATATTTATGTTGATGATTATTGTTTGGATTCAAGGTTGTATCTTGATGTATTTTTCATGAAGCATGTGAGTAGGTTAGTTGAAACCCATGAAATTTGGATGGATTAAGATTGTCAAATTGATAAGTACACCTAGGCCCAAAGTTATGCATGTAAGGTGTTTGATAAAATGCCAAGAATGATAGAATCCACATTTTTTTGACTTAATAGTGCTTAAATGATAAGTCCATGTTTTATTCCTTATGTTTCCACATGAATTCCATGTTATTGATATGTGTTGTTGTTATGAGTTGTTGTTGTGATATGGAATGTCCATGATATTGGGGTATGCAAGTATACCCGTGTTATATGTATTCACTTTCATGTATAAGGTGTTGAGAACTATGTGTAGTATGAAATCCCCTACTCATGGTATTATGAATTGTGGATGTTATTCCTATGATCAAGAAGTATCATGTGTGTCAGTTTTCTTCCATCGAGTCCTGGGGGTACTTGTACCTAAAAAATATAACTATGTGCCTAGAGCCGAGTCAGTCTCAAGATAATCTTAGTCATGCTATGATCAGTAGAACTCAGTCAGTTACAGAATTTAGAACTCTCAGACAGTTATAGAACTTAAGAAATCTCAGTAATCTAAGTATCGTTATCATTCTAGCTTCAGTTCAGTACTCAGCTCAGATTTCAGTAGAATTCAAGAAATCAATTCAGAACTTAGTATCATTCAGTCAAATAATAGATTCAGTAGTATTCCATCAGATAACGGAACCAAGTGAACTCAGTCAGCTCAGTCAAGTAAGAAATTCAGTAATAGCTTCAGTTCAGATCAAATACAAGTTCTAAGAATCAATTCAGAGTCTTTCAGTTAGGAGTAGGAGCTAGCACCGAGTGAGTGCAGGGATGGGAACTCCCCATTAGAGGGACAGAGTCATTAGGAGCAATCCCTGAACTCCAGAACTGCGTAGCCAGTGCAAAATATAGGAGTCACCTATTAGAAAAAGGCTTGTCACCCGTCAGAGAGGCTTGACTATTATACTTCCTTAGGCTTGACTTCCTACGAGGGTCACCCATCAGATAGGCTTGACCATAGAGGTCTTTACCTGTGTCACGGTAATGACACCCTTCCATCTAGGGTTATAGGTTAGACCCTACTAGTTCAGACTCGGGGCATGTCGGTTAAGTGAGAACTCCCACAGTTACTGTTTCAGTATCAGTCTTCAGAGTAGAACTCAGAAATCAGGACTGTCAGATACAGTCATCAATCTCAGTAAGGAACTCAGATAGTTCCATAAATTCATAGACCAGCCACTAGATAGTCTTGGTATAACATAAAGCTATTCAATATCAGTAATTACAGAGGTCACCCATCAGATAGGCTTGATCTCAGTCTCAGATTCAGTTGAGTATTCTCAATATCAATTCCAGAGATCACCCATTAGTTAGGCCTGAACTCAAACTTAGTCACTCTTAATCATTATTAGAAGATTTAGACTGTCAGATAAAGTCACTCAGTTTCAGTTACTTACACATGTATGTATTTTCATGTTCATATTAGTTCGCATTGTTCATGTATATAAACCCCTTTGCATTTAGCCTACCTTACTCGTATACTCAGTACATTTAGACGTACTGACGCATTTATGCTATGGTGTTTTCTCTTATGTTACACCATAGATTCAGAGGCACGAGTTCCAGAGCAGCAGTAGCATTGAAGGTTTCAGCAGTCAGGGTTAGCAGTGAGTCCTTATTCTCCGAGGACATGATTACTACTATATTACTTCAGTATTTTAGTTTGGCTTTTAGTAGTCGGGAGTTAGTTGGAGACATCTCCCTTCCACTCCCTACTTCAGACAGTTAGAGGCTTTCAGACTAGATTCAGACTTCAGTATTTTGGTTTTGTTTTGATATTGTGATACCACTTTATTCAGACATTGTTATTATTCAGATTATGTTCAGTATTGAACCTTATGGCCTTTTAGCTCATGTTTTTGCATTTATATTCATATATTATGCAGTGTACATGTACAAATATCAGTCATGAGTTAGCTTGTGGTCCCTCGGGATCATGAGCACCGTGTAGCATTCCTATTCAGAAAATCAAGGCGTTACATTCCGCTGCGCGAATTTCCTAAGAAACAAAGTCATAAGCACATAGGTTCAGGGCTAGACCAACTACTCCAAGAGAACTCATCCATAAACTAGTTACTGGTACAAATAACATAAAGAAATGTAACCAATATTTATTGGAAAAATCAACCCCAAAGATTTAGGACCAAATGCGGTTAGCGGTGACCATTGAATAAGTTTCTTCGTCTTGAGTTGGGTTAAAATCACGAAATGTATTTGCACCATCACCATCTTCAAATAAAGTATTTTCTATGGTAGCACCATGAATGGCGCATAGCAAAGCAATGCCCAATACACCGATAACTCCCATCATATGAAAGGGGTTCAAGGTCTAATTATGAAACCCTTGAAAAAATAGGATGAATCAAAATATAGCTGCTACACCAAAACTAGGTGTAAAGAACCAACAAGATTGACCTAGTGGATAAATTAGAAATACAAACACAAAAACAACAATTGGACTAGAGAATGCAATTACATTATAAGTTCTCAATTGAACAGATCGAGCAAGCTTGAATTTACGTAACATGAAACCTATTAGGCCAAAAGCTCCATAGAGAGCAACAAAATTCCACAGACCCCCCAATTGACACCAACAAGTATATCTCCTTGTACGTCAGGACCCTATAGTAACAACAATGAATGTGCTAAACTATTAGGAGGAGTAGAAACCGCGATAGTTAAGAAATTACAGCCTTACAAATAAGAACTGTCCAATCCATGGGTATACTATAAAGTTACAAAGGTTGTACCTATGAACCAACCCCTATAGAGAAATAGGCACAAGAAAAGAGCAATAGACCGGACCAACTTACAAAAATGAAATGGTCCCTCCGTAACCAGTCATCCATAATATCAAATAAATCACTTTCATCTTTGGTAAACTTACCAATGGCTATAGTCATAGCGATCCTCTTATTCAACTACTTCGACCATTTCCGAGAACCTCATATCTTTTTTGGGGCATCCGAAGAGTCGATCATTTTTGTATGATTTCTCTTGCACTGCACTTTCCAATGAGTTTCGAAGATAAAAAATCCTTTATTGATTAGCCCATAAACTGACCTAGGTAAATCTATGAACTCCATTGGATTATTCCTTCTGACTAAGCATATGAACCATGAATTATCTTATTAAGATAATTCAATCAATCCCTTGTTTTGAAAGAACTCTTCAAGGACTAAATGATCCCTTTCCTTCATACTTAATATAAATAAATATAAAACCCCAGAGTATATCTTTCCATGGATAAAAAAAAAGTTCGAGCAAATATTCATTTTTAGATTCTTTTGTCTATTAGAAAAAGAGATAATCTACTATTTTTCCTTTTAGCAAATCTAAAATTTAATAAAATAAATAAAATAACTAGTAGACTGGAAATGAAAGTCTCTTTCTCGAATCTATTCTTCATCACACTATTGGAACAAAACAAAAATACTGTATGCAATGATATTGAAATATTTGTTACATGAAGCCACGATCTGATAGATATACATCAAAATCTACAATCTACTTAATATTGATATATAATCTAGATAGAAATTAATCTTTGATCTAGAATCAAAGAAAGATAATAAATGGCTCTTATGGTGTGACTTGCAAGAAAGGTTTATCTGTAGAGGAAAGGAATAACAATTTATTCCTATAATTTTTCCTATAGAAAATATAGTAACAAGAAGATTTAATTAGAAATATCGACAAATTCTTGTGCAGTCCAAAATAAAAAAATGAAAAAAAAAATCAACTGCTCCAATTTCATCTCTATTAAATTTTAATATCAGAATAACGGATATAGTCCTAATTCAATAGGTCAGGTCCACTTCCTTTTTCTTTTGTTGATTTCTAACCTTTCGAATGGATTTGGTTGGTATAATGAAAAATAGGAATATTCGGTGGGTGATTCAAGAAGTGACTGTTCATTATTCAGAAATTCATAATAATGAAAATTGAATAAACAAATGTTCAACTTTATAACTAAGTATAATGATAATGTATTATCCAGTTAGTTACTATTTTTATTACAAATCAAAGTACAATTCTCCCCTTAAATATGAATACTAGATTGGAGTTTTACAAAGCCCCTTATCGGATTTGAACCGATGACTTACGCCTTACAATGGCGTTACTCTACCACTGAGTTAAAAGGGCCCTTTTTATTTAATTCCGGAATTATTCACTATGTGGATAAAATATCTATATGTACATATATTATAAACATAAGTATATAAGCATTAAATACGTGCAGTAGATACATAGTGTCTAGTGGCTCATGGATTTACCTAGGAAGTCTAGGAGAAAATGCAATGAAGTGTTTCAAGACTGACTAGAATTGTTTTGTTTCTTTTATTGAATTGATCCCACCAGAACAAAATTCACTTAATTGATACATATACATACACCTAGCAATTCAACATAAAATTCAAGATATTTTATCAAATCATGGAATGAAGAGATTCTACTTGTCTCTTGAACTAAATTCTTGGATAAAAAAAAAATTCTGCTTGATCTTACTAGATTTCTCATTTGTTAATTTCCTAACTTGGTGGGAGGGAGATAAGGATATCTCATCTTAACAATGAATCAAATGAAAGTGAAAGAAATCAAAATAAAATTCTAAATACTAACATAATCGAAACTAAAATAATCAAAACAAATTCAATTGAAATAATTCAAAAATAAAAAAATACTCTACTAGATTTTATATTTCTAATGGCGATTAGAATGAATAATTCATAAGAATAAAAAATAATTCTATGCAATTCTGAAAGGGGGAAAGATCCCTCGGATAGGATCATCGATTATATTGACAATTTCAAAAAATTGATCATAGTATGATGGCCGTTGGTCAAACGAGCCCCCATCGTCTAGTGGTTTAGGACATCTCTCTTTTAAGGAGGCAACGGAGATTCTAATTCCCCTGGGGGTAGGGTACTACGAAAGGAAGTTGATCTTGGATTACCAATAAATCTAAAATTGATTCTTGTTGGGTCTATGCCTGAGCGGTTAATGGGAAAGGACTGTAAATTTGTTGGCAATATGTCTGCACTGGTTTAAATCCAGCTCGACCCAATAATTTGCCAATTCACCATGAGATGATATATCCCCTTTATACTTCAGAAATACCCGATCTGGAGATAAAAAAGAATAAAATTTTCTGCTACATCCCGTATTTCCCTGGGATTGTAGTTCAATTGGTCAGGGCACCTCCCTATCAAGGCGGAAGCTATGGGTTCGAGCCCCGCCAGTCCCGACGGATCCAATAAATATATCAATAAATCTGTCTCTTTTTGTGAAGGGGACGAGGGGCAGAATTTCATTGTCAAAGCAAAGGGGAAATCCTTATTTCATTTTTCTTTCCTTTGGGTAGGAGAAATACATATGCGGTTGGATTAGTACAATTATTGGTAGCATTATAGTCAGTATTCCAAGAAATGTTGGCTTTTTCGATTGACCCCGATGCATGTAATGGAATTGGATACTATACCTTTTTGAGGTGCGCATACACAAAGGGAATTTTTTTCTTGTCCAATACAAAATTCAATATAATAAAATACTTTCCAGAAAAACAAAAAAAACAATTTATTTTTCTGGATACGGATTTATGGAACCTCACTTACTAGTTTGAAGTTGAAAAATAGATTTCATGTAAATCGCACACTGAGCTCTTGGTATAGGTGTATCGGGGATAATAATATACGAAGAAATGAGGGGGAAGGACAGATCAACCAAAGATCCTACTCTTCTTAGAAAGGGGAATGAATTATTTTTCCAATTTTCATTTTGTTTAAGGCCCCATCGATGAAAGAGCAAATTGAAAATTGTAAATTTGATGAATATTCATTTTATACGGTCTCATCTTTATCAAACTTATTTGTCTTCCAAGTCAAAAATAGTTTCGTTCTAAACTCCTGTCTTCTTCCATTTAGCTTTTATTTTTTGTTTGGGTTTGTAAGTATGTGACCACTGGAAGTGGAAGAGCTATTTGATGTGAATTCATCAGGGGATTGTACAAGAAGGAACTAGATAGATTAGAGAGAAAAAAAGAATAGGTGATAAAAAATGATAAATAAAGGAATTTTGGTTGGATTGGGTTAGGAATCCAAGTTTGGGGCAGTATGGATAAAAGAACTTCCTATGTTATACTATTCAATTCTCGACGACGAATTGATTTGATAGTTCAAATATTGTTATTCATGATATTGATACGATTCAAGATCATTGAGAGGTAATATTCATTCATTGAATTTACAGGACAATGATTTATCATCTCTATGGGATTAAATCCCGAGTTATTGCAAAGTAAAAAACCAATGAGATTATGGAAGTAAATATTCTTGCATTTATTGCTACTGCACTATTTATTCTAGTTCCTACCTCTTTTCTACTTATCATTTACGTAAAAATAGTCTGTCAAAATAATTAATTATTAACTAATTTGAATGAAACTTGACTTCTGAGTTCTTAGCCAAAATTGCCGAAATAAAATAAAAAAGATTCCAATTTCATGTCTTAAATGAAATGAGTGGACTAGAATCAGCAGTATTCTAATAGATAGATAGTATAGTAGAAAGATTCATCTACTTCTTTCTACCATACTATTTATTAGTTAGATTGTAGCTATTCCCTGGACTAAAATAAAGATAGAGGCTGCATTTGATATGGATCTATAGATCAATCCATAATGTTATCTTGATATATGTGAATATCAATTCCATATATGGGAGTGACATAACATCCAATTCCATTTATTTTCTATATTTATTTGTTTTGATCAATCTGAATTACTGTTATGTCTTATAGTTTGAATTACTATATTTTTTATTTCCAATATGAATCTCGGTATCTATTGAAAGAATCAAATCAATGAAGGAAAAGCGATAGATATAGGCATATTCAAAAAATTATGTAGTAATCTTTTTTTTAACATTCCCAATAAGTAATTGAGTAAACCATTGACAGTAGTTCCACGGGCATCGGAAAGGAAGAGTAAACCTCACTGATTTTTAACGACTGAACCATGATATGAAATAAGTCAATAAAGTATAAATCCAATTTTAAAAATTCGAAAGTGGTAATTGCACAATATGTGACCCACCTGACAACCTTATTCTACATAGTATATCATTAGACAACCATTATGTTTCTATTCCTTCTTTCTCATACAAAGTGCGTATACACTTAAAAAAAAAAATTCCTTGAACAGTAAAGAAAGAAACAAATAAAAAAAGGGTATGACCCTCCTCAGTATCACCTAGTAAGAGGCCATTGATTGGACTAGAAAATTTAGGAAGAATTAGGTTCGAATAAGTTACCTGGGATCCTCTTCCTTTCAAACTACAAACATGGGAATTGTTGAAATATCTCTTTGATTGAATGAGGATGATTCCTATAATACATTACTCTAGTCGAGTCCAATGGAATTTCGAAATGAAGAAATTTTTATTTTGTTCCAAACGTGTTGCAGAACGATCTAGAAAGCAATTAATATTGATACAGTTTGCTTCCTTAACTCAATTAGTAGGACCCCTAGAGTCCACTCCTTCCCCACACTACGAGTGAAAGGTAAAAAGTAAAGACTACCATTAAAGAAGCCTAAGCAAGACTTACTATATCCATATGAATTATGTCCCCTATCTCTATAAATATAAAGGAATTGTTCCATTATTCCTCACTAATAATAGAGGAATTAATGGTGCAGATTCAAAAAGAACGAAGACTATTAATAAACCAATCGGCTACATTCACTCGTTTTATAAGAAATTCCTATATGATTTCTAATCGGGAAAGATTAAACACAAGCAAAATCCGCAGTAACATCTCAAGGGAATGTTACTAATGGAACATGTAGGAATAATAGGTCCTATTCTTTTTTGTGGACCTCATTTCAATTGATTGGATGCTAGAGCACTCAGAGATTTTTGTGATTTCCTCCTATATAATAAAGTATCTTTCTCCCCCTTCCACAACTATTTATATTTCCTATCGGGCTCTCCAACTAACCCAAGGTCCAGTCATTATACAATGAATTAATAATATTAAATTTTTATTTGTAGTAGAAGGTAATTGCGAAGTCTTGATAGCCCCTCTAGCATTCGAATATTTCCTTGAAGCCTAGCCTAAGACTAAATATGCAATGCAAGGATATTTAAATTTTTTTAGAAAACCCCCCAGACCAGATGTTTAGAATCAAACAAGTATCAATAGTCAGCCTTCTCTGCTTCTGCTGGGGAATCATTCGGCAGGTTATATCAACAAAAAAAAAGAAGAGATTTCTCATTTTTTGTTGATCAGGCTCCACCCAAATTGGAACTGGGGAAAAAAGGATTTGCAGTCCTCTGCATTACCACTCGGCCATGTCGCCAAAATGCTACAAATACAAAATAGATGAAAACTTTTCTGGATTACTGAACTACTTTTTTTATCGTACTTGCACCTTGAGTTCTGTTTTCCTTAATTTTTCCTAAAAGTCAAAGAAATCCTAATCCTTCTTCCCTTTTATTGGGTTTGATTCATCCTTTCAATTTCGATTGAGTCTATCTCAAAATTCATAATGTTCAAAACTTTCTCTTACCTTTCTATTGAAATCTATTGAAAAATCAAATGTGGATTTTTAGTCGCAAAATCCAAAATTCAACTTTATGAAAATAGGAACCATTAACTATTGACTTAGAATACATGAACAATTCTTGGATTTGAATCTCCAATTTTTGTTTTCCTAATGACATAAGAAAATATAACTTGATATATAACTAATCAGTATGGATTTTTTCAATCAAAAAATCCTTCTCAACTATAAATTATAATTATTATTAATAATAATAACAACAATTATAAGTATATGTAAACCCCCCAAGAGAAATTGTTAGACGGATATATATTATTTATATATGTTTTCGATATAGAATTACCAGATATAAGAAAAGTATCATACTTCAATTTGAATTTTGAATAGAATAGAAAATTAAAATTCTGTTTTCATAGAGCACAACCTGTGTTGCCCCGAATAGAACATAGAACGACAATAAAACAAGAAAAGAGAAGAAAGATGGATATTATAGATATCTCCATATGTGTTTAAGCCATAAAATTCTTCTTTTCTTATACACTTCACAATCGTATTCTACTCAAAAATCTGTAAACAAAATCTCTCTCTTCTTTGCGAATCATTTTTTGAACAACAAAATCCATAACATAAAAAGGGGGTTAAATGCTAAAAAACCAATTCTAATTCTATATATTCTCTTTCTGATTTTTATGCCTTCATCTCAGCGAAAAGATCAAATGTCCAATCCATTTATTTTTCTGGTATTCAAGTAGGTTGGAATATGTATTATCATAATAATGGTAGAAATGGAATCATTTTTGTTTTAATATTCTATACAAAATCCTATAAACTTAATTAATAAGTCCAAGTAGCAGAAGTCCGTTTCTAGGGATGTTTTATCAATTTCTTTCCATTTGTATCTATTGAAAATTCCAATAAATTCCAATTCAATTTAAGTAGACAATTATCTTTCTTCCTCCGTTCATACGTATTTCATACATTCCAGATATGGAGTTGGGTAAAGTTTCATGTGATTCGGTAAACAAAATTGAAATGCCACCTTTATTAGACCATTTATCTAATCTATCTATTAGATGAAGAAAGAGCCAATAGTGGTATTTTTTGATAAATGGGAAATTAAAAATGCTCTGGGATGGAAATGAGGGAATATCTACAATACCTACAATTTGAAGGATTTTGGAGGTTCATTGATCAAGGTTTGACGGAAGAACTTATAAGTTTCCAAAAATTGAAGATACAGATCAAGAAATTGAATTTCAATTATTTGTGGAAACATATCAATTGGTCGAACCCTTTATAAAGGAAAAAGATGATGTGTATGAATCACTCACATATTCTTCTGAATTATATGTATCCGCGGGATTAATTTGAAAAAATAGTAGGGATATGCAAGAACAAATAATTTTTATCGGAAACATTCCTCTAATGAATTCCCTGGGAACTTCTATAGTCAATGGAATATATAGAATTGTTATCAATCAAATATTACAAAGTCCCGGTAGTTACTACCGATCAGAATTGGACCATAATGGAATTTCGGTCTATACCGGCACCATAATATTAGATTGGGGAGGAAGATCAAAATTAGAAATTGATAGAAAAGCAAGGATATGGGCTCGTGTAAGTAGGAAAAAAAAATCTATTCTAGTTCTATATTTATCTATGGGTTTGAATCTAAGAGAAATTCTAGAGAATGTTTGCTATCCTAATTGTTTTTTGTCTTTTCTGAGTAATAAGGAGAGAAAAAAAATTGGGTCAAAAGAAAATGCCATTTTGGAGTTTTATCAACAATTTGCTTGTGTGGGTGGCGATCCAGTATTTTCTAAATCCTTATGTAAGGAATTACAAAAGAAATTCTTTCAACAAAGATGTGAATTAGGAAAGATTGGCCGATGAAATATGAACTGAAGACTGAACCTTGATATACCCCAGAACAATACATTTTTGTTACCACGAGATATATTGGTAGCCACCGATCATTTGATTGGGCTAAAATTTGGAATGAGTGCACTTGACGATATGAATCATTTGAAAAATAAACGTATTCGTTCTGTAGCAGATCTTTTACAAGATCAATTTGGATTGGCTATGGTTCATTTAGAAAATGTGGTTCGGGGGACTATATGTGGAGCAATTAAGCATAAATTGATACTGACACCTCAGAATTTGGTAACCTCAACTCCATTAACAACTACTTATGAATCCTTTTTTGGTTTACACCCATTATCTCAAGTTTTGGATCGAACTAATCTAATAACACAAATAGTTCATGGGAGAATATTAAGTTATTTAGGCCATGGAGTATTGACAGGTCGCACTGCTATTTTCCGGATAGGAGATATCCATCCTAGTCACTATGGACGTATTTTCCCAATTGACACATCTGAAGGAATCAATGTTGGACTTATTGGATCCTTAGCAATTTATGCAAGGATTGGTCGTTGGGGATCTCTAGAAAGCCCTTTTTATGAAATTTTTGAGAGGTCAACCGGGGTACGAATGCTTTATTTATCAGCAAGTAGAGATGAATACTATAAGGTAGCGGAAGGAAATTCTTTAGCCTTAAATCAGGATATTCAGGAAGAATAGGTTGTTCCAGCTCGATACCGTCAAGAATTCTTGACTATTGCATGGGAACAGGTTCATCTTTGAAGTAGTTTTCCTTTTTAATATTTTTCTATTGGAGCTTCCCTCATTCCTTTTATCGAACATAATGATGCAAATAGAGCTTTAATGTGTTCTAATATACAACGTCAAGCAATTCATTTTTCTCGCTCTGAGAAATGCATTGTTGGAACTAGGCTGGAAAGACAAGCAACTCTAGATTCGGGGGCTCTTGCTATAGCCGAACGCGAGGAAAGGGTCATTTATACCAATACTGACACGATTATTTTTGTGGGTAATGGAGATATTCTAAGCATTCCATTAGTTATATATCAACGTTCCAATAAAAATACTTGTATTTATTAAAAACTCCAGGTTCCTCGGGGTAAATGCATTAAAAAGGGACAAATTTTAGCGTATGGTGCTGCTACGGTTAGTGGCGAACTTGCTTTGGGGAAAAACATATTAGTAGCTTATATACCGTGGGAGGGTTACAATTCTGAAGATGCAGTACTTATTAGAGAGAGTTTGGTATATGAAGATATTTATACTTTTTTTCACATACGGAAATATCAAATTCAGACTCATGTGACAAGTGAAGGCCCAGAAAAAGTAACTAATGAAATACTGCATTTAGAAGCCTATTTACTCCGCAATTTAGACAAAAATAGAATTGTGATACTAGGATCTTGGGTAGATATGGATGATATTTTAGTAGGTAAATTAATACCCCAGGTCTTGAAAGAATCGTCGTATGCCCCAGAAGATTGTTTGATGCGAGCTATACTTGGTATTCAGGTATCTACTTCAAAAAATACTTGTCTAAAATTACCTATAGGTGGCAGGGGGCGGGTTATTGATGTGAGGTGGATCCAAAAAAGGGGTGGTTCTAGTTATAATCCTGAAATGATTCATGTATATATTTCACAGAAACGTGAAGTCAAAGGATACGATAAAGTAGTTAGAAGACACGAAAATAAGGGTATTATTTCTAAAATTTTGCCTAGACAAGATATGCCTTATTTACAAGATGGAAGATCCATTGATATGGTCTTTAACCCATTAGGAGTACCTTCATAAATAAATGTAGGATAGATATTTGAATGTTCACTAGGGTTAGCAAGGAGTCTGCTAGATAGACATTATAGAATAGCACCTTTTAATGAGAAATATGAACAAGAAGCTTCGCGAAAACTAGTGTTTTCTGAATTATATGAAGCCATTAAGAAAACATCGAATCCATAGGTATTTGAACCCTAATATCCAGGAAAAATCAAAATATTTGATTGAAGGACGTGGATACTTTTGAACAACCCGTTATAATAGGAAAGCCTTATATCTTGAAATTAATTCATCAAGTTAATGATAAAATCAATGGGCATTCCAGTGGAAATTATGTGCTTGTTACACAACAACCCCTTAGAGGAAGAGCCAAACAGGGGGGACAACGGGTAGAAGAAATGGAGGTTTGGACTCTAGAAGGGTTTGGGGTTGCTCATATTTTACAAGAGATGCTTACTTATAAATCGGATCATATTAGAGCTCGCCAGGAAGTACTTGGTACTACGATCATTGGGGGAAAAATATCGAATCCCGAAGATTCTCTAGAATCTTTTCGATTGCTTGTTCGAGAACTACGATCTTTAGCTTTGAAGCTGAATCATTTTCTTATATCTAAGAAGAACTTCCAGATTAATAGGAAGAAAGCTTAATCGAAATAAATAATAATTTTTCTTCTATGATCGATGGATATAAACATCAACAGCTCCGAATTGGAGTGTTTTCTCCTCAACAAATGAGTGCTTGGGCCACAAAAATCCTGCGTAATGGAGAGATAGTTGGAGAGGTAACAAAACCCTATACTTTTCATTACAAAACTAATAAAACGGAAAAAGATGGATTATTTTGTGAAAGAATTTTTGGTCCTATAAAAAGTGGAATTTGTTCTTGTGGAAATTATCCAGTAATCGGAGATGAAAAAGAAGACCCAAAATTTTATGAACAATGTGGAGTCGAATTTGTTGATTCTCGAATACAAAGGTATCAAATGGGCCATATCAAACTCGCATGCCCAGTAACCCATGTGTGTTATTTAAAACGTTATCCTAGTTATATTGTGAATCTTTTTGATAAACCTCTTAAAGAATTAGAAGGCCTAGTCTACTAAGATGTGTGATTTGATTGAAATTTTAATTTTACAGAATCGAAAGGAAAAACTGTCATCCCAGTCAATCCAATTGGGATGCCCTGGACCTGATATGTCACTTAGAAAGAGTAACATGAAGCTCAGAATTGGGGTGTAGAGTCAATACCCCCAAATAAAAGGGGAATTGATCTATGGTCAATTTTATAACAAATCAAATAAAAAGGAATTTCTATTTGTACATCATAAAAAAAGCTTTTTATTTTGTGGAATGAACCATTTCCTTTATTTTTGTGGAAAGAAATTATGTTCAAGTAAGCAAATATGTCATGGTTCCAGGAGTCTATCTATCGCGTATAGACTTTAAGGGCGTGGTGGCCTAACCATCGAGGTGAAGTCGGGACCTAAAAGATCGAATAGAATAATATATAGACAAGTAAATCCCTTATGGGTTCCAAGGCATTCCTTTAATTTAATTATTAAGAGTTAAGGGATTTATCATTCAAAGGGAAGTAGACAACTCAAGAATTTTCCATTTTATTTGTTGGAAGTGAATTTGAATAAAGAATTAATAGAAGACAGAATCACTGAAATCTTGTTTCGTCTTCACTAGGAACTTGAGTAAGGAGTAGACCCTTTTATTTTGGGATTTTCTAGAGTTTTAAAACGAGAACTCCTTTCCTTATTTTATGTACCTAATTGAGCCGGATGAAAAGAAACTTTCATGTCCAATTTTGAAGGGGGGAGATCCTATAGAATCCTATCCCAATTTTTCTTTTGCTAGGCCCATAACTAAAAATCCCACTTTCTTATGATTACGAGGTTTATTCGAATATGAAATCCAATCTTGGAAATACAGCATCCCACTTTTTTTACTACCCAGGGTTTCGATACATTTTGCAATTGAGAAATCTCTACTAGTGCAAGTGCTATCCGAGAATAATTAGCCGATCTAGATTTACAAATTATTATAGAAAATTCGTTGGTGGAATAGGAATAATTAGGGGAAGAAGGGCACATAAAGAGTGAATCGGAAGATCGAAAAGTTGGAAGGAGAAAAGACTTTTTGGTTAGATGCGTGGAATTGGCTAAGCATTTTATTCGAACAACTATAGAGCCAGAATGGATGGTTTTGTGTCTATTACTGGTTCTTTCTCCTGAGTTGAGACCGATCATTTAGATAGATGGGGGTAAACTAATGAGCTCAGATATTAATGAACTCTATAGAAGAGTTATCTATCGAACAATACCCTTACCTATCTATTAACAACAAGTAGATCTACGGTAGGAGAATTTGTAATGTGTGAGGAGAAATTAGTACAAGAAGCCGTGTATACACTTCTTGATAATGGAATCCGGGGACAACCAATGAGGGACGATCATAATAAAGTTTACAAGTCGTTTTCTGATGTAATTGAAGGCAAAGAGGCAAGATTTAGTGAGACTCTACTTGGCAAATGAGTTGATTATTCAGGACATTCTGTCATTATCGTGGGTCCTTCACTTTCATTACATCGGTGTGGATTGCCTCGGGAAATAGCAATAGAACATTTCCTGACATTTGTAATTTATGGTCTAATTAGATAGCATCTTTCTTCGAACATAGGAGTTGCTAAGAGTAAAATTCGAGAAAAAGCGTTGATTGTATGGGAAATCCTTCAAGAAGTTATGTAGGGACATCCTGTATTGCTGAATAGGTCACCCACTCTGCAAAGATTAGGTATACAGGCATTCCAACCCTTTTTAGTGGAGGGGCGCGCTATTTTTTTACATCCATTAGTTTGCAAGGGATTCAATGCCGATTTTGATGGAGATCAAATGGATGTTCATGTACCTTTATCCTTGGAGGCTCAAGTAGAGGCCTGTTTACTTGTGTTTTATCATATGAATCTTTTGTCTCCGGCTATTGGGGATCCCATTTTCGTACCAATATAAGATATAATTATTGGACTCTATGTATTAACGAGCGGAAATCATCAGGGTATTTGTGTAAATAGATATAATCTATGTAATCGCAAAAACTATCAAAATCAAAAAAGAAGTGACAACAGTTACTATAAGTATATGAAAGAACCCTTTTTTCCATTTCCTATGATGCAATGGAGCTTATCGACAGAAACGAATCAATTTAGATAGTCCTTTGTTGCTCCGGTGGCAACTAGATCAACGCGTTATTGCTTCAAGAGAAACTCCCATCGAATTTCACTATGAATCTTTAGGTACTTTTTATGAGATTTATGGATACTATCTAATAGTAAGAAGTCTAAAAAAACAAATCCTTTTTATATACATTTGAACCACTGTTGGTCATTTTGCTCTTTATCGAGAAATTGAAAAAGCTATACAGGGGTTTTCTCGAGCCTATTCATATGGTACCTAACGTAATTCTATGATACCGTGGGACTTCGGGGCTCTCCGGTTCAGCTAAGTACATAGTTCCAAAATTTATACGTGAATTAAGATCGATAAAAGAAAGTTTTATAATCATCGACTCAAACCCATTGTCGAATCCTACTCAGTGGAATATGGAGGTACTTATGGTAGAACGGGCCAATCTGGTCTTTCACAATAAAGTGATAGACGAAACTTCCATGAAACGACTTATTAGTAGATTAATAGAGCACTTCGGAATGGCCTATACATCACATATCCTGGATCAAGTAAAACCTCTGGGGTTCCAACAAGCTACTGCTACATCCATTTCATTAGGAATTAATGACCTTTTAACAATACCTTCTAAGGGATGGCTTGTTCAAGATGCTGAACAACAAAGTTTGATTTTGGAAAAACACCATCATTATGGTAATGTACACGTGGTAGAAAAATTACGTAAATCCATTGAAATATGGTATGCTACAAGTGAATATCTGCGACAAGAAATGAAAACAAATTTTAGGATGACTGACCCTTTTAGTACAGTTCATATAATGTCTTTCTCAGGAGCTAGAGAAAATGCATATCAGGTACATAAATTAGTAGGTATGAAAGGATTAATGTCGGATCCTCAAGGACAAATGATTGATTTACCTATTCAAAGCAATTTGCGCGAAAGACTCTCTTTAACAGAATACATCATTTCTTGCTACGGAGCCCGTAAAGGAGTTGTGGATACTGCTAAACGAACATCAGACGCTGGATATCTCACTCGAAGAATTATTGAAGATGTTCAAAATATTGTTTTACATCAAATGGATTGTGGCGCCGCCCGAGGTATTTCTGTGAGTCCTCGAAATGGGATGATGCCAGAAAGGATTTTTAGTTAAACATTAATTGGCCGTGTATTAGCAAATGATATACATATGGGTTCGTGATGTATTGCCACTAGAAATCAAGACATTGGCATTGGACTTGTAAATTGATTCATAACCTTTCGGGCACAACCAATCTCTATTCGAACTCCCTTTACTTGTAGGAGTACATCTTGGATATGTCGATTATGTTATGGCCAGAGTCCTACTCATGGCGACCTGGTTGAGTTGGGGAAAGCTGTAGGTATTATTGAAGTTCAATAGATTAGAGAACCGGGTACTTAATTAACATTAAAAACTTTTCATACCGGAGGAGTATTCACGGGGAGTACTGTAGAACATGTGCGAGCCCCATCTAATGGAATAATAAAATTCAATGAGGATTTGGTTCATCCGACACGTACACGTCATGGGCATCCCGCCTTTCTATGTTCTATAGAATTGTATGTAACTATTGATAGTGAATATATTCTACATAATGTGAATATTCCACCCAAAAGTTTTCTTTTAGTTCAAAACAATCAATATGTAGAATCAGAACAAGTAATTGCTGAGATTCGCACAGAATATCCACTTTGAATTTTAAAGAGAAGGTTCGAAAACATATTTATTCTAATTCAGATGGTGAAATGTACTAGAGTACCGATGTCTATCATGCACCCGAATTTACATATGATAATGTTCATCTATTACCAAAAACAAGTCATTTATGGATATTATTAGGAAGGTTATGCAGGTCCAGTCTTGTCTACCTTTCGATCCACAAGGATTAGGATCAAATGAATGTGCATTCTCTTTTTGGAAAGTGAAGATATACTTTTAAACTCTCAGTAACCAATGATCAGGCGAAGAAAAAATTATTTAGTTCAGATTTTTATGTTAAAAAAGAGGATAGGATTCCTGATTATTCAGACCTTAATTGAATCATATGTATTGTTCAGTATAATCTCATATATTCGCCTATTCTCCATGAGAATTTTGATTTATTGTCAAAAAGGCGAAGAAATAAATTCATCATTCCACTACATTCGATTCAAGAACTCGAGAATCAACTAATGCCCTATTCAGGTATCTTGATTGAAATCCCTGTAAATGGTATTTTTCATCAAAATAGTATTCTTTCTTATTTCGATGCTCCTCGATACAGAAGAAAGAGTTTAGGAATTATTAAATATGGGACTATAGAAATCCATTCAGTCATCAAAAAAGAGGATTTGATTGAGTATCGAGGAGTCAAGAAATTTTGGTTAAACTACCAAATGAAAGTAGATCGATTTTGTTTCATTACTGAAGAGGTGTATATCTTGCCAGGATATTCTTCTATAATGGTACGGAACAATAGTATCGTTGGGGTAGATACATAAATCACCTTAAATCTAAGAAGTTGAGTCGGTAGGTTGGTCCGGGTGGAGCGAAAAAACAAACGAATTGAACTTAAAATCTTTTTCGGAGATATCCATTTTCCCAAAGAGATAGATAATATATCCAGACATACCGGCATTTGGATACCATTAGGAACAGGAAAAAAAATTCCAGGGAATCCAAAAAAGTGAAAAAGTGGGTCTATGTCCAACAGATTACACTTAGTAAGAAAAGGCTTTTTGTTTTAGTTCGACCTGTCGTCACATATGAAATAACGGATGGTATAAATTTAGTAACCTTTTTTCCACCGGATCCATTGTAGGAAAGGGATAATGTGCAACTTTGAATTATCAATTATATCCTTTATGGAAATGGCAAATCGACTCAAGGAATTTCTGACACAAGTATTCAATTAGTTCAGACTTGTTTAGTATTTAATTGGAACCAAGAAAAGTTCTTCTTGCGAAGAAGCCCATGCTTCTTTTGTTGAAATAAGCACAAATGGGTTGATTTGACATTTCCTAAGAATTAGCTTAGTGAAATCCCTATTTCGTATATCAAAAAAAGGAATGATCCATCGGGGTTAGAATTGCTCTCTGATAATGGATCAGATTGTACCAATATCAACCCCTTTTCTTCTATTTATTCCTATTCCAAGGCAAAAATTCAACAATCTCTTAACCAACCTCAAGGAACTATTCATACATTGTTGAATACAAATAAGGAATGTTAGTCATTGATAATTTTATCAGCAACCAATTATTCTCGAATGGGGCCATTCAAGTATGTAAAATATCATAGTGTGATAAAAGAATCAATTAAAAAAGATCCCCTAATTCCAATTTGGAATTCTTTGGGCCCTTTAGGAACATGCCTTCCAATTGAGAATTTTTATTCATCTTACCATTTAATAACCCATAATCAGATTTTAGTAACTAACTATTCGCAACTTGACAATTTAAACAAGACCTTTCAAGTGATTAAATTTAAATATTATTTAATGAATGAAAATGGAAATTTTTTTAATCCCGATCCATGTCGTGACATTATTTTAAATCCATTCAATTTGAATTGGTCGTTTCTCCATCACAATTATTGTGAAGAGACATTCAAAATAATTAGTCTTGGACAGTTTATTTGTGAAAATGTATGTATAGCCAAAAATAGACCGCCCCTCAAATCGGGTCAAGTTATACTTGTTCAAGTTGACTTGATAGTGATACGATCAGCTAAGCCTTATTTGGCCACCCACGGAGCAACCGTTCATGGCCATTATGGAGAAACCCTTTACGAAGGAGATACATTAGTTAAATTTATATATGAAAAAGATATGGTGATATAACGCAGGGTCTTCCAAAAGTAGAATAGGTGTTAGAAGTGCGTTCGATTGATTCAATATCCATGAATCTAGAAAAGAGGGTTGAGGGTTGGAACAAATGCATAACAAGAATTCTTAGAATTCCTTGGGAATTCTTTATTGGTGCTGAGCTAACTATAGCGCAAAGCCGAATCTCTTTGGTTAATAAAATTCAACAGGTTTATCGCTCCCAGGGGGTGCAGATTCATAATAGGAATATAGAAATTATTGTATGTCAAATAACATCAAAAGTGTTGGTTTCAGAAGATGGACTGTCTAATGTTTTTTCACACGAAGAACTTATTGGATTGTTACGAGAAGAACGAATGGGTCACGCTTTGGAAGAGAAAATCTATTACCGAGTCGTCTTATTGGGAATAACAAGAGCATCTCTCAATACTCAAATTTTCATATCTGAAGTGAGTTTTCAAGAAACTGCTCAATTTTTAGCAAAAGCGGCTCTCTAGGGTCGTATCGATTGGTTGAAAGGCCTGAAAGAGAACGTTGTTTTGGGGGGGAGGGATACCCGTTGGTACCGGATTCAAGGGATTAGTGCATCCTTCAAATCAACATAACAATATTCCTTTTCAAACAAAAAAAAGAATCTATTGAAGAGGGATATAAGAGATATTTTGTTCCACCACAGAAAATTATTTGTTTCTTGCCTTGCAAAAAAATTTCACGACATACCCGAACAATCATTTATAGGATTTAATGATTCCTAACAATGGATTCATCTCTTTCGCTATCTGCATTTGGGATGATTATTTGCTTTGGTAATAAAAAGAATAATAAATAGAAAAGAATAATAGTTTGGGTCGTGTATCTACGTTCAATCTACGGTAGAATAGAAGGTTTCATTGAAAGCATTATTTATTTTAGTTTAGGGTTCCTCGTCTCCTTTTTTTAAGGAATAAAAAAGGGGGAGGTTGTGGGGAGAAATTGCAAGAAGATATTGGAACTAAATTTGGAAGAGATGATGGAGGCAGGAGTTCATTTTGGTCATGGTACTAGGAAATGGAATCCTTAAATGGCGCCTTATATCTCTGCAAAGCGTAATGGTATTCATATTACAAATCTTACTAGAACTGCTCATTTTTTTATCAGAAGCTTGTGATTTAGGTTTTGATGCACCAAGTAGGGGAAACAATTCTTAATTGTTGGTACCAAAAATAAAGCAGCTGATTCAGTAGAGTGGGCTGCAATAAGGGACTGGTTTCATTATGTTAATAAAAAATGGCTTGGTTGTATGTTAATGAATTGGTCCACTACAGAAACAAGACTTCATAAGTTCAGGGACTTGAGAATGGAACATAAAATATGGAAACTCAACCGTCTCTCGAAAAGAGATGCAACTATGGTTAAAAGACAATTATCTCGCTTGCAAACATATCTGGGCGGGATTAAATATATGACAGGGGAACCCGATATTTTAATCATCGTTGATCATCACAAAGAATATATGGCCCTGTGAGAGTGTATTACTTTAGGAATTCCAATAATTTGTTTAACCTATACAAATTGTGACCCCGATCTCATAGATATTTCAATTCCAGCAAATGATGATGCCATATTATCAAATCAATTAATTATTAATAAATTAGTATACGCAATTTGTGAGGGTAGTTCTAGCTATATAAGAAATCCTTGATTAATAATAACAGAATAAGATAAATAACTTACTTCAAAAATCCTTTATGGAATCGCTTACTATTTCTGAATTTCAAAAATGAGATAAAAATAAATGGGGATATTATGTGATTTATTAGTATTATAAATCTTAGTTTGTATTACAAATATCCGATTCAAGTAGACAAAGAGATGGTTGAATCAAAAATTTTTGTTTAAAGTTCAATATTTTCAGAGGGCAAGGCAATATGAATGTTCTATCATGTTCTATCAATACTCTAAAAGGGTTATACGATATATCCGGTGTGGAAGTAGGCCAACATTTCTATTGGAAAATAGGGGGTTTCCAAGTACATGGAAAAGTACTTATTACTTCTTGGGTTGTAATTGCTATCTTATTAGGTTCAACCACTATAGTTGTTCGGAACCCATAAACCATCACGACCGGGGGTCAGAATTTCTTCGAATATGTTCTTGAATTCATTCGAGATGTGAGTAAAACTCAAATTGGAGAAGAATATGGGCCATGGGTTCCTTTTATTGGCACTATATTTTTATTTATTTTTGTTTCTAATTGATCAAGAGCTCTTTTACCTTGGAAAATAATACAATTACCTCATGGGGAGTTAGCCGCACCTACGAATGATATAAATACTAATGTTGCTTTGGATTTACTCACATAAGTGGCATATTTCTATACGGGTCTTACAAAAAAGGGATTAGGTTATTTCAGAAAGTATATTCGACCAACCTCAATCCTTTTACCCATTAACATCTTTGAAGATTTCACAAAACCCTTATCACTTAGTTTTCGACTTTTTGGGAATATCTTAGCTGATGAATTAGTAGTTGTTGTTCTTGTTTATTTAGTACCCTTAGTAGTTCCTATACCTTTCATGCTCCTTGGATTATTTACAAGTGGTATTCAAGCTCTTATTTTTGCAACTTTAGCCACGACTTATATAAGTGAATCCATGGAGGGCCATCATTGAAATAGTCTTTTTTAGGTTAGCCCACAACAATGAAAAAATGTATATGGTGGGTGGAATTGCTTAACTTGGGGAATAGAATAGGGGAATCTAAATATACAACTATGTTATATACGATCTAGAGTGTTAACAAACAAATTATGACGATATTAAAGAGTAAGGGAAAAAGATCATTTTTTATATCTTTTACCTAAAATTCCCTTTTCCTTCACTTAATATCATACTTTGTCTCAATGAATATTCACTTTAGATTGCTTAGTCCATGTCATTATTATATTAACTTAACTCATTATTAATTCATTGTTAGAACAATTTGAATATAAGAATTTTTGTCAATAATTCTTGTTGTATAAGTTTACGACGTGTAAATAAATAAAATAAAGGTCGAAATGATTTCCCTTTCAGTTGATTTTATTCAACGATTGACCAAAATACTAAAAATGAATAAAAAAAATTATTCATTTTTATTAATAAATTGCATGAACTTAGATCAATCAAATAATGATATTTCTATAACAAATGGAATTGTTCGGCCTAATCAATTTGTTCATTTAGATTTATCTAGGTGGAGTAATAAGAAAAGGTAAGATTCAAAAGAATTTACAAAAAAGGGATTTTTTTTAGTATTTTAGAAAAGGTCGGTTAGGAGAGAAAGGTATCTGTACTTGAATAACTATAAGCCAAACCTTCTAGATGTTTCGACGCTTGATTCTCCAATAGGATTGAATCTAAGATGAATCTTGGTTTACGTTATGGAAGAAATACATGTATATGTTATATTAGATATTGACTCGTGCTAGTTATATATGAAATGAAATAAAGATATATTTTACTACTCTAAGGGATTCTAATAGACTATAAGTCCTTCCGGCCCCTTGTGACTGTGAATTGAATGAATAAATGGATGAAATAAAGAAATAATTCAACTAATAGTTCGAACCAATAACAAGAAATGGGAGAACAAAAGTCTTCTGGGTTCATAAAGACTCTGCGGCTAAAAAGTAAAAAAGATATATTGAAGTAGTTCTGATGATTCAATAATCTTATTACTTCAATCTAAAGTTCTTAGTTACTTCTACTGGATGAGTCCTAGCGAGGGAATAATTAAGTCATAATTCATTTGTTGATTGTATCATTAACTATTTGTTTTTTTGGTACGAGGAACTTATCATGAATCCACTAATTTCTGCCGCTTTTGTTATTGCTGTTGGATTGGCCGTAGGGCTTGCTTCTATTAGACCTGGAGTTGGTCAAGGGAATGCCGCAGGTCAAGCTGTAGAGGGTATCGTGAGACATCCTGAGGCAGAGGGAAAAATATGAGGTACACTATTACTTATTCTAGCTTTTATGGAAGATTTAACAATTTATGGACTGGTTGTAGTATTAGCACTTTTATTTGCAAATCCTTTTGTTTAATCTTAGCTTAGAAATATGAAAAATAAATATATTTTTCATATTTTATTTCCTTCGACTTGTCGTTTGCTTTTTTAAATTCTATCAAGATTTCCCTCCTCCAAATCTTTATTCTTTGAGAAAAGAACCTACAGGAAGGACCGATTTACGGATGAGGAATTAACATACTGACTCGCTTTCACTCTTCCCATTCATAGACCAAGGGAAAAAGTGTTAGTGTTCTAATAACCAATAAAAGGGCTAGTTCATTAGTTCATAATTTATAACTAACTCGAATATTTTTTATTTTTTTTACTCAATTTCAAAAAAAATAAAAGAATAAATAAAAGAGGGGCGAAGTGCTACAAAAAGAACTCTGTTCGATTTTTTAGTCTATCTATAAGAGGAGATCAAATAAAAAACATAATCAATTCTATCATTTCTTTGGGCCTCTGGTCATCTGCCGGGAGTTTCGGGTTTAATACCGATATTTTAGCAACAAATCCAATAAATCTAAGTGTAGTGCTTGGTGTATTGATTTTTTTCAGAAAGGGAGTTTGTGCAGGTTGTTTATTTCTAGAAAAGGCTGGGCCAACCAGTTGTACCCTTTTTCGTTATAAGTAAGAAAGAGAGGTGCATGATCTCGGGAATTACTTCTGTATAAATTCAGAAATAATATGTAAGAACCATAGAATTTTGCGATTCATTGATAAATCGATTTTTATTCTCTATTAACCAATAATGGGGAAATATTAACATGGTTAAAACAAGCTATTTGAAGTCTAGACGCAGCATGGTACTCTTTCTACCACTATGTTAATATAGAGGTGGTTTCAAAATAAATATTTTATCGATATAGGATACTCATATTGAGAAAATTATTTTAACCGCTTATTGTAAATTGTAAAAATAGGGATTTTCCCCCCTTTATCTAATGTTGAATCGACAACCTATTCTAAGTAAGAAGGGTTTTTTGGATTTGAAAAAAAAAAGAAACAACTTTGCTGACAATTTCATATTTTTGATTTTGTTAGAAGAGTCCTCCGAATATTTTGGTCTTACATTAGTTTCGATATCTTTTTGGAATAAGAACAAAGAAGAGAAGATAGGCTCATTACATTCATAAAAAAAGATATGAGAATTTAACTTAAGTAATTGAGCGTGAGAGCCAAATGAATCGAAAGATTCATGTTTGGTTCGGGAAGGAATTATTGAATTTTGGAAAGGAATGGAAAAATAATCTAATTTCATTAAGTGATTTATTAGATAATCGAAAACAGAAGATCTTGAATACTATTCGAAATTCAGAAGAACTGCGTGGAGGGGCTATTGAACAACTCGAAAAAGCTCGTTCTCGCTTACGAAAAGTAGAAACCAAAGCCGAGCAGTTTTGAGTGAATGGATACTCCGAGATATGACGAGAAAAATTGACTTTGATTAATTCAACTTATAAGACTTTGGAACAATTAGAAAATTACAAAAATGAAATGATTCGGTTTGAACAGAAAAGGGCGATTAATCAAGTCTGACAACGGGTTGTCCAACTAACCTTACGAGGAGCTCTAGGAACTCTGAATAGTTGTTTGAATAACGAGTTACATTTACGTACCATTAGTGCCAATATTAGCATGTTAGGAACAATTAACGAAATAACTTATTAGTCTTTTTGCTATAGGTATTATTTTTTTCTTTCAAAAAAGAATAAAGAAAGAATCATGGTAACCATTCGAGATGACGAAATTAGTAATATTATCTGTGAACGTATTGAACAATATAATAGACAAGTAAAGATTGTAAATACCGGTACCGTACTTCAATTAGGTGATGGCATTGCTTGTATTCAAGGTATTGATGAAGTAATGGTGAGTGAATTAGTAGAATTTAAAGAGGGTACAATAGGCATTGCTCTGAATTTGGAATCAAATAATGTTGGTGTTGTACTAATGGGCGATGGTTTGTTGATACAAGAAAGAAGTTCTGTAAAAGCAATGGGAAGAATTGCTCAGATACCCGTCAGTGAGTCTTATTTGGTTCGTGTTGTAAATTCCCTAGCTAAACCAATTGATGGTAGAGGTGAAATTTCAGCTTCTGAATTTTGATTAATTGAATCTGCCGCCCCGGGTATTATATTGCGCCATTCTGTATATGAGCCTCTTCAAACCGGGCTTATTGCTACTGATTTGATGATCCCTATAGGACGTGGTCAGCAAGAATTAATTATTGGGGACAGACAGACCGGTAAAATAGCAGTAACCACAAACACCATTCTCAATTAACAGGGTCAAAATGTAATATGTGTTTATGTAGCTATTGGGCAAAAAGCGTCTTCTGTGGCCAGGTAGTAACGACTTTACGAGAAAGGGGAGCGATGAAATACACTATTGTGGTAACCGAAATGGCGGATTCACCTGCTACATTACAATACCTTACTCCTTATACAGGAGAAGCTCTAGCTGAATATTTTATGTATCGTGAACGACACACTTTAATCATTTATGATGATCTCTCCAAAAAAGCGCAAGCTTATCGCCAAATGTCTCTTCTATTACGAAGATCGCTCGGTCGTGAAGCTTATCCAAGAGATGTTTATTATTTGCATTCACGCCTTTTGGAAAGAACCTCTACATTAAGTTTTAATTTAGGTGAAGGAAGTATGACCGCCTTATCAATAGTTGAAACTCAGTCAGGAGATGTTTCGGCTTATACTCCTACTAATGTAATTTCCATTACTGATGGACAAATCTTCTTATCCTCCGGCCCATTAAATTCTAGAATCAGACCTGCTATTAATGTGGGTATCTCCGTTTCCAGAGTGGGGTCTGCAACTTAAATAAAAACCATTAAACAAGTAACTGGTAAATTAAAATTAGAACTAGCATAATTCATAGAATTAGAAGCCTTTGCACAATTTACTTTTGATCTCGATAAAGCTACTCAGAATTAATTGGCAAGAGGTCAACGATTACGTGAATTGCTTAAACAATACCAATCGGCTCCTCTCACGGTAGCAGAGCAGATAATGACTATTTATACCGGAACAAATGGTTATCTTAATTCATTAGAAGTTGGACAGGTAAGGAAATTTCTTGTTGAGCTACATACTTACTTAAAAACTAATAAACCTCAGTTCCAAAAAATCATGTCTTCTACCAAGAAATTTAACAAGAAAGCAAAAGCCCTTTTGAAAGAAGCTATTTAGGAACAAATAGACCGTTTTATACTTCAGGAAGAAGCTTAAAGAAATATTTATCACCCTTGTCTTAATCTTAATAAAAAAAGGAACTAAGCATCTTGGATTCAAATATTCAAACAGTCTTTCTTTCTATCGAAATCTAATATATATATATATGGAAATAAATTACGTCCAATAGGATTTGAACCTATACTAAAGGTTTAGAAGACCTCTGTCATATCCATTAGACAATGGACGCTTTTCATTCTGATTTTTTTTTTCGTATTTTAACTTTTTGTTTGAAAAAAAAAACACCCAGAAAGAATCTGATGTGAAATAATTTTTTGAATTGTATATTCAATGATGTACTAATACTAATAAACTAAATTTGATTTAATGAATATATTAAAATATTTAGAATAAATAGATATAGAGCAGGTAGCGGGAATCGAACCCGCATCATTAGCTTGGAAGGCTAGGGGTTATAGTCGACATTGATTCATTGTTTTAACATCTCTAATTAAAAACCGAACATGAATCTTTGGTTTCATTCGGCTCCCTTATGGAGATGAGTCAATGTATAAGATCTAAGATGTGAACAAAATTCAAAAAAAAAGAATTCTACCCATAACATCTATGTCAGCTTTTGGTCTGAATACAGATAAAATGAATTGCTTTGTAGATGATCCTACTAGAAGAGGGGGATTCTAAAAACCTTTCTAGTTATTTCGTTCTCTATTTCTATTTAATAGGATCCTAAGGAAAAGGAGTTTATTTCCACCGAGCTAAAACATTATGTTGATGTCTTTAGTAAACCAAAGTCATCGTTTAATAGCTATTCTGCTTCACTTGCTTCTTTACAAATAAGAAATTGAAGATTTAGTTACGATTAGAAATCAACTTTATATCCTTATCCATGGATCCTTTATTGATACTTATTCAATTGGAAGTATTGATCTAATTCAAAAATTATGTTTTGCAATTTCATAATCCAATTTTTCAATGTCTAAGTGACCTTTGGATACAAATCACGAGAATGTTTATTTGTTCTCAAATCTGTCATTGAGAGGAAAAGGATTTAATCCTTTTAAGAAATAAAGTTTTTGATCGGAATATGAATTAAACCAAAGGACCCTTTAACTATTTAAGGGATAATAGAACGAATCACACTTTTACCACTAAACTATACCCGCTACAATTCGATTATTGTATACAAATGCAACTTTTGTTGAACAGGGGAATTGTGGCAATCAAGAGAGGATAAGATAGGGTCGTCAAAACCATAAAATCATGACCTAAAATGCCTCAAAAGCTTCTTTTTTTTAGTCAAGCAAGGCGGTAAACATAAAATCAAAAAGCAGAAAGAGAAATCAGACTTTTATTTTGATCGAATTTTCTATTGTATATATATTTTATTTTACCTTTATAAAAAAATAGGAATTTTTTCTTGTTTCTTGAATATTAACTATTCAATGAAAATGAAATATTACAACTATAATCGGCATATTTGTTTTCAAATTCAATTTCGTTGGAACAAAAGAGGCCCGACTGGGTACTGACCAGACCAGGCCATGAGAAAAAGAGGGTCCTTTCGAACAAATTCAAGAAAAAAAAGAGTTATTCTTCATTTTTTGTGATATTCTTGGCTCTTCTGAGCCCTTCCTTTACTTTAGATAATCTTTTACTTTAGATAAAGAGATGAAGGAAATTGATGATAAAAGATGTACATATCTATAAATATAAAAAGAAAAAAAAAAGATTCTTTCGCTTATCTTATGTGCTATCTCATGTAGTATTATCTTTTTCAATTGGGAGAGATGGTTGAGTGGACTAAAGCGGTGGATTGCTAATCCGTTGTACGAGTTAATCGTACCGAGGGTTCGAATCCCTCTTTTTTTGTTGATGACTTGATTTTTTTTCAAATTTCGAAATCCTTTGATCTTATTCTTAGTTAAATGTGTGGAATAAACCAAATCCTAAAAAAATTTGAAAATCAAGCAAGGAAAAACCTTTTAATTTTATTCTTCACGTTCAGGATTACATCCGGGATCATTAGATAGGAATCCAAAGATGAAGAGAGAAACAAAAAATATCACTACAGTGTAAACGAAGAGTTTTAGAGTAAGCATTACACAATCTCCAAGATGATTTTTTTTTTAAATAAAGAGAATAGATCATCCATTTTTCTACCTCATAAACTACTATGACACAAGGCAACGAAGCTCTTTCTCTAAAAGAATTTTTCTAAATTCTTTTCAAATAAGAGTTTTTCATCAACCAAATTTTTATATACACAAGAGGAGCCTAATAAGGTCTTTCACTCGAAAGGAAAGTGCAAAAAAAGAAGGAAATAAGTTAAGCCGGATTTCTCGTGACTATCCAAGAATTTCAATGTTTGAATCGAGATTTCAAATGGTAAAGCTTATCTGATTTGATTTATTGTAGAATTTTTTCTCGAATAAATCATGAATTTTCTAGGATATGAAAACTTACAACAGCTTGCCAAACAAAGGATAAGAGAAAAAAGAACAGAGGTATGACTGGAATAATATCTACAATTGGATTCAAAAAAGCATAGGCCTTGGGCAATTTGCTGAAGAAAAAACTTCTTGAATAAAAGGTTGAATTAAGACATATACCGATCAAACTAAAGGTATTAAGCATAACAGACTTTTTATTCTTGGAGATAATTGTATTTTGATTGATTTATTGATATAAGGAAAAGGAAAGTAAGTAAGGTAAACAAAAAATTATTCTTTTTCTTTGAACCCACCCAATAAAAAATCCTTCTTTTCTCAAAAGAGAATCGAAAAAAATCATATTTTCATACAATATCTTAATTGAATTATATGTAATGATCAATAAATTAAGTTAAATTCCTTATCTACACATATAAAAAACATAGCAAAATTCCAGTACCAATCTAATCTATTCTATAGATATTTAGACTAGAGTTGACAAACAAACAAAACCAGCAATATACCTTTTTAGTATCGGATAGAAATATAAATAGGGTGTGGCCAAGAGGTAAGGCAACAGGTTTTGGTCCTGCTATTCAGAGGTTCAAATCCTTCCTTCCCAGAACATATATATTTTTTGAGAACATAAATTGTTTTTTTAACAATGTTCTGTTTAAAATCGAAATGTTGCTGGAATGTGATTGTTGTTTCTGATTTTTTTCTTTGATGATTTTTTTTTTTAAAAAATTGAATCGAGATGCGGAAGAATACAAATTCCCTATCTCGTATTTTGTACCCCCTAAATTAATCTAATTAGATTTAATTTTCTTTTTTGTAGATTTCTTTACTTTTCGTCAAGAGTGGGGTTTTGGTACTAATTAAATTCACTAAGTCTCTTAATTCTGAATCAATGAGTTAGGCTAAAATAGAAGAAAAAGGAGCAAAAACTGGACTTAATCTGGACTTGTTTGGCTTTGTGCCTAGAGAGCTCGCATTTAAGAAAAATAAAAAAAACTAGGACACCCCCTTATTTTCTTTTGATTTATGCTGCGTCAGTCCCATAAAATGGGGTAGATAGGAGTTAATCAGTAATGGAAAGGTGTTCATTTCAATATCTATAAAGGGTGACAATTGCTCAGTCTATTTGATCGAATAAATAGATACGAACACCTCCCCATTCTTTGTATTTTATCAATCAATGAAAAAAAGAATAAGAATTCAAATCTTACCTAACATTAATCTTTTTTTATCTATCTCATAACTCATAAACAAAATTGGATTTGTTGTTTGGTGTATTTATCTATTGTAAATCATTGAATGTAAATCATTGAAATCGTTGATGATTCACTTAAAAAAAGACTTATCTTTTTTCCTAAGATGATCAAAAGTTATTTTTAACTATCAAATTTTCTTTGAATAATGATGTGATGTCGAAAAGAGAACTTTCTAAATTTATTCAAAATTTAGAAAGATAAATAGTTTTAATCATTCCTTTTAATCATTCCTTATAAACTGAATCTTTCTCTCCTATTAAGTCATGTGAAGATGCAGAATAAAAAAGAATTCATTTATTCATCTTATTTTTATTATTTATATAAATATATAAATATAGTAATTAATATAATATGTATTAATTAATATAATATGTTGGACAAATTAATATTAGTGATGGGCTCTTACTAAGAGACTTCTTCTGAAAAATCTTTATCCACCTATATCTATAGTATTATTTATATCCCTTTATATCTTTATACTATTGATTATGGTGTTTATACATTAGCCCAACCAATGACTATTCATGATTCCATAACTGAATCAATTCCATACCGGTTCTTAGAGGAATGTTATGGTAAAACTTCATTTGAAACGATGTGGTAGAAATAAACGTATGACTTGAAGGACACGATCCGTTGTGGATTTGTACATCCACCATTTTGTGTAGGAATGAAGGTGCTCTTGGCTCGATATCATTGGTTCTGTTTCATTAGAACCACTCATTTTTTGTTGTCTTGGAATGTAAATAGTACATGATGGAGCTCGAGTAGAAAGTAATAATTTATTTCTCGAGGCAAGAGTCTAGGGTTAATACCAATTAATAAAAAGTTTAAAACAACTTCGTAAATATATCTTCGGTATGGAAATTGAAAGAATCCAATTCGAGCAAGTTAAAAATTCCAAAATTTCTTTGAATTGATCAAACTCTTTCGATCCAAAGTATTTCACGAGGGAATCCATCGTCTTGTAGAATTCTTTCCTAGAAATCATAAAAAGGGTATGTTGCTACTATTTTGAAAGGATTAAAAAGCACCGAAGTAATGTATAAACCTAATGATTTAAAATAAAACAAAGATAAAGGATCCCAGAACAAGGAAACGCCTTTTAATTGTCTTAATAAATGGATCAGAATGAAGAATTTGATTTTAAACAAGACAAAGAAAATAGGAGGAAAGACCGCTCAATAAATGAAATTGCCAAAAGATTTTCCTTTGAACTGTTTGAAAGTTATCCAACTTGAGTTATGAGAGTACGAATGGTTTCTTTTTCATTTTCAGGAAGAAAGAAGAAAAAAAAGGACTTACATCTTTAATTGATTTGATCATTTTATGGACCCAGTTGTAATTTCTTAGATAGAATTCCAGACATACAGAGACAAAACCAAAACCTCAAATCAATTATTTTCTCAAGACGTATGAGGAGAGAGATTCCTATACGTTTCTAGGGGGTGTTGTTCATCTACATCTATTCCAATGTCGCCTATCAAATCGTTGCAATTGATGTTCGATCCTGAAGAGAAGGAAAAAATCTTCGAAAAATGGGTTTTTATGATCCGATAAAGAATCAAACTTATTTAAATGTTCCTGCTATTTTATATTTCCTTAAAAAGGGGGCTCAACCAAAAGGAACTGTTCAGGATATTTTAAAGAAGGCGGAGGTTTTTAAGGAACTTCGTCCTAATCAACCAAAATTCAATCAAGGAAATACAAAAAAGGGGGTAGTTATTTGTATATAACTTTGTATGACTTTTCTCTTCTATCTTGTTGTATTTTCTCCCTTTCCTTTTCTATTTGTATTTATTTATCATTGCTTCCATCGAATTCTATGTTCTATAACGAAAAAACCTCTTATTTTATTGATCTTAGAAATAAAAATTGATCTTAAAAATAATAAATTCCGCCATTTCGATTGGTTTTCCATTTTTCATTGGAACTCTACTAACAAAGAAATCACGTCTTCTTTTATCACTTAACTTGATTGAATCCATTATGGATTCAATAAATCTCAGTAAATTGTAGTTTTGTTTTCCACTTATTCTTTATTTATTCTCTCATCTATATTTTTTTTATCGATTTTATTTGGTTTGGATTATATTTGTAGTGCCAATCCAACACAAGTCCTTTTTTTTATTATTATTTTCAATTGAAATTTCTTTTTTTTTTTTTCAATATTTATATTGACAACAGTGTACCGAACAAATATAATTCATTGTGATAAATTGATAAATGAAGTGGATTTATTTAGTTTTATTTTATCTTTTAAATTAATTAGAAAGTGTGAATTTATTTTTTTAGATTTCTTCTATCAATGGTTTTTGGTTGCCTTGTCTAATCTCTTTATTTTTTTTTCTTCGGATTAGATCTACACCATTTTTTTGATATTTTCTTCGGGTTGCTAACTCAATGGTAGAGTAGTCGGCTTTTAAGTACGCCTAGTGTCTTTTACACAAATGGATGAAGTGAGGGATTCGTCCATACTCTCGGTAAAGTTTGGAAGAGCACGACTGATCCTGAAAGGGAATAAATGGTAAAAATAGCATGTCGTATCAATGGAGAGTTCTAAAAATATTTCATTATTCCTAGATGGGTATAAAATCATGTTAGAATTCTTGGAATGGAACAAAATAAAGTTAGGTCGAACGAATAAATGGATAGAGCTGCGGCTTCAATTAAATTATAGGGAATGAAAAAGCAACAAGCTTTTGTTCTTAATTTGAATGATTCCCGATCTAATTAGATGTTAAAAATTTATTAGTGCCTGATGCGGGAAGGGTTTCTTGTCCCATGAGTGGATTCTCAATTTTTTTAATGAATCCTAACTATTAATATTTTCGATTATGGAGATGTGTGTGTAGAAGAAATAGTATATTGATAAAGAAAGTTTTTTCCGAAGTCAAAAGGGCAATTAGGTTGAAAAAATAAATTATTTCTAACCATCTTATTATCCTTTAATACGATAACATAGACCAATTAACTGAAACAAAGAAAAAGAGATGATAGAGAATCCGTTGAGAAGTTTACCTATATCCAAGGTATCTATTCTTACTATAATGCTTTGTTTTAACTGTATCGCACTATGTATCATTTGATAACACTAAAAATCTTCCATCTTTAGTTCAAATCGAATTTTAAATGGAAGAAATCCAAAGATATTTAAAGCTAGATAGCTCGCAACAACACAACTTCCTATATCCACTTATCTTTCAGGAGTATATTTATGCACTTGCTCATGATCATGGTTTAAATAGAAATAGGTCAATTTTGTTGGAAAATCCGGGTTATAACAATAAATTTAGTTTCCTAATTGTGAAACGTTTAATTACTCGAATGTATCAACAGAATCATTTTCTTATTTCTACTAATGATTCTAACAAAAATCCATTTTTGGATTGCAACAAGAGTTTATATTCTCAAGTGATATCAGAGGGATTTGTATTTATTATGGAAATTCTCTTTTCTCTACGATTAATATCTTCTTTATCTTTTTTCGAAGGCAAAAAGATTTTAAAATCTTATAATTTACGATCAATTCATTCAACATTTTCTTTTTTAGAGGACAATTTTTCACATCTAAATTATGAATTAGATATACTAATACCCTACCCCATTCATCTGCAAATCTTGGTTCAAACTCTTCTCTATTGGGTAAAAGATGCTTCTTTTTTACATTTATTAAGATTCTTTCTCCACGAATCTTGGAACTTGAATAGTCTTATTACTTCAAAGAAGCCCGGTTACTCCTTTTAAAAAAAATCAAAGATTCTTCTTCTTTTTATATAATTTTTATGTATATGAATGCAAATCCACTTTCGTCTTTCTACAGAACCAATCTTTTCATTTACGATCAACATCTTTTGGAGCCCTTCTTGAACGAATATATTTTTATGGAAAAATAGAACGTCTTGTAGAAGTCTTTGCTAAGGATTTTCAGGTTACCTTATGGTTATTCAAGGATCCTTTCATGCATTATGTTAGGTATCAAGGAAAATCAATTCTGGCTTCAAACGGGACGTTTCTTTTGATGAATAAATGGAAATTTTATCTTGTCAATTTTTGAAAATGTCATTTTTCTCTGTGCTTTCACACAGGAATGATCCATATAAACCAATTATCCAACCATTCCCGTGACTTTATGGGCTATCTTTCAAGTGTACGACTAAATCATTCAACGGTACGTAGTCAAATGTTAAAAAATTCATTTCTAATAAATAATGCAATTAAAAAGTTTGATACCCTTGTTCCAATTATTCCTTTGATTGGATCATTAACTAAATCACACTTTTGTACCATATTAGGACATCCCATTAGTAAATCGGTTTGGTCTGATTTATCAAATTTTGATATTATTGACTGATTTGGGCATACATGTAGAAATATTTTTCATTATTTTAGCGTATCTTCCAAAAAATGACTTTATATCGAATAAAGTATATACTTAAACTTTCTTGTGCTAGAACTTTAGCTCGAAAACATAAAAGTACTATACACACTTTTATGAAAAGATCGGGCTCAGAATTATTGGAAGAATTCTTAACGTCGGAAGAATAAGTTCTTTATTTGACCTTCCCACGAGCTTTGTCTAGTTTGTGGGGAGTATATAAAAGTTGGATTTGGTATTTGGATATTTTTTCTATCAACGATCTGGCGAATTATCAATGATTCATTCTTTGATTTTCTAAAAGATGAAGAGATCAAAAATTTTAACTATTCTGAAATGTTGATTGTAATAGTAATAAGGGGTAAATCAACTGAGTATTCAACTTTTTAAAGTCTTTCTAATTTCTATAAGAATGGAATTGATGTATACATAGGGAAAGCCGTGTGCAATGAAAAGTGCAAGCACGACTTAGGGAGGGATCTTTACTTGTTTATTTAATTTAAGATTAACATTTATTTTATTTAAAAAAGAACTTATCTACTCTATTCGACTAGTTCCGGGTTCGAATCCAGGGCAACCCACTATAATATCGAAATTATAATTCTGTGTAGAGAAGTCCTTATTTTTCCAATCAACTTCATTAAAAACTTGAATAGATCCATATATACCTTGGTTGACACGAGTATATAAGTCATGTTATACTGTTGAATAACAAGCCTTCCATTTTCTATTTTTATCTGTAGAAAACTCATTTTCTTGGGAGTCCCTGATGATTAAATAAACCATGATTTTACCATGACCACAATTTTAGAGAG
>CM061541.1:119432898-119445398 GCA_030864215.1 Capsicum pubescens
CTTAACTTTCAATTCGCCTCTGACCATCAAATAAAATGTGAATATCCCGTCCTCCTCTCTTTGAAAAAAAGGGCACTTCCGATTCTTTCAGTGCTTGAAATAATTTTGTCTTCTCCATATTACTATATCTCTAGAGTCAATAATTTTATATGAGGAACTACTGAACTCAATCACTTGCTGCCATTACTCTTCAGTTTTCTGTTGAGGTCTATCCTGCAGAGGTACTTAAATTGGATCAGTGATCGATTTCTAGGTTTCATCATAAACCTAATTAGTTATTTCCAATTATATAAATCAATATTTCAAACCGCACTCAAAGGTAGGGCATTTCCCATTTTTATAGGAACTTCTGTACCAGAAACAATGGTATCTCCAATTATAGCCCCTCTGGGATGTAAAATATATCTCTTCTCACTATTCCTATAGTGTATAATACAAATGTATGCATTTCGATTAGGGTCATATTCTATGGTTACGATTCTACCATATATATCTTTTTTATTCCATTGAAAATTGATTTTATGGTATAGATGCTTATGACCTCCCCCTCTATCCCTTGCGATAATGATTCCTCTGGCATTACGACCTTTACCACAATGACGATGTCCATAGATCAAATTATTTCATGGATTCGATTTCACTTGACTGTCTACGATTCCATTGCATGTGCTCGGGGCAGAAGTTTTATATAAATGTATCGCCATGCTATTAAATATTTTTATTTAAGTTCTTTTCTTTATAAGAGGTGGAATAGAATAACCCAGTTGAAGCGTAATGATCATTCGTTTGTAATGCATTGTATGTCCCATAATAGGTCCAATTCTTCTAATCTTTCCCAGAAGTCGATGACTATTCATAGCTATTACCTTGACACCAAAGAAAAGTTTAACCCAATGTTTTATTTCTGTCCTAGTTGATCCTGATTCGACATTAGAAGTATATTGATTTATCCCCAATAAACGAATACTTTTGTCTGTAAATACTTCATATTTGATTCTATCCATAAATCGATTTTCTTCCCTATGAGTTTTAGTCTCAATAAGAATACTAGTCCTTACTGTTCATATATTATGATATAGATATACTACATCAATTCATTATGTATTATTATATTATGATATGAATATACCACATCAATTAGTTATGTATGGATGATGCGATTCCATTGATACAGAGCCAATTCCAAATCAATTCGTTATGTATTCATATATTATGCTATGAATATACCACATCAATTCATTATGTATGGATGATGTGATTCCTTTGATACTGAGACAATTCCAAATCAATTCGTTATGTATGTATGATGCGATTCCATTGATACAGAGCCAATTCCAATAGACTTATTGGAGGGTCCCATTGGCATGCATCCAGTAGGAATTGAACCTACAAATTCGTTAATTATGATTTGGGTGCTTTAACCATTCAGCCATGGATGCTTAGCGGGGATCCTCATTGTAATACCCCGGGAAATTTTTCGTTGAAATTTTGTGCGTAAACGTGTTGGGTTCTATCTTCTAGGATGAATTATAAATTTTCCGTAGGAATGTCTTAGATTATGACCTACCATTGTGTAGAGTATTGAATAAGATTTCCAAATATAGTGGATCATCCAAAACGGACACCTGAGCGATGAGTTATGAACATTCCGATCAAACCGAGAATAGCAGTGAACAGTAAAACGTGCAGGAAAAAAAGTACTGAGGCCTGGCGTATTTTTTCTCCAACTTTAAACGATCATAACTCCTCGTACACAATGATCTGGGTGATCTACTATATATCAACGAAAATCTCTGCGAGTCCTCTTTCCGATAAAATTAGTTTCATCCAATTTGGATAGCGGAGTAAAACGTTATGGTTGATCTACTTCAGACTATCAAAACAGTCCACCAAAGAACAGATGTGAGAATTATTTGATTTTTAGGGGCGTTTTGGTCATTCCACCTCACCCAAAATCCATCCAAACCCTATATTAAAGCCTATTAGAAGTATTATATGTTATATTTCATCAAATTTCCTCAAAAAGAAAACCCTAAGCTCCTACATCCAACTTCAAGAACCTCCAAAGTTCACCATTAATTCTGCAAATTTATTCAAGATTCCAAGTTCCTAGTACAAGAACTCCAAGAACCATCTTTCAAAGGCACGATTAACATCTCAAAAATGAGTATCGATCTAAAGTTCATCATTCAAGGTATGTGGGGTTTTTCAACAAGAACTCTCTTTCGTTCTTGTGCCCAAAAGTAATTTTCCTTACAAAGGCATGATTTTTATTAGATTTTTTTTTATGAATTTGAAGCATAAACCCATATCTTATGATGATTATTATGAAATCTTGATGTTTATGATTTTGAAAGATGAATTTACATGTGTGGTGATATAAAGCATGAATCTTGAACGATATTTATCATGATTTTGATATTTGGATCGCGAACCCCATTTGAAATTGTGTTTTTGAGAAAATGTGTGTTATAAGCGCGTTGATGTTGAATATTTGAGTTGTTCTGAATGATTTGACCTTTTGGTCGTGAATGAGTTATTTTGAACTCGACTGTGAAAGAAATCCACGTTTTTATTGATTATGATAAAGGGGTAGCAAATTGGCTCCCGATGAAAATTGTTGAAGTGTTTATTGTGGATTTTCTTTAATATGAGCCTGAGGCTGATTTAAATTTCTGAGCTAAGTCTGGGAGTAATCTTTAGCACCGAGTGGGAGGTATAAAGTGACCTTACTTCCCTAGGACTACGTGCCCCCATAGGACGTGAGCCTGAGGCTGATTTATATAGTGATCACTAGTGTTTTTTGGATTAATATTGGAAGTCCTACTCCGATGGAAAGGATAGGAAGACTCTCCCCAACGTGGGTTGACCGTTGGAATCCATGTGGCTCACATGGTTTATGTCGGTTATAGGATCTCCCAATGTGTGTGTGCGTACTCTTCTATCTGAGATGAAAACATATTTGCTTAAAAGGCTGAGTTTGAGAAAGTCATTATTCTTAAAAGATTTAAGGAATATATTCTAATGAGAATTGACATGAGATTTGATTGTTTTGATGATTTGAAATTGAGAAGAAAGTGAATTGAGAACGTATTGTAATGACTCACTTGTTTTACTTTACATGTATTATTCATCCATGATTTTGATGATTTAATTCGAGCTAAGTGAGTCATCTATATCAGCATGCATAATTTTATAAACTATGATAATATTAAGATATTATTTTATATATGCATTGCACCCCCATATGCTCGGTATATTTCCACGGTGCTGACCTACATATTCGTATATGGGCTACATTTTCTCGAAATGTAGGTACAAGGTATAGTTGCACCTTCGAATCCAGTCAGTTTGTGGTATCTAGTCAGCAGGTGATGAGTCCTTTTGATTCAAGGGTTTGGGTTAGTTATGCAGAGTTTATAGTGTTGTATTTTCTTTATTCAGTCGTATTGAGTTGGGGTAGTCGGGAGTCATGACCCGGATACCTACAGTCAGTACTAGTAGAGGCTTCATAGACAGATAGTAGAAGTTGATGTATTTTGTTTCAATTTTGGTTGTAACGGCAGAATTGTAATCCTGTAAAATTCCATTTTTTGTATCGATCAGATTCAAAAAAGAGTTAATTTCTGCTGATTTGTATGGATTTGTATTTTTATTCAGTTGCTTATGAGCTATGCCAGTAGAAGGGTTAGCTTGGGGTCACTTGTGACCCTAAGCACCGTGTGACGTCTCGGGACCCAATTTTGGGGCGTTACACTCATACATGGTGAATAACTAAACTCCAATTAAAATGAAATATTTAGTATAAATCAATGCAATTTAGGCAGAATCAATGAGAAGGCGTCAATTCAAATCCTAGATTTTCAAATTGAGAGAGATATTATGAGAGATCAAGAATTCTCACCATTTCTTAGATTCATGGACCCAATTCAATTCAGTGGGATCCCTCATTCATATTGTTTTCCACCAAGAACGTTTCTAAAACACTTTGACCCCAGAATTTAGAGTATCCTACTTTCATGCAATTCATAGGGTTCAACAAGCAATCAATATTTCACGATCAAGGGTGTAATACTCTTTGTAGTAGCGGTCCTTATATATCGTATTAATAGTCATAATGTGGTCGAAAGAAAAATCTCTATTTGATTAGGCTTCTTCCTATACCTAAGAATTCCATTGGACCCAAAAATAATACATTGGAAGAATTCGTTGGATCATCCAATATCAATAGGTTGATTGTTTCGCTCCTGTATCCTCCCAAAGGAAAAAAGATCTCTGAGAGTAGTTTCCTGAATCCGAAAGAGAGTACTTGGGTTCTCCCAATAACTAAAAAGTTTAGCATGCCTAAATCTAACTGGGGTTCGCGTTGGTAGAGGAACTGTATCGGAAAAAAGAAGGATTCTAGTTGTAAGATATCTAATGAAACCGTCGCTGGAATTGAGATCTTATTCAAAGAGAAAGATCTTAAATATCTGGAGTTTCTTTTTGTATATTATATGGATTATCTGATCCGCAAGAACCATAATTGGGAATTGTTTGATCGTCTTTCTCTGAGGAAGAGTCAAAATAGAATCAACTTGAATTCGGAACCGCTATTCAAAATCTTAGTGAAACACTAGATTTCTTATCTCATGTCTTCTTTTCATGAAAAAATACCACTTGAAGTGGAGGGTTTATTCAAACAACAAGGGGATAGGTCAACTATTCAATCAAATGATATTGAGCATGTTTCCCATCTCTTCTCGAGAAATAAGTGGGCTATTTCTTTGCATAACTGTGCTCAATTTCATATGTGGCAATTCTGCCAAGATCTCTTCGTTAGTTGGGGGGAAATTCCGCTCGAATCGGATTTTTTGAGAAACGTATCGAGAGAGAATTTGATTTGGTTAGATAATGTGTTGTTGGTAAACAAGGATCGGTTTTTTAGCAAAGTAAAGAATGTATCGTTTAATATTCAATATGATTCCTCAAGATCTAGTTTCGTTCAAGTAACAGATTCTAGCCAACTGAAAGAATCTTTTGATCAATCCAGAGATCATTTGGATACCATTAGTAACGAGGATTCAGAATATCACACATTGATTAATCAAAGAGAGATTAAACAACGAAAATAAAGGTCGAATCTTTGGGATCCTTCCTTTCTTCAAATGGAATGAAAAGAGATAGAATCACGCGGATTCCTGAAATTCCTTTCTGGATATTCCTCAATGTCTTGGCTATTCACAGAATATGAGAAGCAGATGATTAATCATCTGTTTCTAGAAGAAATCAAAGAATTTCTTGGGAATCCTACAAGATCCATTCATTTTTTTCTCTATTAGATGGTCGGAACTTTATCTGGGTTTGAGTCCTACTGAGAGGTCCACTAGAGATCAGAAATTGTTGAAGAAACAACAAGCCCTTTCTTTTGTCCCTTCCAGGCGATCGAAAAATAAAGAAATGGTTAATATATTCAAGATAATTACATATTTACAAAATACCATCTCAATTCATCCTATTTCATCAGATCTGGGATGTGATATGGTTTCGAAGGAGAACCGGTTATGGACAATTCCAATAAGATTTCATTCTTGAACAAAATTCCATTTTTTGATTTATTTCATCTATTCCATGACTGGAACAGGGGAGGATACATGTTACACTATGATTTTGAATCAGAAGAGAGATTTCAAGAAATGGCAGATCTATTCACTCTATCAATAACCGAGCCGGATCTGGTGTATCATAAGGGATTTGCCTTTTCTATTGATTCCTGCGTATTGGATCAAAAAATCCTTTAATGAGTCCAGGGATGAATCGAAAAAGAAATCTTTATTGGTTTTACCTCCTATTTTTTATGAAGAGAATGAATCTTTTTCTCGAAGAATCAGAAAAAAATGGGTTCGGATCTCCTTCGGGAATGATTTAGAAGATCCAAAACCAAAAATAGTGGTATTTGCTAGAAACAACATAATGGAGGCAGTCACTCAATATAGATTGATCTTAAATCTGATTCAAATCCAATATAGTACCTATGGCTACATAAGAAATGTATTGAATCGATTTTTTTAATGAATAGATCTGATCATAACTTCGAATATGGAATTCAAAGGGATCAAATAGGAAAGTATACTCTGAAGCGTAGAACTATAATGAAATATATGATCAACCAATATTTATCGAATTTAAAAAAGATTCAGAAAAACTGGTTCGAGCCACTTATTTTGATATGTCGAACCGAGAGATCCATGAATCGGGATCCTGATGCAAATCGATACAAATGGTCCAATAGGAGAAAGAATTTCCGGGAACATTTGGAACAGTTCGTTTCGGAGCAGAAGAGTCATTTTCAAGTAGTTTTTGATCGATTATGTATTAATCAATATTCGATTGATAGGTCTGAGGTTATCGATAAAAAATATTTGTCTAAGATACTTCGTTTCTTTTTGTCCAAGTCACCTCCTTTTTGTCCAAGTTTCTTTTATTTTTGTCTTACGCACTTTCTTTTTTCTGTGCGAGTTTTGGAAATATCCCTATTACTAGGTCCGAGATCTACATCTATGAATTGAAAGGTTTGAATGATCAACTCTGCAATCAGTTGTTAGAATCAGTAGGTTTTCAAGTTGTTTATTTCTAAAAATTGAAACTCTTCTTATTGGACGATCATGATACTTCCCAAAAATCAAAATTTGGGGGAACAATATCACCATTTTTGTTCAATAAGATACCTAAGTGGATGATTGACTCATTCCATACAAGATATAATGACAGGAAATCCTTTGATAACCTGAATTACTATATCTTAATGATATTCCATGATCAAGACAATTGGCTGAATCCCATGAAACCATTTCATAAAAGTTCGTTGATATCTTCTTTTATAAAGTTAATCGGTTCAGGATCATGGGATCCTTTTCTATCAGATAAGAAGGGACATAGCATAAAATGTACTTCTAAGTAATTTCCCTATAGATCCTATATCTATCTATATGAAGAACAAATCATGTAACGAAGGGGATTCTTATTTATACAAATGATACTTCGATCTTGGAAGAAGCATGAAGAGATTAACGATATTTCCTTTTGAGTTGTTCTGCCGGATTGGTCATTCAAGATCTTTGGTCTTTATCGGGACCCAATGAAAAAAATAGGATCACTTATTATGGACTCGTTGAGAATGATTCTGATCTAGTTCATGGCGTATTAGAAGTAGAAGGTGTTCTAGTTGGATCTTCACAGACAGAAAAAGATTGCAGTCAGTTTGATAATAATCGAGTGACATTGCTTGTTCGGCCCGAATCGAGGAATCCTTTAGATATGATGAAAAATAGATCTTGGTCTATCCTTGATCAGAGATTGAAATGGAGTTTGAAGAAGGGAAGGGAGAAGGAGCCCTTGACCCACAGGAGGATTTATTCAATCACATAGTTTGGGCTCCTAGAATATGGAGCCCTTGGGGATTTCTATTTGATTGTATCAAAAGGCCCAATGAATTGGGATTTCCCTATTGGTCCAGGTCATTTTGGGACAAGAAGACCATTTATAATAAAGAGGATGAGATTCAAGAGAATGATTCGTGGTTCTTGCAAAGTGGAACCATGCAGTACCATACACGAGATAGATCTTCCAAAGAACAAGGGCTTTTTTGAATAAGCCAATTCATTTGGGACCCTGCAGACCCACTATTTTTCCTATTTAAAGATCAGCCCCCTAGCTCTGCTTTTTCACATCGAGAATTATTTACAGATGAAGAGATGTCAAAGGGGCTTCTTACTTCCAAAAAAGATTCTCTTATATTTATATATAAACACTGGTTTATCAAGAATACGCAAAAGAAGCACTTCGAATTGTTGATTAATCGTCAAATATGGCTTAGAACCAATAGTTCATTATCTAAGATCTTTTTGTTCTAATACTCTATTCGAGAGTTATCAGTATTTATCAAATTTGTTCCTATCTAACGGAACGCTAGTGGATCAAATGACAAAGACATTGTTGAGAAAAAGATGGAATGTCTCGAATGAAATAAAAATTGGATTCATGTAATAGGAAAAAGATTTCCCATTCCATAGCCGGAAAGATATGTGGCCATGAAAGAGGGATTAAATGGAACAAAATTGACTGGATGGTAGAGTTGTGGAAATGCTTGTTTCTTCCATATTTTGAAACTTAGCTACATGGAAGAATATGTTACTGCTGAAACATGAAAGAATTGAAATCTTAGATCAAAACACTATGTATGGATGGTATGAACTGCCTAAATAAGAATTCTTGAACAACAAATAACCAGTTCAGATATTCATGACCAAGAAGTACTGGATTCTCTTTCGGATAGGACATGAAAGGTGAAGGAAGGTTGGAATGCCAACAGGTACCTATTATATTTAATTTATCCAATAGTCCCCATTTTGGGAATGTCTAGTGCCAAAGCCACTGAATGGGTAAGTCGCCAATTCCTGGACTATGTAATGTACTTTATCTGCAGGGTTACGGGCAGGCATTTTACTAGAGGTTTCTAATCTACTCTTGTGTGATTCTTGTTAAAGCATATACTCAAGGGTTGGGTGCAGGGCGAATGATTTTACAGTGGACTCCCCATTCATTAGATAGAGAAGATCACCAAGATTTTGCGATCCGCTGCCGAATTTATTCCAATTGAGAATGCTCATTCAATGAGCATTCTCAATATTATGCCTTGAAGAGGACTCAAACCTCCACGCTCTTTAGCACGAGATTTTTAGTCTCGTGTGTCTACCATTTCACCACCAAGGCATCTTGAAAGTGAATCATATTCCATGAATATGATATCTATCTAGTGTGATATATGAAATATATGACAAAGGTGGATCTATTGATTGGTCATGTCATATAGGCCCTAGTTGGACATCCAATAACTTCGATTTGAATTAGTCAGAGATTGCAATGCCTGATATGTATCAAAAAAATGGACAATCAAACCTATTTGTCGATTCACTCACTGAGGTGAATAGGGTCCCAATAGAGATATGTAAAAAACAGGTCCGATTACGCATATTCCTAATCCTAAATGGAATGTAACGACATAGGGATCCATATGTAAACATAGTATCTATTTATATAGGCTCGAATATCCCCTTCTCATAATAAGAATGTATATAACCCTATTCTGGCCTGTTCCGGTATAGAATGAAATTATAATCATGGAATCGACTCGATCATCAAATTATAAGTTCATAACCCTAGACTATCCCAATTTTGGGCAGAACAGATCTACTAATTCTTTGATTCTAGTTAGTAAGAGTGATCTTGAACTAAGAAATAGACCCTAGAAGCAAAAAAAGGCTATCTTGAGCAATTGCAATAATCGGGTTCATTGATATTCCTGGTATAATAGATGCCATCACACTTACAATCATACTCAATTTGATGGAATTGTTTGATCTTAAAGGGGATCTTCTATAATTTCGCATGTGAGGGGTTATTTCTTTGTTTCGTCCAGTCATTAATAACTTGATTAATTTTAGATAATAGTAGATAGAAACAACTCTTGTAAAGAGTCCTATTAAAACTAATAAATATAGGCCTGCCTTCCATCCACACCAGAATAAATAGATCTTTTTGAAAAAACCTGCTAGTGGAGGAAGACTTCCTAGGGATAAGAGACATAGGGCTAAAGAGAGAGCCAAAAAAGGATCTTTTGTGTATAATCCTGCATAATCTCGAATGTTATCAGTTTCGGTACGTAGACCAAATAATACAATGCAAGAAAAAGTTCCAAGATTCATGGAGATATAGAACAACATATAAGTTATCATGCTTGCATATCCATCATTTGAGTCTCCAACAATTATTCTAATAATTACATATCCGATTTGGCCTATGCACGAATTTGCAAGCATACGTTTCATGCTTGTTTGAGTAATAGCAATGGGATTTTCCAACATCATGCTAAGAATAGCTATGATTTCCAGAAAAAGATGACATTCGTTTGATGAGAAATAAAAAGGAATATAAAAAATTTGAGTGGCTGAAACTGAAGCAGCTACTTTCGAAGTAACAGAAAGAAAAGCAATGACTGGAGAGGGAGAGTCAGAGTTGAAAAGAGGATTCCTCACTTCTTTCTCTAATTCAAAACCGTGCATGATACTTTCATCTCGCATGGCTCCTAAGTGATAAAAGAAAGAAGAACCCATTTTCTTTTTTGTTAGTACCTTCTTCACGTATATATAAGACCGAATCCATTCGATTTCTAAAAAGGATTACTAATCCTTAACTTTTCAAGGAATCCTTCATCAGTGGTTGTGAATGAATGATTTTTGCAATCTTTTCGACCTTGGTTTCGTAGGAGCAAGTCAAAAAGATTGAGAAATAGAACCATCTAATTTAATTCGTTCTCAATAGCCACGAGATGATCATCTTAGGGTGATCCTTTTGTCGATCGATGCTCTTATTACACTCGTAGTCTCTAAAGGATGAGAAACAACTATGTATCTACATCATGAATTAAAGTATTTTATACGTCATTAGTTCAATCCTTTGTAGGAACTACCCATAATAACGAACTTGCAAAATGGATTTGTTTATCATAAAGAGATTCGTCGTTCCTGACCCCGCTTCACCTTAATTGTTATTTGAACAAGTAAAAATTTTGTCTTGGTCAGAGTGGGGATAGAATTTCTCTTCTGCATGTCCATGGAGTTTTGAAAAATCCAAACATCCCAGAGATAGATAAAGAGGTAGGAATTTTTCGAACGAACCGCACTCCTTCGTATACGTCAGGAGTCCATTGATGAGAAGGGGCTGGGGAAAGCTTTAACCCAATTTCTACGGTAATGCATATGAGCACAATTGAAATTCCTGGGGAGTTATACATTTGTGTATTGATAAGACCGTTTATTATTTCTTGAAGCTCAATCTCTCCCCCGGATGAACCATATAGCCAAGAAAAACCATGAACTAGAATAGAAGAGGTTACCCCACCCATGATTAAATATTTCATAGTAGCCTCAATAGACCGTACATCTTTATTTATATATCCAGATAATAGGTAGGAGTATAAACAAAAACATTCTGGGGTTACAAAGATTGTTATTAAATTGTTAGCACCACATAAAAATATTCCCCCTAGAGTAGCTATTAATATGAATAAGAGAAACTATGTTATAGCCATTTATGTACATTCAATGTATTCTATGGATAGAGGAATACATAGAGTTGAACATAGTAAAATAAGAAATTGAAAGATTTCATTGAAATTGTTTCTTTGGAAATTTCCCGAAAAGCTAATCGTAGGTTCTTCTCTCCATCGGAACAATAGGGCCATTATGCTCTTTACTAAACTTGTTGAAGAGATGAAGTATAACCAAGGTATATCTTTTTTATCAGTGGTTGAATCGATCATCAGAAGAAGAATTAGGCCAAAAATTAGGATACATTCTGGGAAAATAAAACTTCCATCGAAGAGAAGCAAATGAAAGCCTTTCATAAAAATTCTCATAGAATCGAGAATGAAATTTTCTTTTTGTATATGGAAGATCATGAATTAGTAACTGTTTCTAATTTCCAAAAATAAATCCCAATTGTGTTGAACTTTCCAATTCTGAAATAGTTACGGAATCTCCATGAATAGTATCAAACCCTATTCCATGGTATTTACATGAGGTTACTCTTTAAAAAGTCCCGGTGAGGGCTTAGTTGATCCATGATTTATGTTTCATCTTTCGTTTCCTTTTCGTTTGTTTTGAGAAATCTATCGATTAATTTCGATTCTTTTTTTTCTCTTGATTCTTTTCCGATTGATATGTATAGATCTTGTTCATGGATTAACGAAAATGTGAAAGATCTCTATTTTCCTCTGCCATTTTATGAATCTCTTCTTTTTTGCTTATGGCATCGCCACTCCCTTTGGCAGGATCCACTAATTCGGAACTTAATTTGAAAGCCATATTTCGACTCGGACGTTTTTGGGATACCTCTAATAATCAAAGAATGGAAAGTGCTTTTCCTTGTGTGGATCCTATTTAAATTAGAACTTGATGTGTTGATCCACCTACACATTTTGCTTTTACTATTATATTGGGAGTTACTCCATGTATTGCTTGACATAAAATAGATAGTGGTTTTGTTTCTATCTTTTGTTGAATTTTTTTCATGGCTCGATAGATAATTTGATAAGCCAATGATTTTTTTCCATGTTTCAGAATACGGTTAACCAACATGTTAACTAATCGATTACGATAAATTGGATTGGATTTTGCTAATTTTTTTTCGGCAGCACCTCGATGTGACATAAGCGTGAAAGGGGTTCAAGAATCATTTTTCTTTTTATTAGGGCTAAAATCACTTATTTTGGCTTTTTTACCGCATATTGTAGGGTGGATCTCGAAAGATATGAAAGATCTCCCTCCAAGCTGTACATACAACTTTCTTCGAATACGGCTTTTCACAGAATTCTATATGTATCAATGATATTGAGTATGGAATTTTGTTTACTCACTTTAAATTGAGTATCCATTTCCCTCCCTTTCCTGCTAAGATTGGAA
>CM061541.1:119447898-119470398 GCA_030864215.1 Capsicum pubescens
GTAATACAACTATGAATCTCATGGAGAGTTCGATCTTGGCTCAAGATGAATGTTGGTGGCATGATTTACATATGAAAGTCAGACAGGAAACATGAGAAATGGTGTTTCCAGTGGCGGAAGGGTGAGTAACTCATAAGAACCAGCCCTTGGGAGAGGAACAATTGCTGGAAATGGCTGCTAATACCCCGTAGGCTGAGGAGAAAAAAGAAGAATCCGCCTGAAGAGGGGATCACGTCTGATTATCTAGTTGGTGATTCAATAGCATACCAAGGAGATGATTAGTAGCTGGTCCGAGAGGATGATCAGCCATACTATGACTGAGACACGACCTAGACTCCTATGGGAGGCAGCAGTGGGGAATTTTCTGCAATGAGCGAAAGCCTGACTGAGCAATTTTGTATGAAGGTAGAAGGCCCAAGGGTCGTGAACTTATTTTCCTGGAGAAAAAGTAATGACGGTATCTGGGGAATAAGTATCGGCTAACTCTATGCCAGCAACCATGGTAATACAGAGGATGTAAGCATTATCTGGAATGATTAGGCGTAAAGCATCTGTAGGTGGATTTTTAAGTCCGCCGTCAAATCCCAGGGCTCAACCCTAGACAGGTAGTGAAAACTACCAAGATGGAGTACGCTAGGGGCAGAGGGAATTTCTGGTGGAGCGGTGAAATGCGTAGAGATCGGAATGAACACCAACGGCAAAAGCACTCTGTTGGGCCGACACTGACACTGAGAGATGAAATCTAGTAGAGCTAATGTGATTAGATACCCCAGTAGTCCTAGACGTAAATGATGGATACTAGGCATTGTGCGTATCGACCCATGCAGTGTTGTAGCTAATATGTTAAGTATCCCGCCTGGGGAGTACGTTCACAAGAATGAAACTAAAAAAAATTTATGGGGACCCGCACAAGTGGTGGAGCATGTGGTTTAATTTGATGCAAAGCGAAGAACCTTACTAGGGGTTGACATACCGTGAGTCCTCTTGAAAGAGAGGGGTGTCTTCGGGAATACGAACACAGGTGGTGCATGGTTGTCGTCAGCTCGTGCTGTAAGGTGTTGGGTTACATCCCGCAACAAGCGTAACCCTCATGTTTAGTTTCCATCATTGAGTTTGGAACCCTGAATAGACTATCGGCGATAAGTTAGAGGAAGGTGAGGATGACGTTATGTCTTCATGCCCCTTATTTCCTGGGTGACACACGTGCTACAATGGCCGGGACAAAGGGTCGCGATCCCGTGATGGTGAGCTAACCCAAAAAACCCGTACTCAATTTGGAGTTCAAGCTACAAATCGCCTGTATGAAGTCGGAATCTCTAGTAATCGTTGGTCAGCCATACGATGGTGAATTCATTTTTGGGCCTTGTACACACCGCCCTTGACACTATGGGAGTTGTTCATGCTCGAAGTCATTACCTTAACCTCAAGGAGGGGGATACCGAAGGAAAGTCTAGTGACTGGAGTGAAGTCGTAATAAGGTAGCTGTACTGGAAGGTGCGGCTGGATCACCTCCTTTTCAGGGAGAGCTAATGCTTATTGGGTATTTTGGTTTGACACTGCTTCACACCCTACAAAAAAAGAAGGGAGCTACATATGAGTTAAACTTAGAGATGGAGGTCTTCTTTCCTTTCTCGATGGTGAAGTAATACCAACCTCATGAGCTTATTATCCTAGGTCGAAACAAGTTGATAGAACCCACTTTTTTACGTCCCCATGCTCCCCCGTGTGGTGACATGGGGGTGAAAAAAGGAAAGAGAGGGATGAGGTTTCTCTCGCTTTTTGCATAGTGGGCCCCCAATGAGAGGCTCTCACGATGGGCTATTAGCTCAGTGGAAGAGCATACCCCTTATAATTGCATGGTTGTGCCTGGGCTGTGAGGGCTCTCAGCCACATATATAGTTCAATGTGCTCATTTATAGGATGAGAGATATTTTGTTCCAGATATTTTGTTCCACCACAGAAAATTATTTGATTCTTGTCTTTCAAAAAAAATTCACGACATACCCGAACAATCATTTATAGGATTTAATGATTCCTAATAATGGGTTCACCTCTTTCGCTATCTGCATTTGGGATGGTTATTTGCTTTGGTAATAAAAAGAATAATGAATAGAAAATAATAATGGTTTGGGTGGTGTATCTACGTCCAATCTATAGTAGAAGAGAAGGTTCCGTCGGAATAATTATTTATTTCAGTTCAGGGTTCCTCGCCTCTTCTTTTTTAAAGAATAAAAAAGGGTGGGAGGTTGTGGGGAGAAATGACACGAAGATATTGGAACATAAATTTGGAAGAGATAATGGAGGTAGGAGTTCATTTTGGTCATGGTACTAGGAAATGGAATCCTAAAATGGCACCTTATATCTCTGCAAAGAGTAAGGGTATTCATATTACAAATCTTACTAGAACTGCTCATTTTTTATCAGAAACTTGTGATTTTGTTTTTGACACAGCAAGTAGAGAAAAACAATTCTTAATTATTGGTACCAAAAATAAAGCAGCTGATTTAGTAGAGTGGGATGCAATAAGGGCCCAGTGTCATTATGTTAATAAAAATGGCTTGGAGGTATGTTAATGAATTGGTCCACTATAGAAACAAGACTTCATAAGTTCAGGGACTTGAGAATGGAACAAAAAATAGGGACACTCAACCGTCTCCCGAAAAGAGACGCAACTATGTTTAAAAGACAATTATCTCGCTTGCAAAATTATCTGGGCGGGATTAAATATATGACAGGGGTATCCGATATTGTAATCATCGTTGATCAGCATGAAGAATATACGGCCTTGCGAGAGTGTATTTCTTTAGGAATTCCAACAATTTGTTTAACCGATACAAATTATGACCCCGATCTCGCAGATATTTCAATTCCAGCGAATGATGACTCCATATACTCAATCCGATTAATTCTTAATAAATCAGTATTCACAATTTGTGAGGGTCGTTCTAGCTATATATGAAATCCTTGATTAATAATAACATAATAAGATAAATAACTTACTTCAGAAATCCCTTATGGAATCGCTTACTATTTCTAAATTTCAAAAATGAGATAAAAATAACTGGGGATATTATGTGATTTATTAGTATTATAAATCTTATTTGGTATTAAAAATATCCGATTCAAGTAGACAAATAGATGATTTAATAAAAAATTTTTGTTTAAAGTTCAATTTTTTCAGAGGGCAAGGCAATATGAATGTTCTATCATGTTCTATCAATATAATGTAAAGGGGTTATATGATATATCTAGTATGGAAGTAGGCCAACATTTCTATTGGAAAATAGGGGGTTTCCAAGTGCATGGCCAAGTACTTATTACTTCTTGGGTTGTAATTGCTCTCTTATTAGGTTCAGCCACTATAGCTGTTTGGAACCCACAAACCATCCCGACCGGGGGTCAGAATTTCTTCGAATATGTTTTTGAATTCATTCGAGATGTGAGAAAAACTCAAATTGGAGAAGAATATGGGCCCTGGGTTCCTTTTATTGGCACTATGTTTTTATTTATTTTTGTTTCTAATTGGTTAGGATCTCTTTTACCTTGGAAAATCATACAATTACCTCATGGGCAGTTAGCCGCACCCACGAATGATATAAATACTACTGTTGCTTTGGCTTTACTCACATCAGTTTCATATTTCTATTTGGGTCTTACAAAAAAGGGATTAGGTTATTTTGGAAAATATATTCAACCAACCCCAATCCTTTTACCCATTAACATCTTAGAAGATTTCACAAAATCCTCATCACTTAGTTTTCAACTTTTCGGGAATATCTTAGTTGATGAATTAGTAGTTGTTATTCTTATTTCTTTAGTACCCTTAGTGGTTCCTATACCTGTCATGCTCCTTGGGTTATTTACAAGTGGTATTCAAGCTATTATTTTTGCAACTTTAGCTGCGGCTTATATAGGTGAATCCATGGAGGGCCATCATTGAAATAGTCTTTTTTAGCTTAGCCCACAGGAATGAAAAAATGTATATGATGGGTGGAATTACTTAACTTAGGGAATAGAATAGGGGAATCTAAATATACAACTATGTTATATACGATCTAGAGTGATAGCAAAAAAATTACGATGATATTAAAGAGTAAGGGAAAAAGATTTTTTTTTAGATCTTTTTCATAAAATTCTCTTTTCCTTCACTTAATATCATACTTCGTCTCAATGAATATTCACTTTAGATTGCTTAGTCCGTCTCATTATTATATTAACTTAACTCATTATTAATTCATTGTTAAATTAACTTATTGTTAAAACAATTTGAATATAACAATTTTTCTCAATAATTCTTGTTGTATAGGTTTACGACGTGTAATTAAATAAAATAAAGGGAGAAATGATTTCCTTTTCAGTTAATTTTATTCAACGATTGACCAAAATACTAAAAATGAATAAAAAAATTATTCATTTTTATTAATAAATTGCATGAACTTAGATCAATCAAATAATGATATTTCTCTAACATATAGAATTATTCGTCCTAATCAATTTGTCCATTTAGATTTATCTAGGTGGAATAATAAGAAAAGGTAAGATTAAAAAGAATTTACAAAAAAGGGATTTTTTTTAGTATTTTAGAAAAGGTCGGTTAGGAGAGAAAGGTATCTGTACTTGAATAATTATAAGCCAAACCTTCTAGATGTTTCGACGCTTGATTCTCCAATAGGATTGAATCTAAGATGAATGATTGGTTTACGTTATGGAAGAAATACATGTATATGTGATATTAGATATTGACTCGTGCTAGTTATATATGAAATGAACTAAAGATATATTTTACTACTCAAGGGGATTCTAATAGACTAGAAGTCCTTCCGGCCCCTTGTGACTGTGAATTGAATGAATAAATGGATGAAATCAAGAAATAATTCAACTAATAGTTCGAACCAAGAACAAGAAATGGGAGAACGAAAGTCATCTGGGTTCACAAAGACTCTGTGGCCAAAAAGTAAAAAAGATATATTGAAGTAGTTCTGATGATTCTATAGCCTTATTACTTCAATCCAAAGTTCTTAGTTACTTCGACTAGATGAGTCCTAGAGAGGGAATAATTAAGTCATAATTCATCTGTTGATTGTATCATTAACCATTTCTTTTTTTGGTACGAGGAACTTATTATGAATCCACTGATTTCTGCCTCTTCCGTTATTGTTGCTGGATTGGCCGTAGGGCTTGCTTCTATTGGACCTGGAGTTGGTCAAGGGAATTCCACGGGTCAAGCTGTAGAGGGTATCGTGAGACAACCTAAGGCAGAGGGAAAAATACGAGGTTCGCTATTACTTAGTCTAGCTTTTATGGAAGTTTTACCAATTTATGGACTGGTGGAAGCATTAGCACTTTTATTTGCAAATCTTTTTGTTTAATATTAGCTTAGAAATATGAAAAATAAATATATTTTTCATATTTTATTGCCTTCGACTTGTCGTTTACTTTTTCAAATTCTATCAAGATTTCCCTCCTCCAATTCTTTTTCTTTGAGAATAGAACCTACGGGAAGGGCAGATTTACGAATGAGGAATTAGAACACTGACTCCCTTTCACCTTCCCGTTAATAGACCAAGGGAAAAAGTGTTAGTGTTCTAATAACCAATAAAAGGGTTAGTTCATTAGTTCATAATTTATAACTAACTCGAATATTTTTTATTTTTTACTCAATTTTAGAAAAAATAAAATAATAAATAAAAAGAGGGGCGAAGTGATACTAAAAGAACTCTATTTGATTTTTTTAGTCTATCTATAAGAGGAGATCATATGAAAAACGTAACCGATTCTTTCGTTTCTTTGGGCCACTGGCCATCTGCCGGGAGTTTCGGGTTTAATACCGATATTTTAGCAACAAATCCAATAAATCTAAGTGTAGTGCTTGGTGTATTGATTTTTTTTGGAAAGGGAGTTTGTGCGGGTTGTTTATTTCAAGAATAGGCTAGACCAACCAGCTATACCCTTTTCCGTTATAAGTAGGAAAGAGAGGTGCATGATCTCGCGAATTACTTCTATATAAATTCAGAAATTATATGTAAGAACCATAGTATTTAGTGATTCATGGGTAAATCGATTTTGATTCTCTATTAACCAATAATGTGGAACTATTAACATAGTTAAAACAAACTGTTTGAAGTCTAGACGCAGCATGGTACTCTTTCTACCACTATGTTAATATAGAGGTGGTTTCAAAATAAATATTTTATTATAGGATACTCATATTGAGAAAATTATTTTCACCGCTTATTGTAAATTGTAAAAACAGAGATTTTATCCCCTTTATCTAATGTTGAATCGATGACCTATTCTAAGTAAGAAGGGCTTTTTGGATTTGAAAAAAAAACAACTTTGCTGACAATTACATATTTTTTATTTTGTCAGAAGAGTCCTCCGAATATTTTGGTCTTACATTAGTTTTGATATCTTTCTAGAATATGAACAAAGAAGAGAAGATAGGCTCATTACATTCATAAAAAAAGATATGAGAATTTAACTTAAGTAATTGAGCGTGAGAGCCAAATGAATCGAAAGATTCATGTTTTGTTCGGGAAGGGATTATGGAATTTTGGAAAGGAATGGAAAAATAATCTACATTAATTAAGTGATTTATTAAATAATCGAAAATAGAGGATCTTCAATACTATTCGAAATTCAGAAGAACTGCATGGAGGGGCTATTGAACAACTCAAAAAAGCTCGTTCTTGCTTACGGAAAGTAGAAACCGGAGCCGAGAAGTTTCGAGTGAATGGATACTCCGAGATAGAACGAGAAAAATTGACTTTGATTAATTCAACTTATTGGAACAATTAGAAAATTACAAAAACAAAATGATTCAATTCGAACAGTGAAGGTCGATTAATCAAGTCCGACAATGGGTTTTCCAACAAACCTTACGAGGAGCTCTAGGAACTCTGAATAGTTGTTTGACAACAAGTTACATTTACGTACCATTAGTTCCAATATTAGCATGTTGCGAACAATTAACAAAATAACTGATTAGTCTTTCTGTTGTAGTTATTATTTTTTTCTTTCAAAAAAGAATAAAGAAAGAATCATGGTAACCATTCGAGCTGACGAAATTAGTAATATTATCCGTGAACGTATTGAACAATATAATAGAGAAGCAAAGATTGTAAATACCAGTACCGTACTTCAAGTAGGCAATGGCATTTCTCGTATTCAAGGGCTTGATGAAGTAATAGCGGGTGAATTAGTTGAATTTAAAGAGGGTACAATAGGCATTGCTCTAAATTTGGAATCAAATAATGTTGGTGTTGTACTAATGGACGATGGTTTGTTAATACAAGAAAGAAGTTCTGTAAAAGCAACGGGAAGAATCGCTTAGATACCCGTGAGTGAGGCTAATTTAGGTCGTGTTGTAGATGCCCTAGCTAAAGCTAATAATGGTAGATGTGAAATTTCAGCTTCTGAATTTCGATTAATTGAATCTGCCGCCCCGGGTATTATTTCACGCCGTTCTGTATATGAGCCTCTTCAAACCAGGCTTATTGCTATTGATTCGATGATCCCTATAAGACGTGATCAACAAGAATTAATTATTGGGGACAGACAAAATGGTAAAACAACAGTAGCCACAGACACCATTCTCAATCAACAAGGTCAAAATGTAATATGTGTTTATGTAGCTATTGGTCAAAAAACGTCTTCTGTGGCCCAGGTAGTAACGACTTTACAGGAAAGAGGAGCGATGGAATACACTATTGTGGAAGCCAAAACGGCGGATTCCCCTACTACATTACAATACCTTGATCCTTATACAGAAGAAGCTCTGGCTGAATATTTTATGTATCATGAATGACACACTTTAATCATTTAGGATTATCTCCCCAAACAAGTACAAGCTTATCGCCAAATGTCCCTTCTATTATGAAGATCGCATGGTCGTGAAGTTTATCTAGGAGATGTTTTTTATTTGCATTCACGCCTTTTGGAAAGAGCCGCTAAATTAAGTTCTAGTTTAGATGAAGGAAGTATGACCGCCTTACCAATAGTTGAAACTCAATCGGGAGATGTTTCGGCTTATATTCCTACTAATGTAATTTCCAATACTGATGGACAAATCTTCTTATCCGCTGACCTATTCAATTCTGGAATCAGACCTGCTATTAATATGGGTATCTCCATTTCCAGGGTGGGGTCTGCAGCTCAAATAAAAGCCATGAAACAAGTAGCTGGTAAATTAAAATTAGAACTAGCGTAATTCGCAGAATTAGAAGCCTTTGCACAATTTGCTTTTGATCTCTATATAGCTACTCAGAATCAATTGGCAAGAGGTCAACGATTTTGTGAATTGCTTAAACAATCCTAATCGACTCCTCTCATGGTAGCAGAGCAGATAATGACTATTTATATAAGAACAAATGGCTATCTTGATTCGTTAGAAGTTGGATAGGTAAGGAAATTTCTTGTTGAGCTACGTACTTACTTAAAAACTAATAAACCTCAGTTCCAAGAAATCGTATATTCTTCCAAGAAATTTATCGAGGAAGCAGAAGCCCTTTTGAAAGAAGCTATTCAGGAACAAATGGACCATTTTATACTTCAGGAGCAAGCATAAAGAAATATTGATCACCATTTTCTTAATCTTAGTAAAAAAAGGAATTAAGCATCTTGGATTCAAATATTCAAATAGTCTTTCTTGCTATTGAAATCTAAAAAAATATATATATATGGAAATAAATTGCGTCCAATAGTATTTGAACCTATACCAAAGGTTTAGAAGACCTCTGTCCTATCCATTAGTCAATGGACGTTTTTCATTCTGATTTTTTTCGTATGTTACTTTTTGTTTGAAAAAAAAGAAAGAATCTGATGTGAAATAATTTTTTGAATTGTATATTCAATGATGTACTAATACTAATAAACTAAATTTGATTTAATGAATAAATTAAAATATTTAGAATAAATAGATATAGAGCAGGTAGCGGGAATCAAACCCGCATCGTTAGCTTGGAAGGCTAGGGGTTATAGTCGACGTCGATTTATTTTTTTAACGTCTCTAATTCAAAATCAAACATGAAACTTTGGTTTAATTGGCCTCCCTTATGGAGATGAGTCAATGTATAAGATCTAAGATGTGAACAAAATTAGAAAAAAAAAGAATTCTATCCATAACATCTATGTCAGCTTTTGATCTGAATACAAATAAAATGAATTGCTTTGTAGATGATCCTTCTAGAAAAGGGGGATTCTAATAACTTTTTTAGTTATTTCGTTCTCTATTTCTATTTAATAGGATCCTGAGGAAAAGGAGTTTATTTCCACCGAGCTAAAAAAATATGTTGATGTCTCTAGTAAACCAAAGTCATCGTTTAATAGCTATTTTGCTTCACTATCTTCTTTACAAATAAGAAATTGAAGATTTAGTTATGATTAGAAATCAACTTTCTATCTTTATCCATGGATGCTTTATTGATACTTATTCAATTGGAAGTATTGATCCAATTCAAAAATTATGTTTTGCAATTTCATAATCCAATTTTTCAATGTCTAAGTGACCTTTGGATACAAATCACGAGAATGTTTATTTAGTCTCAAATCTGTCATTTAGAGGAAAAAGATTTAATCCTTTTAAGAAATAAAGTTTTTCATCAGAATATGAATCAAACCGAGGACCCTTTAACTATTTAAGGGATAATAGAATGAATCACACTTTTACCACTAAACTATACCCGCTACAATCCGATTATTGTATACAAATGCAACTTTTGTCGAACAGGGGAATCTTGGTAATTAAGATAGGATAAGATAGGGTCATCAAAACCACTAAAATCATGAATTAAAAATGCCTCGAAAGCTTTTTTTTAGTCCATCAAGGCGGTAAACATAAAATCAAAAAGCAGAAAGAGAAATGAGACTTTTATTTTGATCAAATTTTCTATTGCATATATTTTATTTTACCTTTATAAAAAATGGGAATTTTTTCTTGTTGCTTGAATATTAACTATTCAATTAAAATGAAATATTACAACTATAACAAACATTTTTGTTTTCAAATTTAATTTTGTTGGAACAAAAGAGGCTCGGCTGGGTACTGACCAGACCAGGCCATGAGAAAAAAAGGGTCCTTTCGAACAAAATCAAGACAAAGAAAAGAGTTCTTCATTTTTCTTTATATTCTTGGCTCTTCTGAGCCCTTCCTTTACATTAAATAATCCTTTACTTTAGATAAAGAGATAAAGGAAATTGATGATAAAAGTTGTACATATCTAGATAATATAAAAATAAAAAAAGAAAGAAAGAAAGATTCTTTTCCTTATCTTATGTGCTATCTCATGTAGTATTTATCTTTTTCAATTGGGAGAGATGGTTGAGTAGACTAAAGCGGCGGATTGCTAATCCGTTGTATGAGTTAATTGTACCGAGGGTTCGAATCCCTCTCTTTCCATTGATGACTTGATATTTTTTCAAATTTCAAAATCCTTTGTTCTTATTCTTAGTTAAGTGTGTGGAATAAACCAAATCCTAAGAAAATTTGAAAATCAAGCAAGGAAAACCCTTTTTATTTTATTCTTCATATCCAGGATTACACCCGAGATCATTATATAGGAATTCAAAGATGAAGAGAGAAACAAAAAATATCACTACTGTGTAAACGAAGAGTTTTAGAGTAAGCATTACACAATCTCCAAAATGATTTTTTTTGGAAAAAAAAAGAATAGATCATCCATTTTTCTACCAGATATACTAGTTTGACACAAGGCAACAAAGCTCTTTCTCTAAAAGAATTTTTCTAAATTCTTTTCTAATAAGAGTTTGTCATTAATAAAATTTTTATATACACAAGAGGAGCCTAATAAGGTCTTTCACTTGAAAGGAAAGTGCAAAAAAGGAAGGAAATAAGTTAAGATGGATTTCACGTGACTATCCAAGAATTTCAATGTTTGAATCGAGATTTCAAATGGTAAAGCTTATCTGATTTAATTTATTGTAGAATTTTTTCTCGAATAAATCATGAATTTTCTAGGATATTATTAAGGATCTCATCGAAAACTTACAGCAGCTTGCCAAACAAAGGCTATAAAAAAAACAGGGGTATGACTGGCATAATATCTACGATCGGATTCAAAAAAGCATAGGCCTCGGGCAATTTGTCGAAGAAAAAACTGCTCAAATAAAGGGTCGAATTAAGACAAATACCAATCAAACTAAAGGTATTAAGCATAACAGACTTTTTGTTCTTGGAGATAATTGCATTTTGATTGAGTTATTGATATAAGGAAAAGGAAAGTAAGTAAGGTAAAGAAAAAAATATTCTTTTTCTTTGAACCCACCCAATAAAAAATCCTCCTTTTCTCAAAGGAGAATCGAAAAAAAATCATATTTTCATACAATATCTTAATTGAATTATATGTAATGATCAATAAATTAAGTTGAATTCTATATCTACACATACCAAAATCATAAAAAAATTCCAGTACCAATCTAAACTATTCTATAGATATTTGGACTAGAGTTGACAAACAAACAAAACCAACAATATACTTTTTTAGTATTGGATAGAAATATAAATGGGGTGTGGCCAAGCGGTAAGGAAACAGGTTTTGGTCCCGCTATTCGGAGGTTTGAATCCTTCCGTCCCAGAACATATATATTCTATGAGAACATAGATTGTTTTTTTAACAATGTTCTATTTAAAATTGAAATGTTACTGGAATGTGATTGTTGTTTCTATTTCTTTTCTTCGATGAATATTTTTCTTTTCAAAAACTGAATCGAGATGTGGAAGAATCCAAATTCCCTATCTTGTATTTTCTACCCTCTAAATTAAACTAATTAGATTTAATTTTCTTTTTTGTAGATTTCTTTACTTTTCATCAAGAGTGGGGTTTTGGTACTAATTAAATTCACTAAGTCTCTTAATTCTTAATCAACGAGTTAGGCTAAAATAGAAAAAAAAAAGGAGAAAAAACTGGACTTAATTTGTACTTGTTTGGCTTTGTGCCTAGAGAGCTCGCATTTCAGAAAAATATAAAAGACTAGGACACCCCCTTATTTTCTTTTGATTTATGTTGCATTAGTCCCATAGAATATGGTAGATAGGAGTTAATCAGTAATGGGAAGGCGTTCATTTCAATATCTATAAAGGGTGACAATTGCTCAGTCTATTTGATCGAATTGATAGATACAAACACCTCCCCATTCTTTGTATTTTATCAATCAGATGAAAAAAAATAATAAGAATTCAAATCTTACCTGACATTAATCTTTTTTTATCTATCTCATAACTCATAAAAAAATTGGATTTGTTGTTTGGTGCATTTATCCATTGTAAATCATTGAATGTAAATCATTGAAATCGTTGATGATTCACTTGAAAAAAGACTTATCTTTTTTCCTAAGATGATCAAAAGTATTTTTAACTATCAAATTTTCTTTGAATAATGATGTGATGTCGAAAAGAGAACTTTCTAAATTTATTCAAAAGTTAGAAAGATAAGTAGTTTTAATCATTCCTTTTAATCATTCCTTATAAACTGAATCTTTCTCTTCTATTAAGTCACGTGAAGATGCAGAATAAAAAGGAATTCATTTATTCATCTTATTTGTTAATATTCGTATAAATATATAAATAATTTAATAAATATATTTATTAATATAATATGTATTAATTAATATAATATGTTAGACAAATTAATATTAGCGATGGGCTCTTACTAAGAGACTTCTTCAGAAAAATCTTTATCCACCTATATCTATAGTATTATTTATATCCTTTTATATCTCTATACTATAGATTATGGTGTTTATACATCAACCCAACCAATGACTATTCATGATTCCATAATTGAATCAATTCCATACCGGGTCTTAGAGGAATGTTATGGTAAAACTTCATTTGAAACAATGTGGTAGAAAGCAATGTGCGACTTGAAGGACACGATCTGTTGTGGATTTGTACATCAACCATTTTGTGTAGGAATGAAGGTGCTCTTGGCTCGACATCATTGGTTCTGTTTCACTAGAACCCCTCATTTGTTGTTGTCTTGGAATGTAAATAGTCCATGATGGAGCTCGAGTAGAAAGTATTAATTTATTTCTTGGGGAAAGGGTCTAGGGTTAATGCCAATCAATAAAAAATTTGAAACAACTTCGTAAATATATCTTCGGTATGGAAATCGAAAGAATCCAATTCGAGCAAATTAAAAATTCCAAATTTTCTTTGAATTGATCAAACTTTTTTGATCTAAAGTGTTTCACGAGGGAATTCATTGTCTTGTAGAATTCTTTCCTAGAAATCGCAAAAAAGGTATGTTTCTGCCATTTTGAAAGGATTAAAATGCACCGAAGTAATGTCTAAACCCAATGATTTAAAATAAAACAAAGATAAATGATACCAGAACAAGGAAACGCCTTTTAATTATCTTAATAACTGGATCAGACTGAAGAATCCGATTTTAAACGAGACAAAAAAGGAGGAAAGACCGCTCAATAAATGAAATTGCCGAAAGATTTTCCTTTGAACTTTTTGAAAGTTATACAACTTGAGTTATGAGAGTACGCATGGTTTCTTTTTCATTTTCAGGAAGAAAGAAGAAAAAAAAGGACTTACATCTTTAATTGATTTGATCATTTTATGGACCCAGTTGTCATTTCTTAGATAGAATTCCATACATACAGAGACAAAACCAAAACCTCGAATAAATCAATTTCTCGAACCGTACGAGGAGAAAGCTTTCTATACGTTTCTAGCGGGGGTGTTGTTCATCTACATCTATCCCAATGAGCCATCTATCGAATCGTTGCAATTGATGTTCGATCCCGAAGAGAAGGAAAAGATCTTCAAAAAGTGGGTTTTTATGATCCGATAAAGAATCAAACTTATTTAAATGTTCTTGCTATTTTATATTTCCTTGAAAAGAGGGCTCAACCTGCAGGAACTGTTCAGGATATTTTAAAGAAGGCGGAGGTTTTTAAGGAACTTCGTCCTAATCAACCAAAATTCAATTAAGGAAATAAATTAAGGAAATACAAAAAAGGGGGTAGTTATTTGTATATAACTTTATTTGACTTTTCTCTTCTATTTTTTTGTATTTCCTTCATTTCCTTTTCTATTTGTATTTATTTATCATTGCTTCCATCGAATTCCATGTTCTATAATGAGAAAACCTCTTATATTATTGATCTTAGAATTAAAAATTAATCTTAGAAATAATAAATTCAGCCATTTCGGTTGGTTTTCTATTTTTCATTGGAACTCTACTAAAGCTAACAAAGAAATCAAGTTTTCTTTTATCACTTAACTTGATTGAATCCATTATGGATTCAATAAATCTAAGTAAATTGTAGTTTAGTTTTCCACTTATTCTTTATTTATTCTCTCATCTATATTTTTTATATCGATTTTATTTGGTTTGGATTATATTTGTAGTGCCAATCCAACACAAGTCCTTTTTTTTAATGTTTTCAATTGAATTTTTTTTTCATCAATATTTAAATTGACAACAATGTATCAAACAAATATAATTCATTGTGATAAATCGATAAATGAAGTGGATCTATATAGTTTTATTTTATCTTTGAAATTAATTAGAAAGTGTGAATTTATTTTTTTAGATTTCTTCTATCAGTGGTTTTTGATTGTCTTGTCTAATCTCTTTATTTCTTTTTCTTCGGATTAGATCTACACCATTTTTTTGATATTTTCTCTGGGTTGCTAACTCAACGGTAGAGTACTCGGCTTTTAAGTGCGGCTAGTGTCTTTTACACAAATGGATGAAGTAAGGGATTCATCCATATTCTCGGTAAAGTTTGGAAGACCACGACTGATCCTGAAAGGGAATGAATCGTAAAAATAACATGTCGTATCAATGAAAAGTTCTGAAAATACTTCATTGTTCCTAGATGGGTATAAAACCGTGTTTGAATTCTTGGAACGGAACAAAATAAAGTTGGGTCGAACGAATAAATGGATAGAGCTGCGGCTTCAGTTAAATTATAGGGAATGAAAAAGCAATAGGCTTTAGTTCTTAATTTTAAATGATTCCCAATCTAATTAGACGTTAAAAATTTATTAGTGCCTGATGCGGGAAGGGTTTCTTGTCCCATGAGTGGATTCTCAATTTTTTTAATGAATCCTAACTATTAATATTTTTTATTATGGAGATGTGTATGTAAAAGAAACAATATATTGAAAAAGAAAGTTTTTTCCGAAGTCAAAAGAGCGATTGGTTGAAAAAAAAAATAAAGGATTTCTAACCATCTTATTATCCTTTAATACTATAACATAGACCAATTAACTGGAAAAAAAGAGATGATAGAGAGTCCGTTGAGAAGTTTACCTGTATCCAAGGTATCTATTCTTACTATAATGCCTTGTTTTAACTATATCTCACTATGTATCATTTGATAACCCTAAAAATATTCCATCTTTGGTTCAAATCGAATTTCAAATGGAAGAAATCCAAAGATATTTACAGCTAGATAGCTCGCAACAACACAACTTCCTATATCCATTTATCTTTCAGGAGTATATTTATGCACTTGCTCATGATCATGGTTTAAATAGAAATAGGTCAATTTTGTTGGAAAATTCAGGTTATAACAATAAATTTAGTTTCTAAATTGTGAAACGTGTAATTACTCGAATGTATCAACAAAATCATTTTCTTATTTCTACTAATGATTCAAACAAAAATCCATTTTTGGAGTGCAACAAGAGTTTGTATTCTCAAATGATATCAAAGGGATTTGTATTTATTGTGGAAATTCCGTTTTCTCTACCATTAATATCTTCTTTATATTTTTTCGAAGGCTAAAAGATTTTAAAATCTTATAATTTATGATTAATTCATTCAACATTTCCTTTTTTAGAGGACAATTTTTTACATCTAAATTATGTATTAGATATACTAATACCCTACCCCGTTCATCTAGAAATCTTGGTTCAAACTCTTCGCTATTGGGTAAAAGATGCCTCTTCTTTACATTTATTACGATTCTTTCTCCACGAATATTGGAATTTGAATAGTCTTATTACTTCAAAGAAGCCCGATTACTCCTTTTCAAAAAAAAAAAATCAAAGATTCTTTTTTTTTAATAAGAGAAGAGTACTTGGGTTCTCCTAATAACTAAAAAGTGTAGCATGCCTGAATCTAACTGGGGTTCGCATTGGTGGAGGAACTGGATCGGAAAAAAGAGGGATTGTAGTTGTAAGATATCCAATGAAAGTATCGTTGGAATTGAGATCTTATTCAAAGAGAAAGATCTTAAATATCTGGAGTTTCTTTTTGTATATTATATGGATTATCTGATCCGCAAGCACCATGATTGGGAATTTTTTGATCGTCTTTATCTGAGGAAGAGTCAAAATAGAATCAGCTTGAATTCGGGACTGCTATTTGAAATCTTATTGAAACACTGGATTTCTTATCTCATGTCTGCTTTTCATGAAAAAAATACCAATTGAAGTGGAGGGTTTCTTCAAACAACAAGAGGCTGGGTCAACTATTCAATTAAATGATATTGATCATGTTTCCCATATCTTCTCGAGAAACAAGTGGGCTATTTCTTTGCGAAACTATGCTCAATTTCATATGTGTCAATTCTGTCAAGATCTCTAGGTTAGTTGGGGGAAGAATCCACCCGAATTGGATTTTTTGATAAACGTATCGAGAGAAAATTGGATTTGGTTAGACAATATGTGGTTGGTAAACAAGGATCGGTTTTATAGAATGTATCGTCAAATATTCAATATGATTCCACAAGATCTAGTTTCATTCAAGTAATGGATTTTAGCCAACTAAAAGGATCTTTTGATCAATCCAAAGATTATTTGGATTCCATTAGTAATGAGGATTCAGAATATCACACATTGATTAATCAAAGAGAGATTCACCAATGAAAAGAAATATTGATTCTTTGGGATCCTTCCTTTCTTCAAATGGAATAAAAAGAGATAGAATCAGGTCGATTCCCGAAATACCTTTCTGGATATTCCTCAATGACCCAGTTATTCACGGAACATGAGAAGCAGATGATTAATCATCTATTTCCGGAATAAATCTAAGAATTTTTTAGGAATCCTACAAGATCCATTCATTCTTTTTTCTTTGATAGATGGTCAGAACTTCATCTGGGTTTGAATCCTACTGAGAGGTCCACTAGAGATCAGAAATTATTAAAGAAACAACAAGACCTTTCTTTTTTTCCTTCCAGGCGATAGGAAAATAAAGAAATGGTTAATATATTCAAGATAATTACGTATTTACAAAATACCGTCTCAATTCATCCTATTTCATCAAATCTGGGATGTGATATGGTTCCGAAGGAAGAACCGGCTATGGACAGTTACAATAAGATTTCATTCTTGAACAAAAATCCTTTTTTTAATTTATTTTATCTATTTCATGACTGGAACAAGGGAGGATACACGTTACACTATGATTTTGAATTAGAAGAGAGATTTCAAGAAATGGCAGATCTATTAACTCTATCAATAATCGAGCTGGATCTGGTGTATCATAAGGGATTTGCCTTTTCTATTGATTCCTGTGGATTGGATCAAAAACAATTCTTGACTGAGGCCTGGGATGAATCAAAAAAAGAAATCTTTATTAGTTCTACCTCCTATTTTTTATGAAGAGAATGAATCTTTTTCTCGAAGGATCATAAAAAAATGGGTCCGGATCTTCTGCGGGAATGATATGGAAGATCCAAAACAAAAAATAGTGGTATTTTCTAGAAACAACATAATGGAGGCAGTCACTCAAAATAGATTGATCCAAAATCTGATTCAAATCCAATATAGTACCTATGGGTACATAAGAAATGTATTGAATCGATTTTTTTTAATGAATAGATCTGATCACAACTTCGAATATGGAATTCAAAAGGATCAAATAGGAAAGGATACTCTGAATCATAGAACTATAATGAAATATACGATCAACTAATATTTATCAAATTTAAAAAAGAGTTAGAAGAAACGGTTTGAGCCTCTTATTTTGATTTTTTGAACCGAGAGATCCATGAATCGAGATCCTGATGCAAATAGATACAAATGGTCCAATAGGAGCAAGAATTTCCAGGAACTTTTGGAACATCCGTTTCGAAGCAGAAGATCCATTTTCAAGTAGTGTTCGATCGATTACGTATTAATCAATATTCGATTGATTGGTTTGAGGTTATCGATAAAAAATATTTGTCTAAGCTACTTCATTTCTTTTTGTCCAAGTCACCTCTTTTTTTGTCCAAGTTGATTTTATTTTTGTCTTACGCACTTTCTTTTTTCTGTGTGAGTTTCAGAAATATCCCCATTACTAGGTCCGAGATCTACATCTATGAATTGAAAGGTCCAAATGGTCAACTCTGCAATCAATTGTTAGAATCAATAGGTCTTCAAGTTGTTCATTTTCAAAAATTAAAACCCTTCTTATATGAAGATCATGGTACTTCCCAAAAATTGAAATTCTTGATCAATGGAGGAACAATATCACAATTTTTGTTCAATAAGATACCAAAGTGGATGATTAACTCATTCCATACTAGAAATAATCCCAGGAAATCCTTTGATAACCCGATTCCTATTTCTTAATGATATTCCACGATCAAGACAATTGGCTAAATCCCATGAAACCATTTCATAAAAGCTCATTGATATCTTCTTTTTATAAAGTAAATCAACTTTGATTCATGAATAATCCCCATAATTTCTGCTTCTATTGGAACACAAGATTCCCCTTTTCTGTCGAAAAGGCTCGTATCAATAATTCTAATTTTTTGTATGGATAATTCCTCAATATCTTGTTCATTCGCAAAAAAATATTTTCTTTATGCGTCGGTAAAAAAAACATGTTTTTTGGGGGAGAGATACTATTTCACCAATCAAGTCACGGGTATCTAACATATTCATACCTAACAACTTTCCACAAAGTGGTGACGAAATGTATAACTTGTACAAATCTTTCCATTTTCAAAGTCGATCCAATCCATTAATTTGTAGAACTATTTTCTTGATCGCAGACATTTCTGGAGCACCTCTAACAAAGGGACAAATAGTCAATTTTGAGAAAACTTATTGTCAACATCTTTCAGATATGAATCTATCTAATTCAGAAGGGAAGAACTTGCATCATTATCTCAATTTCAATTCAAACATAGGTTTGATTCACACTCCATGTTCTGAGAAAGATTTATCATTTGAAAAGAGGAAAAAATGGAGTCTTTGTCTAAAGAAATGCATTGAGAAAGGGCAGATGTATAGAACCTTTCAACGAGATAGTGCTTTTTCAACTCTGTCAAAATGAAATCTATTCTACTCAAAATGGAATCTATTCCCAACATATGTGCCATGCTTCCTTACTTCGACAGGGTACAAATATCTAAATTTGATATTTTTAGATACTTTTTCAGCCCTATTGCCACTACTAAGTTGCAGTCAAAAATTTGTATCCATTTCTCCTGATATTATGCATGGATCAGGTATATCATGGCGAATTCTTCAGAAAAAATTGTGTCTTCCACAATGGAATCTGATAAGTAAGATCTCGAGTAAGTGTTTACATAATCTTCTTCTGTCCAAAGAAATGATTCATCAAAATAATGAGTCACCATTGATAGCGACACATCTGAGATTGCCAAATACTCGGGAGTTCCTCTATTCAATCGTTTACCTTCTTCTTGTTTCTGGATATCTCATTCATACATATCTTCTCTTTATTTCCCGGGCCTCTAGTGAGTTACAGACAGAGCTCGAAAAGGTCAAATCTTTGATGATTCCATCATCTATGATTGAGTTGCGATAATTTCTGGATAGGTATCCTACATCTGAACTGAATTCTTTTTGGTTAAAGAATCTCTTTCTAGTTGCTCTGGAATAATTAGGAGATTCTCTAGAAGAAATATGAGGTTCTGCTTCTGGCGGCAACATGCTTTGTCCCGTTTATGGGGTCAAATCAATACGTTCTAAGAAGAAAGATTGGAATATCAATCTCATCAAGACCATCAATCTCATACCAAATCCCATCAATCAAATTATTTTTTCGAGAAATACGAGACGTCTAAGTCATACAAGTAAAGAGATCTATTCATTGATAAGAAAAAGAAAAAATGTGAATGGGGATTGGATTGATGAGAAAATAGAATCCAAGGTCGCAAACCGTGATTTGATTCATTGAAGAAAGAAAATTCTTGGTTCAGTTCTCCACCTTAATGACAAAAATAGGATTGATCAAATTCTATTGAGTCTGACTCATTGTGATCATTTATCAAAGAATGACTTTGGTTATCAAATGATTGAACAACCGGGAGTAATTTACTTACGATACTTAGTTGACATTCTTAAAAAACATCTAATGAATTATGTTTTCAATCCATCCTGTTTATCATAAAGAAGGATATTCCTTGCTCATTATCAGACAATCACTTATTCACAAATTTCGTATGGGGAAAATAGTTTTCATTTCCCATCTCATGGAAAACCCTTTTTGCTCCGCTTAGCCTTATCCCCCTCTAGGGGTATTTTAGTGATAGGTTCTATAGGAACTGAACGATCCTATTTGGTCATATACCTAGTGACAAACTCCTATGTTTCTTTAATTACGGTATTTCTGAACAAGTTCCTGGATAACAAGCCTAAAGGTTTTCTTCTTGATGAGATCAATATTGATGATAGTGACTATATTGATGATAGTGAAAATCTTGATGCTAGTGACAATCTTGATGCTAGTGACGATATTGATCATGACCTTGATACTGAGCTGGAATTGCTAACTAGGATGAATGGGCTAACTGTGGATATGATGTCGGAAATAGACCAATTTTATATCACCCTTCAATTCGAATTAGCAAAAGCAATGTCTCCTTGCATAATATGGATTCCAAACATTCTTGATCTGGATGTGAATGAGTCAAATGACTTATCCCTCGGTCTATTTGTGAACCATCTCTCCAGGTATTGTGAAAGATGTTCTACTAGAAATATTCTTATTATTGCTTCGACTCATATTCCCCAAAAAATAGATCCCACTCTAATAGCTTCGGATAAATTAAATATGTGCATTAAGCTATGAAGGCTTCTTATTCCACAACAACGAAAGCACTTTTTCACTCTTTCATATACTAGGGGATTTCACTTGGAAAAGAAAACATTCCACACTAACGGATTTGGGTCCATAACCATGGGTTCCAATGCACGAGATCTTTTATCACTTACCAATGAGGTCCTATCGATTAGTATTACACAGAAGAAATCAATTATAGGCACTAATACAATTAGATCTGCTCTTCATAGACAAACTTGGGATTTTCGATCCCAGGTAAGATTGGTTCAAGATCATGGGATCCTTTTCTATCAGATGGGAAGGGTTGTAGCACAAAATGTACTTCTAATTAATTGTCCCATAGATCCTATATCTATCTATATGAAGAAGAAATCATGTAACGAAGAGGATTCTTATTTGTACAAATGGTACTTGAGCTTTGAATGAGCATGAAGAGATTAACGATACTTCTTTATCTTTTGAGTTGTTCAACCGGATCGGTCATTCAAGATCTTTGGTCTTTATTCGGACCCGATGAAAAAAATGGGATCACTTCTTATGGACTCGTTGAGAATGATTCTGATCTAGTTCATGGCCTAGTAGTAGTAGAAAGGCACTCTGGTGGGATCTTCACGGACAAAAAAAGATTGCAGTTAGTTTGATAATGATCGAGTAACATTGCTTCTTCAGCCCAAACCGAGGAATCCCTTAGAAATGATGCAAAAGAGCTCTTGGTATATCCTTTATCAGAGATTTCTCTATGAAATAGAGTTTGAAGAAGGAGAGGAAGAAGGAGCCCTTGACCCGTAGGAGGATTTATTCAAGCACATAGTTTAGGCTCTTGGAAAATGGAGCCTTTGGGGCTTTCTATTTGATTGTATTGAAAGGCCCAATGAATTGGGATTTCCCTATTAGTCCAGGTCATTTTGAGACAAGCGGATCATTTAGGATGAAGATAATGAGATTTAAGAGAATGATTCGGGGTTCTTGCAGAGTGGAACCATGCAGTACCAGACACGAGATAGATCTTCCAAAGAACAAGGCTTTTTTTGAATAAGCCAATTCATTTAGGACCCAGCAGATCCACTCTTTTTCCTATTCAAAGATCAACCCCCTAGCTTTGTGTCTTCACATTGAGAATTATTTGAAGATGAAGAGATGTCAAAGGGGCTTCTTACTTCCCAAATAGATCCTCCTACATCTATATATAAATGTTGGTTTATCAAGAACACGCAAGAAAAGCACATCGAATTATTGATTAATCATCAGAGATGGATTAGAACCAATAGTTCATTATCTAATAGATCTTTCCATTCTAATACTCTATTAGAGAATTATCAGTATTTAAAAAATCTATTCCTATATAACAGAAAGCTATTGGATTAAATGACAAAGACATTATTGAGAAAACAATGGCTTTTCCCAGATGAAATGAAAATTGGATTCATGTAACAGGATAAAGATTTCCCATTACTTAGCAGAAAAGATATGTGTCCATGAAAGAGGGATT
>CM061541.1:119475398-119550398 GCA_030864215.1 Capsicum pubescens
ACTCATTCAATTCTTTCAAATTCATTGGATCTTTTTCTGCATTCGAGAATCCCCCCTTCTTCCACTCCGCCACGAAGAGTAACTAGGACCAATTTAGTCAAGTTTTTATGTTCCAGTTGAACACTGTCCATTTTTTATTATTCCCAAAGTATAAGATTATTCTCTTTACCAAACATATGTGGATCTAATCACGATCTTATATATATAAGAAGAACAAAATATCTTTCTTGATAAATCCCTTTGCCAAGATAACCTTTGAGGTACCTCAAGATCCTTTTCAAGTTTGAATTTGTTCATTTCGAATCTGGGTTCTTCTACTTCATATTTATTTAATATGAATATTTTACCTCTTTTTTTTATATCATTCCTTAAGTCCCATAGGTTTGATCCTGTATAATTTGATCCATTTTCTCATTGAATGAAAGGTACGAAATAAATCAGATTGATAAATGTACCATGTGAAATCTTCAGTTTTTCCCTTCCTCGATCCCTATTCCATAGGTACAGTGTTTGAATCAATAGAGAAGCCTTTTTTATGTATGAATTGATATTATTCCATTCCAAATCCTTCCCGATACCTCCCAAGGAAAATCTCAAATTTGGATCCCAAATTGATGGGTTAGTGTGAGCTTATCCATGCGGTTATGCACTCTTTGAATAGGAATCCATTTTCTGAAATATCCTGGATTTCGTACTTTGGTAGGTCTCCGAGATCCTTTCGATGACCTATGTTAAAGGGATATCTATCTAATCTGATCGATTGCGTAAAGCCCGCGGTAGAAACGGAACCAGGGAAAGTATACAAAAAAGACAGTTATTTTCTATTTTATTAGTATGTTCTATTATATTAGATATATTAGTATATTAGATATATTAGACTATTATATTAGATTAGTATTAGTTAGTGATCCTGACTTAGTGAGTCATTTCTTTCGTGATGAACTGTTGGCACCAGTCCTACATTTTGTCTCTGTGGATCGATGAGAAAAGGGGCTCGGCGGGAAGAGAAGTGTCCATGAGAGAATCAAATACGTCAACCTCTTTCAAATATACAACATGGATTCTGGAAATGTAGTTGGACTATCATGTCGATCCAAATGAATCATCCTTTCTAAGGAGGTAAATCTTTGCCTGCTAGGCAAGAGGATAGCAAGTTCCAAATTCTGTCTCGGTAGGACATGAATTTATATTACTTTGAAATTCATAAATGAAGTAGTTAATGGTAAGGTTACCATTATCCTTTTTGTAGTGATGAATCTTGTATGTGTTTCTAAGAAAAGGAATTTGTCCATTTTTTGGGGTCTCAAAGGGGCATGGAAATGCATAAAAACTCTTGAATGGAAAAGAGATATAACTCCAGTTCGTTCCTTCAGAATCGGTGGTTAATACTATTTATGATAGGGGTAGTTGACAATTGAATCCGATTTTGACCATTATTTTCATATTCGTAATAGTGCGAAAAGAAGGCCCATCTCTAATTTGTTCAAGAATAGTGGCATTGAGTTTCTCGACCCTTTAACTTAGAATTAGTCAGTTCTATTTCTCCATGGGGTGGGTAAGGGATATAACTCAGCGGTAAAGTGTAACCTTGATGTGGTGGAAGTCATCAGTTTGAGCCGGATTATCCTAAGCCCAATGTGAGTTTTTCTAGTTGAATTTGCTCCCCCGCCGTCGTTCAATAAGAATGGATAAGAGGTTCATGGAATTGACGTGAGGGGGAATGGATGGCTATATTTCTGGGAGTGAAATCTGGGCGAATATGAAGAACATGGATAAAAGTTATTCCTTGGATTGAAAGATAATTTTGAATCTGCTTTGTCTATAAACAAGGAAGTTATAAGTAATGCAACTATGAATCTCATGGAGAGTTTGATCCTGGCTCAGGATGAATACTGGCGGCATGATTAACACATGTAAATCATTTGAAAGACATGAGAAATGGTGTTTCCAGTGGAGGACGGGTGAGTAACACATAAGAACCTACCCTTGGGAGGGGAACAACAGCTGGAAATGACTGCTAATACCCCATAGGATGAGGAGCAAAAAAGGAGTCCGCCTGAGGAGGGTCTCGCATCTAATTAGCTAGTTGGTAACGCAATAGCTTACCAAGGTGATGATTAGTAACTGGTCTGATAGGATGATCAGCCATACTGGGATTGAGACACGGACCAGACTCTTACAGGAGGCAGCAGTGGGGAATTTTCTGCAATGGGCAAAAGCCTGATGGAGCAATGCCGCATGGAGGTAGAAGGCCCATGGGTCATGAAATTCTTTTCCCAGAAAAGAAGCAATGACGGTAGCTGGGGAATAAGCATCGGCTAACTCTATGCCAGCAGTCGCGGTAATACAGAAGATGCAAGCGTTATCCAAAATGATTGGGGGTAAAGCGTCTGTAGGTGTCTTTTTTAGTCCGCCGTCAAGTCCTAAGGCTCAACCCTTGATAGGCGGTGTAAACTACCAAGATGGAGTATGGTAGGGGAAGAGGTAATTTCTGGTGGAGTGGTAAAATGTGTAGAGATGAGAAAGAACACCAAAGACGAAAGAATTCTGCTAGCCCAACATTGTCACTGAGAGACGAAAGCTAAGGGAGTGAATGGGATTAGATACCCCAGTAGTCCTAGCCGTAAATGATGGATACTGGGAACTGTGCGTATCAACCCATACAGTGCTGTAGCTAACGCGTTAAGTATCCCGCTTGGGGAGTAAGTTCGCAAGAATAAAACTCAAAGGAATTGACGTAGGCCCGCACAAGTGGTGGATCATGTGGTGAAGAACCTTACCAAGGCTTGACATTCCATGAATCCTCTTTAAAAAGAGGGGTTCCTTCGGGAACACGGTCACAGGTGGTGCATGGATATCGTCAGCTTGTGCTGTAAGGTGTTGGGTTAAGTCCTGTAACGAGCGTAACCCTCATGTTTAGTTGCCATCATTGAGTTTGGAACCCTAAACAGACTATCGGTGATAAGCCGGGGGAAGGTGAGGATGACATCAAGTCATCATGAACCTTATGCCCTGGGTGACACACATGCTACAATGGCCAGGAAAAAGGGTCGCGATCCCATGAGGGTGAGCTAACCCCAAAAACCCGTCCTCAGTTTGGATTGCAGGATGCAACTCGCCTGCATGAAGTCAAAATTTCTAGTATTCATCGGTCATCCATACGGCGGTGAATTCATTCCCGATCCTTGTACACACCTCCCGTCATACTATGGGAGTTGGCTATGCCTAAAGTAATTAACTTAACCGCAATGAGAAGGATGCCAAAGGCAGGGCTAGTGAATGGAGTGAAGTCGTAACAAGGTAGCCGTACTGGAAGGTGCAGCTGGATTACCTCCTTTTCAGGGAGAGCTAATTCTTGTTGGGTATTTTGGTTTGACACTGCTTTACACCCCCCAAAAAAAGAAGGGAGCTACGTCTGAGTTAAACCTGGAAATTGAAGTCTCCTTTCCTTTCTCAATGGTGGAGTAAGACCAAGATCATAAGTTTATTATCCTAGGTTTGAACAAGTTGATAGGACCCCCTTTTACGTCCCCATGCTCCCCCCGTGTGGCGACATGGGGGCTAAAAAAAGAAAAAGAGGGATGGGGTTTCTCTTGCTTTTGGCATAGCACGATAGGCTATTAGCTCAATGGTAGAGCGAGCCCCTAATAATTGCATCGTTGTTCCTGGGCTGTGAGGGCTCTCAGCCATATGGATAGTTCAATGTGCTCATCGGCGCATGACCCTGAAATGTGGATCATCCAAGGCACATTATCATGGCATACTCTTGTTTGAACTGGGGTTTGAAACTAAACTCTTCCTCAGGAGGATAGATGGGGCGATTCGGGTGAGATCCAATGTAGATCCAACTTTTGATTCATTTGTGGGATTCGAGCAATCTACGGGGTACCACCATGGATCCTCTCTTCTCCAGAATCCATACATCCCTTATCAGTGTATCGACAGCTATCTATCGAGAACAAGTTTAGGTTCATCCTTAATGGGAAATTAAAATGGAGCACCTAACAACGCATCTTCACAGACAAGAACTATGAGATCACCGTTACGGAGGGATCGTACCATTCGAGCCATTTTTTTCTTGACTCAAAATAAAAGGAGAGAAGGTTTGAAAAAGTATCTTAGAGTGTCTAGGGTTGGGCCAGGAGGGTCTCTTAACGCCTTATTTTTTCTTCTCATCAGACTTATTTCACAAAGACTTGCCAGGTTAAGGAAGAAGGGGGGAACAAGCACACTTGGAAAACGCAGTAAAATAGAGAGTTGTATGCTGCGTTCGGGAAAGATGAATCGCTCCCGAAAAAGAATCTATTAATTCTCTCCCAATTGGTTGGACCATAGATTTGATGATTTACTTCTCAGGCGAGGTCTCTGGTTCAAGTCCAGGATGACCCAGCTACGCCAGGGTAAAGAATAAAAGAAGCATCTGACTACTTCATGCATGCTCCACTTGGCTCGGGGGGATATAACTCAGTTGGTAGAGATCCGCTCTTGCAATTGGGTCATTAAGATTACGGGTTGGATGTCTAATTTTCCAGGAGGTAATGATAGTATCTTGTACTTGAAATGGTGGATGAATTTTTCTCAGTAATGGGGAAGAGGACCGAAACGTGTCACTGAAAGACTCCTACTGAGACAAAGATGGGATGTCAAGAACGTAGAGGAGGTAGGATGGGCAGTTGATCAGATCTAGTAAGGATCATACATGGACGGTAGTTGGAGTCGGTGGCTCTCCCAGGGTTCCCTCATCTGAGATCTATGGGGAAGAGGATCAAGTTGGCCTTTATGAACAGCTTGATGCACTATCTCCCTTTAACACTTTGAGCGAAATGCATCAAAAGAAGAGGAAGGAAAATCCATGGACCAACCCCATCATCTCCACCCCGTAAGAACTATGAGATCACCCCAAGGATGCCTTCGGCATCCAGGGGTCACGGACTGACCATAGAACCCTGTTTAATAAGTGGAATTCATTAGCTATCCGCTCTTAGGTTGGGCAGTCAGGGCCAGAGAAGGGCAATGACTCATTCTTAAAACCAGCGTTCTTAAGATGAAAGAGTCCAGCGGAAAAGGGGGAAAGCCCTCCATTATTGATTCTCCTATAGTTCGATCCTCCAGAACCAAAAGAATCCTTATTTAGGATGGTATTCCAACTCAGCACCTTTTTGAGTGAAATTTTGAGAAGAGTTGCTCTTTGGAGAGCATAGTACGATAAAAGTTGTAAGATGTGTTCGGGGGGGGGGGGAGTTATTAGCTATCATTGGACTCTATGGTAGAATCAGTCAGGGGACCTGAGAGGCGGTGGTTTACCTTATGGAGGATGTCAGCAGTTCAAGTCCGCTTATCTCCAATTTGTGAACTTAGCCGATACAAAGCTTTATGATAGCACCTATTTTTTCCGATTCGGCGGTTTGATCTATGATTTATCATTGATGGAAGTTGATAAGATCCATATATTAAGAAGCACCTTAGGATAGCATAGCCTTAAAAGTGAAGGGCGAGGTTCCAACGAGGAAAGGTTTACGGTGGATACCTAGGCACCCAGAGACAAGGAAGGGCATAGTAATCGATGAAATGCTTCGGGGAGTTAAAAATAAGAATAGATCCGGAGATTCCCGAATAGGGAAACCTTTCGAACTGCTGCTGAATCCATGGGTAGGTAAGAGACAACCTGGAGAACTAAAACATCTTAGTAGCCAGAGGAAAAGAATGCAAAAGTGATTCCCATAGTAGCAACGAGCGAAATAGGAGCAGCCTAAACCATGAAAATGGGGTTGTAGGAGAGCAATACAAGCGTCGTGTTTCTAGGCGAAGCAACCAGAATGCTACACCTTAGATAGAAAAAGTCCAGTAGAATAAAGTATCACTAGCTTACGTTCTAACCCAAGTAGCATGGGGCACGTGGAATCCCGTGTGAATCAGAAAGGACCACCTTGCAAGGCTAAATACTCCTGGGTGACCAATAGAAAAGTAGCACCATGAAGTAAGGGTGAAAAGAACCCCCATTGGGGAGTGAAATAGAACATGAAACCGCAAGCTCTTAAGCAGTGGAAGGAGCAAGGGATATGACCGCATTCCTGTTAAAGAATGAGTTGATGACTCATAGGCAGTGGCTTGGTTAAGGGAACCCACTAAAGCTATAGCGAAAGTGAGTCTTCATAGGGAAATTGTCACTTCTTAAGGACCCAAACCTGGGTGATCTATCCATGACCAGGATGAATCTTGGGTAAAACTAAGTGGAGGTCCAAAACGACTGATGTTGATGAATCAACAAATCAGTTGTGGTTAGGGGTAAAATCCACTCGAACCCAGAGCTAGATGGTTCTCCCTGAAATGCGTTGAGGCATAACAGTTGACTTGAAAAATAGGGGTAAAGCACTATTTTGATGTGGGAAACAAGAGCGGTACAAAATCCAGGCAAAATCTGAATACTAGGTATGGCCTTAAAAAAGAGGGGTCAAAGTGAGCTAGTGAGACGATGGGGGATAAGATTCATCATCGAGAGGGAAATAGCCTTAACTGAGGCCCCTAAATGACCGCTTAGTGAAAAAGGAGGTAGGGGTACTGAGATAGCCAGAAGGTTTTCCTAGAAGCAGCCACCCTTGAAAGAGTGCATAATAGCTCGTTGATCGAGTGCTCTTGCACAGAAGATGAACGGGGCTGAACGATCTGCCGAAGATGTAGGTTGTAAAAATACATCGGTAGGAGAGCGTTCTTCCTTAGAGGGAAGACTCCACGTGAGCGGTGGTGGATGAAGCAAAAGCGAGAACGTCGGCTTAAGTAACACAAAAATTGGTGAGAATCTAATGCCCCAAAAACCTAAGGGTTCCTCAGCAAGATTCATCCAAGGAGAGTGAGTCAGGGCATAAGATCAGGACGAAAGGCGAAATTGATGGACAACGGGTGAATATTCATGTACAACCCCTTCTTGGTACTGAGGGACAAAGGAGGTTGGGTTAGCCGAAAGATGGTTATCGGTTCAAGAATGTAAGGTGTCCTTTCCATTTTTTCAGGGTAAGAAGGGGTAGAGAAAATGCCTTAAGCCAATGTTCGAATACCAGGCGCTATAGCACTGAATCAACCCATGCCATACTCCCAGGAAAAGATCAAACAACTTTGAGAAAGAGGGTACCAAAATCGACACAGGTGGGTAGGTAGAGAACACCTAGGGGCACGAGATAACTCTCTCTAAGGAACTCAACAAAATAGCCCCACAAGTTTGGGAGAATGGGTGCCTCTTCACATGACAAAGGGGGTCGTAGTGACTAGGCTCAGGCGACTATTTACCAAAAACACAGGTCTCCGTAAAGTCGTAAGACCATGTATGGGGGTTGACGCCTGCCCATTCCCAGAAAGTAAAGCAAGTTGGTAACCTGATAACAGGAGAGCTGGTGACCAAAGCCGTGGTGAATGGCGGCCGTAACTATAATGGTCCTAAGGTAGAAAAATTCCTTGTCGGGTAAGTTATGACCCGCACAAAAGGCGTAACGATCTGGGAACTGTCTCGGAGAGAGGCTCTGTGAAATAGACATGTATGTGAAGATGCGGACTACCTGCACCTGGACAGAAAGACCTTATGAAGCTTCACTATTCCCTGGGATTATCTTTGGGCCTTTTTAGTACAGCTTAGGTGGATGGCGAAGAAGGCCTCCTTCCAGGGGGCCCGGGCCATCAGTCAGATACCACTCTGGAACAGCTAGAATTCTAACCTTGTGTCAGGACCTACAGGCCAAGAGACAGTCTCAGGTAGCTAATTTCTATGGGGAAAAGTCCTCCCAAAAGGTAACAGAGGCGTGCAAAGTTTTCCTTAGGCCGGACGGAGATTGGACCTCGAGTGCAAAGGCAGAAGGGATCTTAACTCCAAAACCCACCCATCGAGCAGGGATGAAAGTCGGCCTTAGTGATCCGATGGTGCCGAGTGAAAGGGTCGTCGTTCAATGGATAAAAGTTACTCTAGGGATAATATGCTGATCTTCCCCAAGAGTTCACATCGACAGGAAGGCTTAGCACCTCGATGTCGGCTCTTCGCTACCTAGGGTTGGGGAGAGGAAAGATTCCTTTTTTAGGGTACTCCTGGAAACAGATCCAGTGGATATGGGGTGGGGCCTGTAGCTCAGAGGATTAGAGCAGGTGTCTACGAATCACGGTGTCGGGGGTTCGAATCCCTCATCGCCCACAACCGGCCTAAAAAGGAAGAACCTTTCCCTTTGGGGGTAGGAAAATCATGATCAGGATAGCGAACCAAAAGCTATGGAACTTGGGTGTGGGTCTTTTGTCGAAATGGAATGGCTTTTCTTTTTCTCTTTTTATTTATTGTGAATGGGAGAATCATTACATATCATATGGACAATCGGCATTTTTTTTACGCCCTGTAACTTTTCCTCATCCAGGTTTGGGAAGAGTAACAGAGCAAGTATTAGTAGAATAACAAAAAACCCTTCCTCGTCATTAATATCTTTGCTCGCGGAAATTGTGACCTCTCTGGAGAATCGATGACTGCATCAAAGATGCAGTGCTAGTATATCTTAGACTTCTTAATTGGCAAGTTGTAAATAGCCTAACCCCAGGGCTATGGAACAAAGGATTATCTCAGACCTAGACCGAGGTATTGATGGTGATTTTCTAATCTCGCATAACAGAATGTGATATGATAAGATTAAATGCAATAGAAACAAAGACAGGGAATGGGTTACCTACTATTAACGGGAAAAGTGAGCCCCTTTATTCTGAATTCTTTAATTCAGAATCAATCAAATCTCTCCAAGTAGGATTCGAACCTACGACCAATCGGTTAACAGCCGACCGCTCTACCACTGAGCTACTGAGGAACAACAGGAGATTCGATCTCATAGAGTTCAATTCCTATACCCAACCCTTGACCAATATGAGCTTGATGCTTCCTTCGTGACTCTCGAAACTTCTTCGTAGTGGCTCCCTTACATGCCTCATTTTAGAGGGAACCTCAAAGTGTCTCTATTCCATTATATTTCATCCATATCCCAATTCCATTCATTTAATATCCCTTTGGTATTATTGACATAACAGATGTTTTTTCTAGTTTATCTCTTTCTATTTCTTTTCTATTTATGGAAAGTGAAAAAATCATCATATAATAATCCAGAAATTACAATAGAAAATAAATAAAAGAGGTTTGTGATGATTTTTCAATCTTTTCTACTAGGTAATCTAGTATCCTTATGCATGAAGATAATCAATTCGGTCGTTGTAATCAGACTCTATTATGGATTTCTGACCACATTCTCCATAGGGCCCTTTTATCTCTTCCTTCTCCGAGCTTTGGTTATGGAAGAAGGAACCGAGAAGAAGGTATCAGCAATAACTGGTTTTATTATGGGACAACTCATGATATTCATATCGATCTATTATGCGCCTCTGCATCTAGCATTGGGTAGACCTCATACAATAACTGTCCTAGCTCTACCATATCTTTTGTTTTATTTCTTCTGGAACAATCACAAACACTTTTTTGATTATGGATCTACTACAAGAAATTCAATGCGTAATATCAGCATTCAATGTGTATTCCTAAATAATCTCATTTTTTAATTATTCAACCATTTCATTTTACAAAGTTCAATGTTAGCCTGATTAGTCAACATTTGTCTCTTTCGATGCAACAATAAGATCTTATTTATAACAAGTAGTTTTGTTGGTTGGTTAATCGGTCACATTTTATTCATGAAATAGATTGGATTGGTATTAGTCTGGATATGACAAAATCATTCATTAGATCGAATAAGTACATTCGATCTAATAAGTACCTTGTGTTAGAATTGAGAAATTCTATGGCTCGGATCTTTGGTATTCTCTTATTTATTACCTGTGTCTACTATTTAGGAAGAATACCCTCACCCATTCTTACTAAGAAACTGAAAGAAGCTAAGAATCTGAAAGAAGCCTCAAAGACATAAGAAAGGGAGGAAAGTGAGGAAGAAAGAGATGTAGACACTTCTTCCGAAATGAAGGGGACTAAACAGGAACAAGAGGGATCCACTGAAGAAGATCCTTATCCTTCTCCTTCCCTTTTTTTGGAAGAAGAGTCGGATCCAGACAAAATTGATGATATGGAAGAAATTTGAGTGAATGGAAAGGACAAAATACAGGATAAATTCCACTCTCACCTTACAGAGAGAGGCTATAAAAATATTAATACTAGTAATTGAAAAATTTATGATAAAAAAGATTCTTATCAGAATAATAATAATAATAACACGGGTAATCCAGAAAATTTTAAATTGCAATTGCTTGATAACGAAAATGAAATTCAAGTCCTCCTCGGGTTTCAAAAACCTCTTGTGAGTATTCTTTTCGATTATAATCGGGGGAATCGACCATTTTGCTACATAAAGAATAATCGATTTGACCAAGCCGTAAGAACTGAAATGTCACAATATTTTTTTGACACATGTAAAAGTGATGGAAAACAAAGACTATATTTTACATACCCACCAAGTTTATCAACTTTTTGGAAAATGATAAAAAGAAAGATAACCTATTGTCACTCCAAAAAATGCTTCCTCATGAACTGGACAATCAGTGGGTTTCTACCAACAAAGAAAAAAGTAATAATCTGAATAAGGAATTTTTAAATTGACTTGAAGTTCTAGACAAGGAATCTCTTTCTCTGGATATACTTGAAACAAGGACTAGATTGTGTAATGATGATACTAAAAATGAATACATGCCTAAAATGTACGATCCTTTGTTAAATGGACCATATCTAGGAACAATCAAAAAAAGGGTTTCACCTTTAATCATAAACAATAATTCGCTAGAAAATTTGAAAGAGAGAGTTAGACTAAATAGGATTCATACTATCTTTCTTCTGAATACTGATTACCAAGAATTTTAACAAAAGTGGATACGATTGATAAAAAACCATTATCAATAGAAATTGACGAGTTCTTAACTTTAATCAATGAATTTTATAACGAACCAAAATTGAGTTTAAATTTGAAAGATCCTTTTTTATTTTGAGAACAAGAACAGATAAGAACGAATTCAGAAAAAAGAACTAAATTTTTAAAATTTGTATTCTACGTAATTGATCCTAATAAGACAAAATCGGGAAACAAATCGATTGGAATAAACGAAATCAGTAAAAAAAAATCACTGGTCATGTAAATTAATCACTGAATTTGACAAACAATTGGGTAAATTTGAAGATGGCCTATCAATATATTATCAAATTCGTTTAAGAAAATTCAAACGTGTAGTTATTTTAACTGCCAACAATGAGAAGAAGGATCCTGATGAGACCAACGAGGAAGTGCCTTTAATAATCTATTCGCAACAATCTGATTTTCGGCGAGGTATAATTACAGGCTCTATGATGGATCAAAGGTAAAAAATAGTTATTTGGAAACTGATTCAAGCAAATGTGCATTCCCCCTTTATATCGACAGCATAACCCCCCCCCCCCCCCCCCATCTTTTTTCTTTTGATATCTCTGGACTGATTAAACCAATTTTTCAAAATTGGACAGGTAAAGAGGGAGAATTCAAGATTCTAGAGTCTAAAGAAAAACAAACAAAAAGAGAAGAGAAAAAAGAAGAACACCACGAAGGAAAAACCAAGGCTAGCGGTAGCAGAAACCTGGGATAACATTCTTTGTGCGTAAATAATAAGAGGTTACATGTTAATAACTCAATCAATTCTTCAAAAATATATTGTATTACCTTCATTAATAATAGCCAAAAAAAACTCGAGTGTATGTTATTTTTGCAACTTCCTGAATGGTCTGAGGATTTGCAGGAATGGAATAGAGAAATGCACATTAAACGTACTTATAATGGTGTTCAATTATCAGAAACAGAATTTCCAAAAAATTGATTTAGTGATGGGATTCAGATCAAAATTTTATTTCCTTTTTGTCTGAAACCTTGGCATATATCTAAACTGCACCTCTCCCACGTAGAGCTGATGAAAAAGAAAAAAAAAAGATGATTTTTATTTTTTAACAGTTTTGGGAATGGAAGCTGAACTTCCCTTTCGTTCTCCCCGAAAACGCCCTTCCTTTTTTGAGCCCATTTTTAAGGAACTCGAAAAAAAATTGGAAAATTAAAACAGAAATATTTTATAACTTTTATAACTATAACTCGAAAAGTTTTAAAAGGAAAAAAAATTTATTTCGAAGAGTTTCAAAAGAAACCAAAAAATGGCTTATAAAAAATATTCTATTTCTAAAAAAAATAAAAAAAGAACTTTCAAAAATAAATCCAATTGTATTATTTAGATTCAAAGAAATATTTGAATCGAATGTAACAAAAAAGGAAAAAGATTATGTAATTAGTAATCAAATAATTAATGAATCATTTAGTCAAATTGAATCTGGAAATTGGCCAAATTCTTCACTGATAGAAACCAAAATCAAGGATTTGACTGATAGAACAAGTACAATAAAAAATCAAATAGAAAGAATTACAAAGGATAAAAAGAAAGTAACTCTAGAAATGGACATTACTCATTAGTCCAAAATCGCCAAAAAATATTTTCCAAATATTAAAAAAAAATACTCGATTAATATGTCAATTCCATTATTTTAGAAAATTATTCATTCAAAGATTATACATCGATCTATTTTTATCTATCATTAATATTCCAAGAATTAATACAGAACTCCTTCTTAAATCAACAAAGAAATTGATTGAGAAATACATTTCCAACAATGAAATAAATCAAGAAAAAAATAATAATAAAAACAAAATTAACTTTATTTTTATCTTTATTTCGACTATAAAAAAGCCACTTTATAATATTTATAATATTAGTAAGAAAAATTCACATAGTTTTTTTGATTTATCCTACTTGTCACAAGCATATGTATTTTACAAATTATCACAAACCCAAGTTATTAATTTGTCTAAATTTAAATCTGTTCTTCAATATAACAGAACATCTTTTTTACTCAAGATTAAAATAAAGGACTATTTTACAACACTAGGAATATTTCATTTTGAATTAAAACATAAAAAACCTCAGAGTTATTTTATCAACCAATGGAAAAACTGGTTAAGACGACATTATCAATACGATTTATCTAAGATTAGATGGTCTAGATTAATGCCAACAAAATGGAGAACTAGGGTTAATCAAAGTTGTATGATCAAAATAAAAATATAACTTAAACAAATGGAATTCATATAAAAAAACAATTAATTCATTACAAAAAAGAAATTGATTCTGAACTCTATTCATTATCCAACCAAAAAGATAATTTTAAAAAATATTATAGATATGATCTTTTATCATATAAATCGATTAATTATGAAAATAAAAGTTACTCATTTATTTCTAGATTACCCTTTCAAGTAAATAAGAACTTTGAAATTTCTTATAATTCCAACACGCCCAAACACAACACTTTTGATATGCCCGACAATCTTCATATCAATAATTATCTAATAAAAGGTAATCTTCTACATATAGAAAGAAATCATGATAGAAAATATTATGATTGAAAAATTCTCCATTTTTCTGTTAGACAAAACGGAGATATTGAGGCCTAGGTTAAGATCGATACCAACAGTAATTGACCTACTAAAATTGGTATTAATAATTATGAAATAATTAAGAAAAAGGATTTTTTTTTATCTTACAACTCATCAAAATCCATAAAAAAACTAAAAAAAAATCAAAAAAAGACTTTTTTGATTGGATGGGAATGAATGAAAAAATATTTAACCATCCCATATTAGATATGAAATTTTGGTTCTTCCCAGAATTTTTACTACTTTATAATGTATATAAAATAAAATCGTGGATTATACCAAGCAAATTACTTCTTTTAAATTTTAATACAAATGAAAATGCAAATGAAAATGTTAGTAAAAACCAAAATATCAATAAAAACTAAAAAAACTTTTTTCTACCATAAAATAAAAAACTAAAGAATCGAATTCAAGAAGCAAATGAACCCACAAGTCAAGGAAAAAGAGAGTGTGGATCAGATATAGAAAACGAAGGAAATCTGGTCCCTGTTTTCTCAAAACATAAAAATTATCTTGAAAAAGATTACGCAGAATCAAACACAAAGAAGGGTAAAAATAAAAACAATACAAAAGCAACACGGAAGCAGAACTAGATTTGTTCTTGAAATGTTATTTCCTTTTTCAATTGAGATGGAACAATACTTTGAATCAAAGAATAATCGAAAATGTAAAGGTATATTGTCTCCTGCTTTGACTGATAAACCCAAACAAAATTGCTATATCGTCAATTCAAATGAGAGAAATGAGTTTGAATATAATGTTGATTCAGGCAAATTTACCTCTTACAGAATTGATGAAGAAGGGGTTATTGATTATTGAACCTATTCGATTATCTGTAAAAAATAATGGACAATTTATTATGTATCAAACCGTAGGTATTTCATTAGTTCATAAAAGTAAACACCAAACTAATCAAAGATACCGAGACCAAAGATATGTTGATAAAAATAATTTTGATGAATTCATTCTGCAACCTCAAACTCAAAGAATAAATACAGACAAAGATCATTTTGATTTTCTTGTTCCTGAAAATATTTTATGGTCTAGACATCGTAGAGAATTGAGAATTCAAAGTTTTTTTAATTCTTTGAATTGAAATTGCGTCGATAGAAATTCAGTATTTTCCAATGAAAACAATGTAAAAAACTGGAGTAAATTTTTGGATGAAAGGAAACCTTTTTATAAAGATAAAAATAAATTAATTAAATAAAAGTTCTTTCTTTGGCCTAATTATCGATTAGAAGATTTATCTTGTATGAATTGTTATTGGTTTGATACCAAGATTTGTAGCTGTTTCAGTATCTTAAGGATACATATGTAGCCATGATTGAAAATTAATTGATATTACTATATACCCTGTCTCGTAGAGAGTATCTGAAAGAAAACAAATGCACACATGGCTTGTCTTACATCTCATTCGAATCTAATTCGAGTAGACAATACTAAATCAATAAGAAATCGATCAGATCTAGAAATGAATCAATGGAATCTTCTTCATTTTCGGATTTTTTTAAATTATTCGCTTTTGTGAATGAAAAAACCGTACCTACCAACTTTTTCTTTTTGGATTCCTATCTGAATCAAATTTTAAATTTGATTAATTTATTGGAATTGATAAAATTAGGGTTTCATAAAGAAATTAAGTCCATATACCATGTTCAAATTACTGGCATTATTATTACTGATCGATAAAATTTGATAAAATCCATATATGTAAAATAAAGAAAGGGGAAATTCATTTATGGTAAAAAAATTTGTCATTTCAGTTATTTCTCAAGAAGAAAAGAGAGGATCTGTTGAATTTCAAGTATTCAATTTCACCAATAAGATACGGAGACTTACTTCACATTTAGAATTGCACAAAAAAGACTATTTATCTTAGAGAGGTTTGAAGAAATTTTTGGGAAAACGTCAACGACTGCTAGCTTATTTGGCAAAAAAATAGAGTACGTTATAAAGAATTAATTAATCAGTTAGACATTCGAGAGACCAAAACTCTTTAATTTGATTAATTATAAGAGTCATTTCATTTTCACTTTCAGTAATTCATGGAAGAATGAATCATTAAAAAACTTATGACTGCAACAACTATAAGAAAAGACCTCATGATAGTCAATATGGGGCCTCAGCACCCATCAATGTGTGGTGTTCTTCAGCTCATCGCTACTCTAGATGGTGAAGATATTGTCGACTGCAAACCAATATTGGGTTATTTACATAGAGGGATGGAGAAAATTGCAGAAAACCAAATAATTATACAATATTTACCTTATGTAACACGTTGGGATTATTTAGCTACTATGTTCACAGAAGCAATAACCATAAATGGACCCGAACAATAAGGCAATATTCAAGTACCTAAAAGGGCTATCTATATCAGAGTCATTATGTTGGAGCTGAGTCTGATCGCTTCTCATTTGTTATGGCTCGGGCCTTTTATGGCGGATATTGGTGTGCAGGCCCCTTTCTTCTATATTTTTTGAGAAAAAGAATTGATATATGACCTATTCGAAGCTGCTACCGGTATGAGAATGATGCATAATTATTTTTGTATTGGAGGAGTGGTTGCCGATCTACCCTATGGTTGGGTAGATAAATGTTTGGATTTTTCCGATTATTTTTTAACAGGGGTTGCTGAGTATCAAAAACTTATTACCTGGAATCCTATTTTTCAGACCGAGTTGAAGGCATAGGCATTATTGGGCAAGATGAGGCATTAAATTGGGGTTTATCGGGACCAATGCTATGAGCTTCTGGAATAAAATGGGATCTTCGTAAAGTTGATCATTATGAGTCTTACGACGAATTTCATTGGCAGGTTCAATGGCAACGAGAAGGGGATTCATTAGCTCGTTATTTAGTATGAATCGGTGAAATGATAGAATCCATAAAGATTATTCAACAGGCTCTGGAAGGAATTCCAGGAGGGCCTTACGAAAATTTAGAAATCTGACATTTTGACAGATTAAAAGATCCTGAATGGAATGATTTTGAATATCAGTTTATTATTAAAAAATCTTCTCCAACTTTTGAATTGTCGAAACAAGAACTTTATGTGAGAGTTGAAGCCCCAAAAGGAGAATTGGGAATTTTTATCATAGGAGATTAGAGGATTTCCTTGGACATGGAAAATTCGCCCACCAGGTTTTATCAATTTGTAAATTCTTCCTCAGTTAGTTAAAAGAATGAAATTGGCTGATATTATGAAAATACTAGGTAGCATAGATATTATTATGGGAGTAGTTGATCGTTGAAATGGTAATTGGTACAACAGAAATAGATATTATCAAATGTTTTTCCAAATTGGAATCCTTAAAAGAAGCCTATGGGATCATATGGATACTTGTCCCTATTTTGACTCTTGTGTTAGGAATCACAATAGGTGTACTAGTAATTGTTTGGTTAGAAAGAAAAATATCTGCAGGAATACAACAACGTATTGGATCTGAATATGCCGGCCCTTTAGGAATTCTTCAAGCTTTAGACGATGGGAAAAAACTACTTTTGAAAGAGAACCTTGTTCCATCTACAGGAGACACTTGTTTATTCAGTATCTGACCATTCATAGCAGTAATATCTATCTTTCTAAGTTATTCAGTAATTCCTTTTGGCGATCACCTTTTTCTAGCCGATCTTAGTATTGGTGTTTTTTTATGGATTGCCATTTCAAGTATTGCTCCCGTTGGACTTCTTATGTCGGGATATGGATCAAATAATAAATATTCCTTTTTAGGTGGTTTACGGGCAGCTGCCCTATCAATTAGTTATGAAATACGATTAGCTCTATGTGTGTTATCAATATCTCTACGTGTGATTCGGTGAGACCTAAAATTTCTCCAAATTCTTTTCTTTCTAGAAACTCTAGAAACAAGGATAAAAAGATTTGATTGACTATTTATATTTTATTTTTTCTTCAGCATTTGAGTTGATGAACTAAACCAGATAGTTATATAAGTGAAAGAAAATGACTTTTAAATTTGCAGTAAAAAGGTTGAATCTCATTTCCTATGTACAAGAATAAATGGTGAAAAAGTAAATATACGCAAGAGAAATTGTTTACCCCAAGATTGATGAATTGTCATGATAGCTTGAAGCGGGTTCAAAAGATCAACTGTATCAACTTTATGGGGTTTTTACTGTCTATTACCATAGATGGATTTCCACAATGGGAGGTTGAAAGCAAAAATGAGTGGATGGTTAGGAAGACCAAGATACACAAAGGATTAGTAATTGAGATTATGGAGGTTATCCAAGAGGATATTTCTGTACATAACAGGAATTCGAATTGGGGCTTTGCGTTTGTAGAAATGATCAAGAAGTACTCCCCATGATTCTGATCCATAGTATGTTCCTATCCACTTAGTAAGTAAATAACTATCAAGAACGAAGTAATCTTTTACTTTGGTTAAATAAAGGCCCTTTTTCTGAGAAAGGATAATAGGAATGAAATAAAATAAATAGAAATAGAAAGAAAAGAATCAAATTGCAAAAGCAAAAAGGGGGGATGTTTTTTTTTATTCTTTCTTTCATATAATTAAATTTTGATTTCTATTTAGAGAGAAATTTTTTTGTCATGATTCATGAACTAATGGACTCTCTAATTTTTTTCGTAATTGATAATTCGAAGTTGAAATGTATATAGGATATTGCTATAAAGCACATTTTATTTAATGATAAGGTTATTAATCAACAAAGAAAAATTAAAATTCTTAAAAGATGAGATCAATTCAGAAGCACTTATTTATTAGTTTTAAATATAGCAGACGGAATTCCATTGGTCTAATTTAGGACCTTAGGATAGATTTTGACTCTATCTGACAAACATATCAAGATAAAGAGTAGGAAAGGGCCCTTAGATTTATTTATGACCTCTGAGGAGCTGTATAAGGTGAAAATCTCACGTACAGTTCTGTAATAGCGATGGGCACAGTGATGTTATCATCGACTATGATTATCTAACAGTTCAAGTACAGTTGATATAGTGGAAGCGTAGTCAAAATATGGTTTTTGGTGGTGTAATTTGTGGCGTCAACCCATCGGGTTAATTGTTTTTCTAATTTCTTCTTTAGCCGAGTGTGAAAGATTACCTTTTGATTTACCAGAAGCAGAAGAAGAATTAGTAGCAGGGTATCAAGTCGAATATTTTTAGGTATCAAATTTGATTTATTTTACATTGCTTCATATCTGAATCTACTAGTTTCTTGATTATTTGTAACAGTTCTTTACTTAGGAGGTTGGAATCTTTCTATTTCGTACATATTTGTTCCTGAGCTATTTGGCATAAATAAAAGGGGTAAAGTCTTTGAAACACTAATTGGTATCTTTATCACATTAGCCAAAACTTATTTGTTTTTGTTCATTCCTATTACAACAAGATGGACTTTACCGAGGCTGAGAATGGATCAACTATTAAATCTTGGGTGGAAATTTCTTTTACCTATTTCTCTAGGTAATCTATTATTGACAACCTCGTCCCAACTTCTTTCACTGTAAAAGAACACAATATTCTAGATTCATGACTTGTCTCAAACAAAAGAAAGAAACAAGCACAAAATCTTTTTATAGATATTCTAAATATGTTCCCTATGATAACTGAATTCATAAATTATTGTAAAAAAATAATACGAGACGCTAGATACATCGGCCAAGGTTTCATGATTACCCTGTCCCACGCAAATTGTTTACCTGTAACTATTCAATACCCCTACAAAAAATTGATCAGACCGAAATATTTCCGAGGATGAATACACATTGAATTTGATAAATGCATTTCTTGTAAAGTATGTGTGCATGTATGTCCTATAGATTTAACCATTGTTGATTGGAAGTTAGAAATTGATATTCGAAAGAAACGATTGCTTAATTACAATATTGATTTTGGAATCTGTATATTTTGTGGCATTGCAGAAGAAGAATTAGTAGCAATTAGTAGCTTGGGAGGTTAGAATCTTTCTATTCCGTACATATTTGTTCCTGAGATATTTGGAATAAATAAAAGGGGTAAAGTCTTTGGAACACTAATTGGTATCTTTATCACATCAGGCAAAACTTATTTGTTTTTGTTCATTCCTATTGCAACAAGATGGACTTTACCGAGGCTGAGAATGGACCAACTATTAAATTTTGGGTGGAAATTTCTTTTACCTATTTCTCTAGGTAATCTATTATTGACAACCTCATCCCAAATTCTTTCACTGTAAAAGACCACAATATTCTAGATTCACGACTTCTCTCAAACAAGAGAAAGAAACAAGCATAGAATCGTTTTTATAGATATTCTAACTATGCTCTCTATGAAAACTAAATTCATAAATTATGGTCAACAAACTATACGAGCCGCCAGATACATCGGCCAAGGTTTCATGATTACCCTATCCTACATAAATCATTTACCTGTAACTATTCAATACCTCTACGAAAAATTAATCACACGGGAACGTTTTCGAGGACGAATACACTTTGAATTTGATAAATGCATTGCTTGTGACGTATGTGTGCGTGTATGTCTTATAGATTTACCCATTGTTGATTGGAAGTTGGAAACTGATATTTGAATGAAATGATTGCTTAATTACAGTATTGATTTTGGAATCTGTATATTTTGTGGTAATTGCGTTGAGTATTGCTCAACAAATTATTTATCAATGACCGAAGAATATGAACTTTCTACTTATGATCGTCACGAATTGAATTATAATCAAATATCTTTGGGTCGCTTACTAATGTCAGTAATTGATGATTACACAATTCGAACAATTTTGAATTTACTTCAAATAAACAATGAATAAATCCCTAATTTGATTCGAAAAAAATTACGAATTACGAAGGCTTAGTTAGTATCTAAAAGAAAGAGATTTTTTCTTGGTCAATTCAAACTAGTGGTTGCTTAATGATACTCCTAGCTTAACTTAGATTGAAAACAAAATGGATTTCTATATTATAATAGTAATGGTTTTAAAGTAGATAAATGATATCAAAAATAGATAGGTTTAAACTACTTTTTCGATGAATAAAGAATTGATAGTGGTCCAATAAAATAAAAATATCTACGTCAATTCATACCCATTACAATTTCATTCAATTAACAATTTAAAAGTATCATAAAAAATAGAAAAAAATCTTTTTTCCTGGTCAGGTCAATAAATTCATGAAATTCTTCGTTTTTGATTTTTTATAAAAAAATGGATTTATCTGAACCAATACATGATTTTCTTTTAGTCTTTCTAGGATCAGGTCTTATATTAGGGGGTCTAGGAGTGGTATTACTTCCCAATCCAATTTATTCTGTCTTTACCTTGGGGTTGGTTCTTTTTTGTACATCGTTATTCTATATTCTATCTAGCTCCTATTTTGTAGCTGCTGCGCAACTACTTATTTACATAGAAGATATTAATATTTTTATTATTTATGTTATGATGTCCATTAATGGTTCAGAATATTACAAAGATTTTCATCTTTGGACCATAGGAGATGGAATTACTATGATGGTTTGTATAAGTCTTTTTATTTTACTAATTACTACTATTTCTGATACGTCATGGTACGGTATTATTTGGACTATAAGATCAATCTAGATTATAGAGCAAGATTTTCTAAGTAATAGTCAACAAATTGAAATTCATTTATCAACAAATTTTTTTCTTCTATTTGAACTTATTTCAATAATCCTTTCAGTTTCTTTAATAGGTGCAATTGTTGTAGCTCGATAATAAAACATTTCTATTAAAACTTGAAATTCAAATAAAATTTTGTTCTGTCTTATCACATTCATTTTTCTTCAATTCTATTTGAATTTTAGTTGTATAAATAGAAAGACTTTAGGTCAATCTAGTACCAATATATTTCGTTGTTCCATACTTGTTATATACTAGTCAATTAAATTGGTTGAATTGTTGTTCATATTGAAAGGAGTCGAGATAGATAAGGAGTTGTTTAATGATTCTCGAGAATGTACTAGTTTTGCGTGCCTATTTATTTTCTATTGATATCTATGGATTGATCACAAGTCAAAATATGGTTAGAGCTCTTATGTGTCTTGTACTTATATTGAATGCGGTTAATAAAAAAATTGTAACATTTTCTATTTTTTTTTATAATCGTCAATTAAAAGGAGACATTTTCTCAATTTTTGTTATAGTTATTGCAGCTGCTGAAGTAGCCATTGGACTGGCTATTGTTTCATCAATTTACCGTAACAGAAAATCAACTCGTATCAACCAATCAAATTTGTTGAATAATTAGTATTAATCATCTAGATTCTAATATTGATAAATCGATTTTAATTAGCATGTTTGCTACGTAAGGTATGATCTTGTTTGAAAAACATAAGAAATCAAAGTATTTTGGCCTCTCTCATATTTCATAAACCAATCCCGAAAAGGGTTGATTAGAGAATTATGATAACTCATTGATTCATCTGTTATCTAAATATATGATTGGTTTCTAAGTTTACTAGATCAAAAATTTATAACATTCAAAAACGTATAGACCCAATGTCACATTCAGTAAAGATTTATGATATGTGTATATGATGTACTCAATGTGTCCGATCTAGCCCCACCGATGTATTAGAAATGATACCTTGGGACGGTTGTAAGGCTAAACAAATTGCTTCTACTCTACGAACAGAGGACTGTGTTAGTTGTAAGAGATGTGAATCCATTTTTCCAACAGATTTCTTGAGTGTCCGAGTTTATTTATGGCATGAAACAACTCACAGTATGGGTCTAACTTATTGATACGTTCTAGAAAACTCTACTCGAATCCATTTAATTTTTTTTTACCGACAAACCTGTGCTCGAAAATAAAAATATTTTGAGCATGGGTTTTTTTGGTCCAAGTGTATCTTGTCTTTACTACGAATTATTTTCCTTGGTTAACAATAATTGTTGTTTTTTTGATATTTGCGGGTTCTTTAATTTTCTTTCTTCCCCATAAAGGAAATCGGGTAATTAGGTGGTATACTATATGTATATGTATTTTAGAACTCCTTCTAATGACTTATGCATTTTGTTATCATTTCCAATTGGATGATCCATTAATACAACTAGTGGAGGATTATAAATGGATCGATTTTTTTATTTCCATTGGAGATTAGGAATAGATGGACTTTCTATAGGACCCATTTTATTAACAGGATTTATCACTACCTTAGCAACTTTGGCGGCTTGGCCAGTTACTCGAGATTCTCGATTTTTCCATTTTCTCATGTTAGCAATGTACAGTGGCCAAATTGGATCATTTTCGTCATGGGACCTTTTACTTTTTTTCATCATGTGGGAGTTAGAATTAATTCATGTTTATCTACTTCTAGCCATGTGGGGAGGAAAGAAACGTCTGTACTCAGCTACAAAATTTATTTTGTACACGGCGGGGGGTTATGTTTTTCTCTTAATGGGAGTTTTGGGTGTTGTTTTATATGATTCTAATGAACCAACATTAAATTTTGAAACATCAGTTAATTAGTCATATCCTATGGTTTTAGAAATAATGTTCTATATTGGATTTTTTATTACTTTTGCTGTCAAATTGCCCATTATCCCCCTACACACATGGTTACCAGATACCCATGGAGAAGCAGATTATAGTACTTGCATGCTTCTAGCCGGAATCTTATTAAAAATGGGAGCGTATGGATTAATTAGAATCAATATGGAATTATTATCTCATACCCATTCTATATTTTCTCCTTGGTTGATGATAATAGGTACAATACAAATAATCTATGCAACTTCAACATCTCTTGGCCAACGGAATTTAAAAAAAAAAGAATAGCCTATTCCTCTGTCTCTCATATGGGTTTCATAATTATAGGAATTAGTTCTCTAACCGATACCGGACTTAATGGAGCCCTTTTACAAATAATCTCTCATGGATTTATTGGTGCTGCACTTTGTTTCTTGGCGGAAATGACTTATGATAGAATCCGGCTTGTTTATCTTGATGAAGTGGGCGGAATATCTATTCCAATGCCAAAAATATTCACGATGTTCAGTAGCTTTTCGATGGCTTCCCTTGCATTACCAGGTATGAGTGGTTTTGTTGCCGAATTGATAGTATTTTTGGGAATAATTACCAGCCAAAAATATCTTTTAATACCAAAACTACTAATTACTTTTGTAATGGCAATTGGAATGATATTAACTCCTATTTATTCATTATCTATGTCACGCCAGATGTTCTATGGATACAAGCTTTTTAATGCCCCGAAGGATTTTTTTTTTATTCTGGACCCCGAGAGTTATTTCTTTCGATTTCCATCTTTTTACCCTTAATAGGTATTGGTATATACCCCGATTTCATTCTTTCATTAGAAATTGACAAGGTTCTAGTTATTTTATCTAATTTTTTTTATAGATAATTTGGATAACTGAAATAAAAAACCTATGCTTGTTTTTAAAACCATTCATGGACAGTGAAAAAAAGTCTTCTTTTTTTCTTCTCTTAACTCTTAAGTTAAGTAAAAACAATAAAATTGAACTATATATGGTAGAAAATCGTGTGAATCAAATATTGTATTCATGATTCACACGGTCCGCATGTTGGTTCATACAATGCGCCGCCCGCTCTTGTATTTGTAATAACTTGTCTTGAATTCCATTAAATGTTGATGGAAAAGAACCATAACTATGTAACCCTATTCCTAATAGATTGAACCCAAAATAGCATATCCAAATTATAAGAAAGCCTATAGAAACTGCAATTGCAGAATTTGCACCCGACAAATTTCTATGTGTTCGAGTATGTAAATAAATTGAAAATACGATCCAAGTAATAAATGCCCAAGTTTCTTTCGGGTCCCAATTACAATACGACCCCTACGCTTCATTAGCCCATACCGATCCTGAAAGGATTGCTATGGTTAAAAAAGTAAATCCTAAACTAGTAACCCGATAATTCCAATAATCCAATTGTTGAATCAATTGGACCTGTAATAATTTTTAGCAGAAAAAAATGAAGTATTTTCTAAAACATTTTCACCCAAGAAAAATGACTAGTTTAAAAAACCATTGCTTTATAAAAAAGCTTTCTGTTTTTTCAAAATATAATCACTAGAAGTGCTACTGATAATAACGATCCACATAAAAGGACTGCATAGCCCAATATCATCATACTTACATGCATTATTAACCACTCAGATTGCAGAGTAGGTACTAATATTCCAGATTGGTGTATTTCAGTTAAAATACCTGAAGTAGCAAAGCCTTGGGTAAAAATATCACTTGGCCCCATTATTTTACTTAAAATTAAATATTTTTTTGAAATACGAAATTATATGAATAAGGGAGAAGCTCCATGAAAGGAAAATTAAAGATTCATGTAAATCGCTTAGTGAAAAATGTCCCAAAGAAATCCAACGAGTAACTAATAATCTTGTTATACAGAAAAAAGTAACTATTATGCCCTTTTCTGACGAATCGTATAGATTTATGATTTCATCGACTAAAAAGGTTATCAAATGAATTGTAATTACGATTGAAACGATCGAAAAGGAAATATGAGTTAATATATGCTCTGATGTTGAAAATATCATAAAATTTTTTTTAAAAAAGAGCCCCTTAATCACATAATTCTAAAATGGAAATCAAGAATTGAATTCATTATAAGATCTATTTATCCTTTTTAGAAGACAGTATGCTGCCACTCGGACTCAAACCGAGATGCATTAGCACTGCTTCGTAAGAGCTGTGTGTCTACCAATTTCACCATAGCGGCCTGTCTTGAACTCATAATAGCCTATGAATAAGCAATCGTCGAGATTGAGTAAGCTATTTTAGTTTAGTAATGATTCAAATGGATTAATAACAATAAAAGATTGTTCAAATAGGAATTGGAGGTTGAAGGTTCATTATTTTAGATTTGAGTTTAGAGTCTTAGTTTTTTTATTTAACCTGGAACTTTCCTATATTTTATGCTTTCTGCGAATTGAACTCTTGTAACTAAACCGTTCTATATTCAATTAAGGAATAGAGTTCAAAAAGTTTTTGTTTTCATTGTTTAATCAGCAATTTATTATTTATTTATTTTTCATAAATCTAAAACAAAAAAGGGATTCTGACGACAAAATAGATAGAAAAGAACCTAATTTGCATCGCTCAAAATTGACAATTAGTCAAAAAAAATTCATTAAGCAATTTTCTCTATTGGGTTAAGGGCAAGATATAAATAGGGTCTATATAATAATTCAGAGAAATTAAAAAGTTATAAAGTTAGACAAAACACAAAGGTCGTAAAATAGAATCAATTAGTTTCAATGAGTTCTTAACTTTCACTAAAGATTTTTATATACGTTCTTCTCTAGATATGGAGAGATGAAAATAGAATCAAAATATAGAATATTTTTTTTAATTCAATTCTGCAAACAAATAGGTCGGTGGGGAAAATCAAACTCCCCACCTTGGAATAGAAAGGATCTTTATTCTTTTGTCAACAAAAAAGTTATTATTCAGTGAATAGTAAATAAAGGATTTCCTAATTCTATTATTTTCTATATCAATCAGAAAAGCGAATAGAGTTCCACTACATATTGATTAGCTCACTATCAATATCAAATATGAAAGGAAAATCCTTAAATTATTCAATTAGATAATAATTTAAGAATATATTGAATTATTTTTTCAAGTTGATTCAAATTATTGTAACGTTTTATTACTTATTTATTTTTGTTTGGCGTACCAAAAAAAACTTTTTGACTCCCCAGTACAAATAGCTTTCGCTAACGAAAAAGCCTTTAATACTATCCAATATGTATTCCTTTTCCAAATATTTTCACGAATACGTTTTTTTGATCTCGAAGTACGTATTTTGGAACTACCATTATAAAATTTCTCATTGTTAGTTATAGTTAGATGTGAAATACATCTATTGTTCAAAATGAATTCTTTATAATTCGTAATTTATAATACTAAAATAAAACATTATTGAGATAGGCAAAAGATAAGAATAGAAAATTCAATTTAAGTTTTAATTTAGTTTAAGTTAGTCCATAGTTTTACTTTTTATTTACTCGTTTCAAAAGAGGTAAAATCCAGTGAAGCGGAAACAATTAATTTAGAATTCAAAATTTTTTTATGGAACAGACATATGAATATGCGTGGATCATACCTTTCATTCCACTTCCAGTCCCTATGTTAATAGGAGCGGGACTTATTTTTTTTCCAACGGCAACAAAAAGTTTTCGCTATATGTGGGCTTTTCAAAGTGTTTTATTGTTAAGCATAGTCATGATTTTTTTCAATCTACCTGTCTATTCAGCAAATAAATAAAAGTTCTTTTTCTCAATATGTATGGTCTTGGATCATTAATAATGATTTTTCTTTAGACATCGGATACTTGATCGACCCATTTTCTTCTATTATGTTAATATTAATCACTATTGTTGGAATTATGGTTCTTATTTATAGTGATAATTATATGGCTCATGATCAAGGCTATTTGAGATTTTTTGCTTATATAAGATTTTTCAATACTTCCATGTTGGGATTAGTTACTAGTTCGAATTTGATACAAATTTATATTTTTTGGGAATTGGTTGGTATGTGTTCCTATCTATTAATAGAATTTTGGTTTACATGACCTGTTGCGGCAAATGCTTGTCAAAAAGCCTTTTTAACTAATCGTGTTGGGGATTTCGGTTTATTATTAGGAATTTTAGGTTTTTATTGGATAACGGGGATTTTCGAATTTAGGGATTTATTCGAAATATTGAATAACTTGATTTATAATAATGAGGTCAATTTTTTATTTGTTACTTTATGCGTTGTTCTCTTATTTGTCGGCGTAGTTTCTAAATCCGACCAATTCCCCCTTCATGTATGGTTACCTGATGCCATGGAGGGGCCTACTCCTATTTCGTCTCTTATACATGTTGCTACTATGGTAGCGGCGGGGATTTCTCTTGTAGCTCGGCTTCTTCCTCTTTTCAGAGTTATACCTTACATAATGTATTTGATCTCGATTATAGGAATAATAAAAGTATTATTAGGAGCTACGTTAGATCTTGTTCAAAAAAAAAATTAAGAGAGATTTAGCCTATTCTACAATGTCTCAATTGGGTTATATGATGTTAGCTCTAGGTATGAGGTCTTATCGAAGCGCTTTATTTCATTTGATTACTCATGATTATTCCAAAGCATTATTATTTTTAGGATCCGGATCCATTATTCATTCAATGAAAACTATTATTGGATATTCTCCAGCTAAAAGCCAGAATATGGGTCCTATGGGAGGTTTAAGAAAACATATACCAATTATCGAAATCACATTTTTATTAGGTACACTTTCTCTTTATGGTATTCCACCTCTTGCTTGTTTTTGGTCCATAGATGAAGTTCTTAATGATAGTTGGTTGTATTCACCAATTTTTGCATTAATAGCTTGGGCCACATCAGGATTAACCGCATTTTATATGTTTCGGATCTATTTACTTACTTTTGAAGGGCATTTAAACATTCATTTTCAAAATTATGGTGGGAAGCACAAAACCCCTTTCTATTAAATATCTCTATGGGGTAAAAACGGAATTAAGAAAACTCTTGTTAATTAACAATGAATAATAATGAAAGTACTTATTTTTTTTCAAAGACTAAATATCCAATTGATAGAAATGAAAGAAAGATGACACGACCTTTTATGACTATTGATCATTTTGAGCATAAAGAGGTTTATTCCTATCCTTATGAATCAGACAATACTATGATAATCCCAATATTTGTATTAGGACTCTTTACTTTGTTTGTTGGATCAATAGGAATTCCTTTCAACAAAGAGGGAATTAATTTGGATATATTATCGAAATGGTTAGCTCCATCTATAAATCTTTTGCATAAAAAGTTGAATAATTCGATGGATTGGAATGAATTTTTAAAGGATGCGGTTCTTTTAGTCAGTATAGCTTATTTCAGAAGATTTATAGCATCCTTTTTATATAAACCCATTTATTATTCTTTAAAAAATTTGGAGTTAATTAATTTTTTTGTTAAAAAGTGTCCTAAGAGAATTTTGTGGGACAAAATTATAAATGGCATATATGATTGGTCATATAATCGTGCTTACATAGATGCTTTTTATACAAGATTCTTAGTTGGTGGGATAAGAGGCTTAGCTGAATTTACTCATTTTTTTGATCGACGAGTAATTGATTGGATGACTAACGGGGTTGGGGTTATTAGTTTCATTTTACAAGAAGGTATCAAATATATAAGGGATAGACGCATGTCTTCTTATCTCTTCTTGTATTTAGCTTATGTTTCCGTCTTTTTATTAGTTTATTACTTACTTTTTTCGACTATTTGATTTTTGAATCAAATTTAGATAAGAATTTTTTTTATCATAAATTTCACAATTACTAGTACTAATATTTTAATAGCCTCTTTCTGTAAAGAGAGTGGAATTTATCCTTTATTTTGTCCTTTTCATTCACTCAAATTTCTTCCATTTCATCGATTTTGTCCGGTTCCGACCCTTCTTCCAAAAAAAAGGAAGGAGACGGATAAGGACTTCTTCAGTGGATCCCTCTTGTTCCTGTTTAGTCCTTTTTATTTTGAAAGCAGTTTCTACATCTCTTTCTTCCTCACTTTCCTCCCTTTCTTCTATTTTTAAGGCTTCTTTCAGTTTCTTAGATTCTTTCAGTTTCTTAGTAAGAATGGGTGAGGGTATTCTGCCTAAATAGTAGACATAGGTAACAAATAAGAGAATACTAAATATTCGAGCCATAGAATTTCTCAATTCTAACACAGGTACTTATTAGATCGAATGTACTTATTCGATCTAATAGAATGATTTTTTCGTATCCAGAATAATAACAATCCAAGCCATTTCATGAATAAAATGTGACCAATTAACCAACCAACAAATTCACTTGTTACAAATAATATCTTGTTGTTGCATTGAAAGAGATAAATGTTGACTAATCTGGCTAACATTGAACATGGTAAAATGAAATGGGTGAATAATTGAAAAATAAGATTATTCAGGAATTCACATTGAATGCTAAGATTACGCATTGAATTTATGGTAGTAGATCCATAATCAAATAAGTTTTTGTGATTGTTCCAGAAGAAATGAAACAAAAGATATGGTAGAGCTAGACAGTTATTGTATGAGGTCTACCCAATGCTAGATGCATAGGCACATAATAGATCGATATGAACATCATGAGCTATCCCGTAATAAAACCAGTTGTTGTTGATACCTTTTTCTCGGTTCCTTCTTCCATAACTAGAGATCGGAGAAAGAAGAGATAAGAGGGCCCTATGGAGAATGCGTTCAGAAATCCATAATAGAGTCCGACTACAACGACCGAATTGGTTATCTTCATGCATAAGGATACTAGATTACCTAGTAGAAAATATTGAAAAATCACCACAAACCTCCCTTATTTCTTTTCTATTGCAATTTTTGGATTATTATATGATGATTTTTTCACTTTCCATATATAGAAAAGAAATAGAAAGAGATAGACTAGAAATGACATCTGTTATATCAATGAGACAAAAGGGATATTAAAAGAATGGAATTTGGATATGGATGGAATTTAATGAAATAGAGCCACTTTAAGGTTCCCTCTGAAATGAGGCAGTAAGGGAGACACTACGAAGAAGTTTCGAGAGTTACGAAGAAATGTTCGAGCTCATATTGGTCATGGGTTGGGAACAGGAATTGAACGCTATGAGATCGAATCTCCTGATTATCCTCAGTAGCTCAGTTGTAGAACAGTCAGATGTTAACCGATTGGTCATAGTTTTCAATCCTACTTGGGGAGATTTGATTGATTCTTAATTAAAGAATTCAGAATAAAGAGGGTCTCCCCAGTCTTTGCTTCTATTGCATTCTATCAAATCGTATCACATTCTGTTCTGCGAGATTAGAAAATCACCATCAATACCTCGGTCTAGGTCTGAGATAATCCTTTGTTCCATAGCCCTGGGGTGAGGCTATTTATAACTAGCCAGTTAAGAAGTCTCAGATGTATTAGCACTGCATCTTTGATGCAATCATCAATTCTCTCGAGAGTTCACAATTGCCTCGAGCAAAGATATTAATGACGAGGAAGGCTTTTTTTTTATTCTACTAATACTTGCTCTGCTATTCTGCCCAAGCCTGGCTAAGGAAGAGTTACGGGGCGTAAAACAAAAAAATATATCGATCGGGAATACGATGTGTAATGATTCTCCCATTCACGATAAATAAAAGGAGAAAAAGAAAAGCCATTCTATTTCGAAAAAATACCTACACCCAAGTTCCATAGCTTTTGGTTCACTATCCTGATTACGATTTTCCTACCCCAGAGGGAAAGGTACTTCCTTTTTGGGCCAGTTGTGGGAAAGGAGGGATTCAAACCCCCGACACCGTGTTTCATAGCCACGTTCTCTAATCCTCTGAGCTACAGGCCCCACCCCATCTCTAATGGATCTGTTCCCGGGAGTACCCTAAAAAAAGGAACCTTTCTTCTCCCCAGCCATTTCGGGTTAAGAAGACGTGAAAATGTGTTTATCTCTATAAGAAGGGTTCATTCCGAGGTGTGAAGTGGTAGAGAAGGTATTTCACAATTGGGGTTTTGAATAAAATGACCTTTTGATTTTTCTTTTAATTTTCCATTTTTTTTTGTTTTCATATTAAATAAGAATGAGAGGTGTTAAGCTTTTTATCATCCTGGCGTCGAGTTATTTTTCCGTAGGACCTCCCCTATAGTATCGTCACCGCAGTAGAGTTTAACCACTAAGTTCGGGATGGACTGGTGTGGTTCCTCTATGCCTAGGACACAAGAATATCAAACCATGAACGAAGAAAGGCATGAGAGAAAAACATATTGGCTAGTGATTATAAGCCCCAATTCTTAACTGGAGGGGACACTAAAGGCCTCTGCCCTTCCATCCCTTGGATAGATAGAGAGAGGGGGGGCCGAGCTTTTGTTTTTTTTATGTTGTTAATGATTTGAACAATAAAAATAGATGGCGAGTGCCTGATCGAATTGATCAGGTCATATAGGAACAAGGTTCAAGTCTACCGGTCTATTAGGATGCCTCAGCTGCATACATGACTGCTCTTCCACTTGACACCTATCGTAATGATAAATGGCTCATCTCGTCGTGACCTTCTCTTGAATTCTCAAAAAAATTCTGGCGCTCCATTCCCACAGAGGCAGAGAACCCGTCGCTGTCTCGGTTGCTCTACCAGAGGCTCTGGGGAATTTTGAATAGGAGAGAACTTATCTTGGGGTGGTCTTACTACTTTAATTCTTTCAGCAGTTATTCTCTCCGCACTTGGCTACCCAGCGTTTACCGTGGTACACCAGAGGTGCATCCTTCCTGTTCCTCTCATACTAGGGAAAGGTCCTCTTAATGCTCTAACGCCCACATCATATATGGACCAAATTGTCTCACGATGATCTGAACCCAACTCATGTACCACTTTAATAGGCGAACAACCCAACCCTTGAAATATACTACAACTGCAGGTGGCGAAGAGCCGACATCGAGGTGCCAAACCTTCCTATCGATGTGAGCTCTTGGGGAAGATTAACCTGTTATCCCTAGAGTAACTTTGATCCATTAAGAGACGGCCCTTCCACTCGGCACCGTCGGATCACTAAGGCTGACTTTCATCCCTGCTCGATGGGTAGGTCTTGCAGTAAATCCCCCTTCTGCCTTTGCACTCGAGGGCCAATCTTCGTATGGCCCGAGAAAACCTTTGCATGCCTCTGTTACCTTTTAGGAGACCTACACCCTATAGAAACTGTCTACCTGAGACTGTCCCTTGGCCTATAGGTCCTGAAACAAGGTTAGAATTCTAGCCCTTCCAGAGTGGTATCTCACTGATGGCTCGCCCCCCCCCCCCCCGAAAGGAGGCCTTCTTCGCTTTTTACCTAAGTTGCGCAGGAAAGGTCCAAAGCCAATCCCAGGGAACAGTGAAGCTTCATAGGGTCTTTTTGTCCAGGTGTAGGTAGTCCACATCTTCACAGATATGTCTATTTCACCTAGCCTCTTTTCGAGACAGTGCCCATATCGTTACACATTTCGTGCAGATAACTTACTCGACAAGGAATTTCGATGCCTTAGGACTTTTATAGTTACAGCCGCCATTAATCGGGGCTTCGGTCGCCATCTCCCCTATTATCAGGTCACCAACTTCCTTGACCTTCTGATACTGGGCAGGCGTCATCCCCCATACATGGTCTTACGACTTTACGAAGACCTGTGTTTTTGGTAAACAGTTGCCCAGGCCTGGTCACTGCGACCCCTTTGTGATGTGAAGAGGTACCCCTTCTCCCAAAGTTACGGGTCTATTTTGTCGAGTTCCTTAGAGAGATTTGTCTCGCACCCCTAGGTATTCTCTACCTACCCACCTGTGTCAGTTTTGGGTACAGGTATCCTCTTTCTTAAAGTCGTTTGAGCTTTTCCTGGGAGTATGGCATGGGTTACTTCAGCGCCATAGCGCCTGGTATTCAAACATTGGCTCAAGCAATTTTCTCTACTCCTTCTTACCTAAAAAAAAGGATAGGGACACCTTACGTTCTTGAACCGATAACCATTTTTCGGCTAATCTAGCCTCCTCTGTCTCTCGAGAGCAACAAGGGGTAGTACAGGAATATTCACATGTTGTCCATCGACTACGCCTTTCGGCCTGATCTTAGGCCCTGAATCACCCTCCGTGGATGAACCTTGCAGAGGAACTCTTAGGTTTTTGGGGCTTTGGATTCTCAACAATGTTTGCGTTACTCAAGATGACATTCTTGCTTCCGCTTCATCCACCACCACTCGCATGGAGGCTTCTCTCTAAGGCGAAATGCTCCCCTACCGATGTATTTTTACACCCCATAGCTTCGGCAGATCGCTTAGCACCGTTCATCTTCGGCGCAAGAGCGCTCGATCAGTGAGCTATTACGCACTCTTTCAATGGTGGCTGCTTCTAGGTAAACCTCCTGGCTGTCTCTACACCCGTACCTTTTTTATCACTGAGCGGTTATTTAGGGGCCTTAGCTAGTGATCCTGGTTGTTTCCCTCTCGACGATGAAGCTTATCCCCCATCATCTCACTAGACGACATTGACCCCTCTTTTTTAAGGACATACCTAGTATTCAGAGTTTGCCTAAATTTTGTACCGCTCTTGCGTCCCACACCAAAATAGTGTTTTACCCTAGATATCCATTCAACTGTTGCGCCTAAACGCATTTCGGGGAGAACCAGCTAGCTCTGGGTTCGAGTGGTATTTCACCCCTAACCACAAATCATCCGTTGGTTCTTCAACATCAGTCAGTTCGAACCTCCACTTAGTTTTACCCAAGCTTCATCCTGGTCATGGATAGATCACCCAGGTTCTGGTCCATAAGCTGTGACAATTTCCCTATGAAGACTCATTTTCGTTATGGCTTCGGTGGGTTCCCTTAACCAAGCCACTACCTATGAGTCTCCAGCTCATTCTTCAACAGGCACGCGGTCAGAGCCTTAGCTCCTCCCACTGCTTGGGAGCTTACGGTTTCATGTTCTATTTCACTCTTCGATGGGGGTTGTTTTCACCCTTCCCTCACGGTACTACTTCGCTATCGGTCATCCAGGAGTATTTAGCCTTGCAAAGTGGTCCTTATTCATACGGGATTCCACGTGCCCCATGCTACTCGGGTATTCTAATTGAGACTATAACTCATTGGGAATAAAATCTATTTATGAATGGAATCAAATATGCAGTATTTACAGGCAAAAGTATTCAGTTATTGGGGAAAAATCAATATACTTCTAATGTCAAATCAGGATCAACAAGGACAAAAATAAACCATTGGGTCGAACTCTTCTTTGGTGTCAAGGTAATAGCTATGAATAGTCATCGACTTCCAGGAAAGAGTAGAAGAATGGGACCTAGTATGGGATATGCAGTGCATTACAAATGTATGATCATTACGCTTTAACCGGGTTATTCTATTCCACCTCTTAGAAAGAAAAGAATTTAAATAAAAATACTTAATAGCATGGCGATATATTTATACAAAACATCTACCTCGAGCATACGCAATGGAACCGTAGACAGTTAAGTGAAATCCAATCCACAAAATAATTTGATCTATGGAAAACGTCATTGTGGTAAAGGTCATAATTCTAGAGGAATCATTACCGCAAGGCATAGAGGGGGAGGTCATAAGCGTCTATACCGTAAAATCAATTTTTGACGGAATGAAAAAGACATATATGGTAGAATCGTAACCATAGAATACGACCCTAATCGAAATGCATACATTTGTCTCATACACTATAGGGATGGTAAGAAGAGATATATTTTACATCCTAGAGGGGCTATAATTGGAGATACCATTGTTTCTGGTACAGAAGTTCCTATAAAATGGGAAATACCCTACTTTTGAGTGAGATTTGAACTATTGATTTACGTAATCTGAAATAACTAATTAGGTTTACGATAAAACCTAGAAACCGATCACTGGTCCAATTTGAGTACCTCTGCAGGATAGACCTCAATAGAAAACTGAAGAGTAAAGGAAACAAGTGATTGAGTTCAGTAGTTCCTGATATAAAATTATTGACTCTAGAGATATAGTAATATGGAGAAGACAAAATTGTTTCAACCACTGATAGAACCGAAAGCGCCCCTTCTTTCAAAGATAGGCGGACTTATTATTCACATTTCATTTGTTCGTCAGAGAAAAATAGAAAGTTAAGAAGTGGGAATTCTAAAGGTTCCTCTGGAGGGAAATAGAGATGTCTCCTACATTACCCATAATATGTGGAAGTATCGACGTAATTTCATAGAGTCATTCGGTCTGAATGCTATATGAAGAACATAAGCCAGATGATAGAACAGGAAGACCCAGGAGGTAGAAGATCATAACATGAGTGATTCAGCAGATTTGGATTCATATATATATCCACCCATGTGGTACTTTATTCTATGATATATATAAGATCCATATGTATAGATATCATCATCTACATCCAGAAAGTTGTATGCTTTGGAAGAAGTTTGTATAGTTTGGGAAGGGGTTTTGATTGATCAAAAGAAGAATCTACTTCAACCGATATGCCCTTAGTCATGGCCATACATAACATAGAAATCATAGTTTGAAAGGGTGGACAATTAGCTAGAGCAGCGGGTGCTGTAGCGAAACTGATTGCAAAAAAGGGGAAATCGGCCACATTAAAATTACCTTCTGGGGAGGTCTGTTTGATATCCAAAAACTGCTCAGCAACAGTCGGACAAGTGGGGAATGTTGGGGTGAACCAAAAAAGTTTGGAAAGAGATGGATTTAAGCGTTGGCTAGGTAAGCGTCCTATAGTAAGAGGAGTAGTTATGAACCCTTTAGACCATCCCCATGGGGGTGGTGAAGGGAGAGCCCCAATTGGTAGAAAAAAACCCACAACCCCTTGGAGTTATCCTGCACTTGGAATAAGAAGTAGAAAAAGGAATAAATATAGTGATAATTTGATTCTTTGTCGCCGTAGTAAATAGGAGAGAAAATCGAATTTAATTATTTGTTTTTACAAGAACTTTACAAAAAAAATAGGAGTAAGCTTGTGACCCGTTCACTAAAAAAAATCCCTTTGTAGACAATCATTTATTAAAAAAATTGATATTATGGGTATGGGCGAACGATGGGAATTGAACTCGCGCATGGTGGATTCACAATCCACTGCCTTGATCCACTTGTCTACATCTGCCCCCTCACCTACTTACATTCCATTTTTACATTATTTAAATTAGAAAACAAAAGATTCAAGTTTGAATATTTCTCTTCTTTCTTATTTGAATGATATTATTATTTCAAAGATAAAAATATGAATCAAAGATCAGAATCTGAAGTCAAAATTATTTTTTTTTAAATGAAATAAAAAAAATAGAGTAACATTAGCAAGAAGAGGAACAAGTTATATTTCTTGAATTTTAAATAAATACATACAAAATGAAAATAGAATACTCAATCCTGAATAAATGCAGGTAAATATCCTCTCTTTTTTTTTCTATAATGTAAACAAAAAAGTATATGTAAGTAAAATACTTGTAAATTACTAAATAAAATAAAAAGAAAAAAAGAAAGAAGAAATAATTATTTTCTTGTTTTATCAAGAGGGTGTTATTGCTCCTTTCTTTTCAAAACCTCCTATATACTAGACTGGGATCTTATCCATTTATAGATGGAGTTTTAATAGAAACTAAGTCTAGAGGGAAGTTATGAGCATTACATTCATGCATAACTTCCATACCAAGGTTAGCATGGTTAACGATATCCGCCCAAGTGTTAATTACATGACCTTGACTGTCAACTACAGATTGATTGAAATTGAAACCATTTAGATTGAAAGACATAGTGCTGATACCTAAAGCAGTAAAACAAATACCTACTATAGGCCAAGCATCTAGGAAGAAGTGTAACGAATGAGAGATGTCGAAACTAGCATATTAGAAGATCAATCGACCAAAATAACCTTGAGCGGCTATGATATTGTAAGTTCCTTCCTCTTGGCCAAATTTGTAGCCTTTATTAGAAGATTCATTTTTGTGGTTTCCCTGATCAAACTAGAAGTTACCAAGGAACCATGTATAGCACCGAATAGGGAGCCGTCGAATACACCAGCTACTCCTAACATGTGAAATGGGCAAATAAGGATGTTGTGCTCAGCCTGGAATACAATCATGAAATTAAAAGTACTAGATATTCCTAGAGGAATACCATCAGAAAAACTTCCTTGACCGATTGGGTAGATCAAGAAAACTATGGTAGAAGCTGCAATAGGAGCTGAATATGAAACAACAATCCAAGGTTGTATACCTAGAAGGAAACTAAGCTCCCACTTACGACCCATGTATCAAGATACGCCCAGTAAGAAGTGTAGAACAATTAGTTCATAAGGATCACCATTGTATAACCATTCATCAACGGATGCCTCTTCCCAGATAGGGTAAAAATGTAAACCTATAGTTGCAGAAGTAGGAATAATGGCATCGAAAATAATATTTTTTCCTTAAAGTAGAGACCCTGAAATGGGTTCACAAATACCATCAATGTCTCCTGGAGGAGAAGAAATGAAGGTAATAATAAATACAGAAGTTGCCATCAATAAGGTAGGGATCATCAAAACACCAAACCATCCAATGTAAAGACAGTTTTCAGTGCTAGTTATCCAGTTACAGAAGCGACCCCATAGGATTTCTCTTTCGCGTCTCTCTAAAATTGCAGTCATAGTAAAATCTTGGTTTATTTAATCATCAAGGACTCCCAAGCACACGAGTTTTCTACAAAAAAAAATAGAAAATGGAAGGCTTGTTATTCAACAGTATAACATGAGTTATATACTCATGTAAACCAAGGTGTATGTGGATCTATTCAAGTTTTTAATGAAGTTGATTGGAAAAATAGGGACTTCTCTACATAGAATTATAATTTTGATATGATTGTGGGTTGCTCGGGATTCGAACCCGGAACTAGTCAGATGGAGTAGATAAGTTCCTTGTCGTGCTTGCACTTTTCATTGCACACGGATTTCCCTATGTATACATTAGTTCCTTTCTTATAGAAATTAGAAAGACTTTAAAAAGTTGAATACTCAGTTGATTTACCCCTTATTACAATTACAATCAACATTTTAGAATACTTAAAATTTTTGATCCCTTCATCTTTTAGAAAATCAAAGAATGAATCATTGATAATTCACCAGATCTTTGATTCAAAAAATATCCAACTACCAAATCCGACTTCTATATACTCCCCACAAACTAGACGAAGCTCGTGGGAAGTTCAAAGAAATAACTTGTTCTTCCGACGTTAAGAATTCTTCCAATAATTTCGAGCCCGATCTTTTCAAAAAAGTAAGTACAGTACTTTTGTGTTTCCGAGCTAAAGTTATAGCACAAGAAATTCGAAGTATATACTTTATTAGATATAAAGTCATTTTTTTGGAAGATCCGCTAAGTTAATGAAAAAGATTTCTGCAGATACGCCCAAATCGGTCAATAATATCAGAATCAGATAAATCGAAACAAACCTATTTACTAATGGGATGTCCTAATACGGTACAAAAGTGTGCTTTAGCTAATGATCCAATCAAAGGAATAATTGGAACAAGGATATCGAACTTTTAAATTGCATTATTTATTAGAAATGAATTTTCTAACATTTGACTACGTACCGTTGAATTATTTAGTCATACACTTGAAAGATAGCCCATAAATTCACGGGAATGGTTGGATAATTGGTTTATATGGATCCTTCCTGAGTGAAAGCACAGAGAAAAATGACATTTCCAAAAATTGACAAGATAAAATTTCCATGTATTCATCAAAAGAAACGTCCCGTTTGAAGCCAGAATTGATTTTCCTTGATACCTAACATAATGCATGAAAGGATCCTTGAATAACCATAAGGTAACCTAAAAATCCTTAGCAAAGACTTCTACAAGACATTCTATTTTTTCCATAGAAATATATTCATTCAAGAAGGGCTCCAAAAGATGTTGATCGTAAATGAAAAGATTGGTTCTGTAGAAACACGAAAGTCGATTCGCATTCATATACATAAAAATTATATAAAAAGAAGAAGAATCTTTGATTTTTTTTTGAAAAGGAGTAACCGGGCTTCTTTGAAGTAATAAGACTATACAAATTCCAATATTCATGGAGAAAGAATCATAATAAATGTAAAGAAGAGGCATCTTTTACCCAATAGCGAAGAGTTTGAATCAAGATTTCCAGATGAACGAGGTAGGGTATTAGTAAATCTAATACATAATTTAGATGTGAAAAATTGTCCTCTAAAAACGAAAATATTGAATGAATTGATCGTAAATTATAAGATTTTAAAATCTTTTTGCCTTCAAAAAAAGATAAAGATGATATTAATCGTAGAGAAAATGGAATTTCCACAATAAATACAAATCCCTCTGATATCATTTGAGAATACAAACTCTTGTTGCACTCCAAAAATGGATTTTTGTTAGAATCGTTAGTAGAAATAAGAAAATAATTCTATTGATACATTCGAGTAATTAAACGTTTCACAATTAGGAAACTAAATTTATTGTTATAACCCAGATTTTCCAATAAAATTGACCTATTTCTATTTAAACCATGATCATGAGCAAGTGCATAAATATACTCCTGAAAGATAAGTGGATATAGGAAGTTGTGTTGTTGCGAGCTATCTAGCTGTAAATATCTTTGGATTTCTTCCATTTTAAATTCGATTTGAACCAAAGATGGAAGATTTTTAGGGTTATCAAATGATACATAGTGCGATACAATTAAAACAAAGCATTATAGTAAGAATAGATACCTTGGATACAGGTAAACTTCTCAACGGATTCTCTATCATCTCTTTTTTTTGTTTCAGTTAATTGGTCTATGTTATAGTATTATAGGATAATAAGATGGTTAGAAATCCTTTATTTTTTCAACCTAATCACTCTTTTGACTTCGGGAAAAACTTACTTTATCAATATATTGTTTCTTCTACACACACATCTTCATAATCGAAAATGTTAATAGTTAGGATTCATTAAAAAAATTGAGAATCCACTCATGGGATAAGAAACCCTTCCCGCATCAGGCACTAGTAAATTTTTAACATCTAATTAGATCGGGAATCATTCAAATTAAGAACAAAAGATCGTTGCTTTTTTTCCCTACAATTTAATGGAAGCCGCAACTCTATCCATTTATTCATTCGACCCAACTTTATTTTGTTATGTTCCAAGAATTCCAACACGGTTTTATACCCATCTAGGAACAATGAAATATTTTCAGAACTTTTCATTGATACGACATGCTATTTTTACCATTCATTCCCTTTCAGGATCAATTGTGGTCCTCCAAACTTTACCGAGAGTTTGGACGAATCCCTCACTTCATCCATATGTGTAAAAGACACTAGCCGCACTTAAAAGCCGAGTACTCTACCGTTGAGTTAGCAACCCAAAGAAAATATTGAAAAAATGGTGTAGATAGAATCTGAAGAAAAAGAAATAAAGAGATTAGACAAGACAACCAAAAACCATTGAAAGAAGAAATCTAAAAAAATAAATTCACACTTTCTAATTAATTTAAAAGATAAAATAAAACTAAATAGATTTACTTCATTTATCAATTTATCACAATGAATTATATTTGTTCGATACACTGTTGTCAATATAAATATTGAAAATAAAATAAAAGAAATTTCAATTGAAAACAATAAAAAAAAGTACTTGTGTTGGATTGGCACTACAAATATAATCCAAATAAAATAAAATCGATATAAAAAAGTATAGATGAGAGAATAAATAAATAATAAGTGGAAAGCAAAACTACAATTTACTTAGATTTATTGAATCCATAATGGATTCAATCAAGTTAAGTGATAAAAGCAAACTTGATTTCTTTGTTAGATTTAGTACGGTTCCAACGAAAAATGGAAAAAAAACTGAAATGCCCAAATTTATTATTTATAAGATCAATTTTTATTTTTAAGATCAATAAAATAAGAGGTTTTTTCATTATAAAACATGGAATTCAATGGAAGCAATGATAAATAAATACAAATAGAAAAGGAAAGGAAGGAAATACAAAAAAATAGAAGAGAAAAGTCATACAAAGTTATATACAAATTACTACCCCCCCCCCCCTTTTGTATTTTCTTAATTTATTTCCTTAATTGAACTTTGGTTGAGTAGGACGAAGTTCCTTAAAAACCTTCGCCTTCTGTAAAATATCCTGAATAGTTCCTGTAGGTTGAACTCCCTTTTCAAGGAAATATAAAATAGCAGGAACATTTAAATAAGATTGATTTTTTATCGAATCATAAAACCCCACATTTCGAAAATCTTTTCCTTCTCTTCGGGATCGAACATCAATTGCAACGATTCGATAGATGGATTATTGGGATATATGTAGATGAACAACACCCCCTAGAAACGTATAGGAAGCTTTCTCCTTGTACGGCTCGAAAAAAATGATTGATTCGAGGTTTTGGTTTTGTCTCTGTATGTATGGAATTCTATTTAAGAAATGACAACTGGGTCCATAAAATGATCAAATCAATTAATGATGTAAGTCATTTTTTTTCTTTCTTCCTAAAAATAAAAAATAAGCCATTCGTACACTCATAACTCAAGTTGGATAACTTTCAATCAGTTCAAAGAAAAATCTTTTGGCAATTTCATTTATTGAGCGGTCTTTCATCTTTTTTTGTTTGTCTCGTTTAAAATCGGATTCTTCAGTCTGATCTAGTTATTAAGACAATTAAAGGACGTTTCCTTATTTTGGGATCCTTTATCTTTGTTTTATTTTAAATCATTGGGTTTAAATATTACTTCAGTGTTTTTTAATCCTTTCAAAATGACAGCAACATACCCTTTTTGAGATTTCTAGGAAAGAATTCTACAAGACAATGGATTCCCTCATGAAACAGTTTGGATCGAAAAACATTGATCAATTCAAAAAAATTTAGGAATTTTTAACTTGCTCGAATTGGATTCTTTTGATTTCCATACCGAAAATATATTTACGAAGTTGTTTCAATTTTTTTATTGATTGGCATTAACCCTAGACCCTTGCCCCGAGAAATAAATTAATACTTTCTACTTGAGCTCTATTATGGACTATTTAAATTCCAAGGCAACAAAAAAGAGGGGTTCTAGTGAAAAAGAACCAATGATGTCGAGCCAAGAGAACCTTCATTCCTACATAAAATGGTGGATGTACAAATCCACAACGGATCGTGTCCTTCAAGTCGCATGTTGCTTTCTACCACATCATTTCAAATGAAGTTTTACCATAACATTCCTCTAAGAACTGGTATGGAATTGATTCAATTATGGAATCATGAATAGACATTGGTTGGGCTGATGTATAAACAACATAATCTATAGTATAGCAATACAAAGGGATATAAATAATACTATAGATATACGTGGATAAAGATTTTTCTGAAGAAGTCTCTTAATCAGAGCCCATCGCTAATATTAATTTGTCTAACATATTATATTAATTAATACATATTATATTAATTCATATATTTATTAAATTATTTATATATTTATATAAATAATAAAAAATAAGATGAATAAATGAATTCTTTTTTATTCTACATCTTCACGTGACTTAATAGGAGAGAAAGATTCAGTTTATAAGGAATGATTAAAACTATTTATCTTTCCAACTTTCGAATAAATTTAGAAAGTTCTCTTTTCGACATCACATCATTATTCAAAGAAAATTTGATAGTTAAAAATAACTTTTGATCATCTTAGGAAAAAAAGATAAGTCTATTTTTTTAAGTGAATCATCAATGATTTCAATGATTTACATTCAATGATTTACAATAGATAAATACGCCAAACAACAAATTCAATTTTTTTTTGAGTTGTGAGATAGATAAAAAAGATTAATGTCAGGTAAGATTTGAATTCTTATTCTTTTTTTTCATCTGATTGATAAAATACAAAGAATGGGGAGGTGTTCGTATCTATCAATTCGATCAACTAGACTGAGCAATTGTCACCCTTTAATGATATTGAAATGAACGCCTTCCCATTACTGATTAACTCCTATCTACCCCATTTTATGGGACTGATGCAACATAAATCAAAAGAAAATAAGGGGTGTCCTAGTCTTTTTTATTTTTTTGAAATGCATGTTGTCTAGGCACAAAGCCAAACAAGTCCAGTTTAAGTCCTGTTTTTTCTCCTTTTTTTTTCTACTTTAGCCTGACTCATTGATTAAGAATTAAGAGACTTAGTGAATTTAATTAGTACCAAAACCCCACTCTTGACGAAAAGTAAAGAAATCTACAAAAAAGAAAATTAAATATAATTAGTTTAATTTAGGGGGTAGAAAATACGAGATAGGGAATCTGGATTCTTCCGCATCTCGATTCAATTTTTGAAAAAAAAAGATTCATCGAATAAAAAAATCAGAAACAACAATCACATTCCATCTAACATTTCGATTTTAAACATAATATTGTTAAAAAAACAATCTATATTCTCATAGAATATATATGTTCTGGGGAGGAAGGATTTGAATCTCCGAATAGTGGGACCAAAATCCGTTGCCTTACGGCTTGGCCAAGCCCCATTTAGATTTCTATCCGATATTTAAAAAGTATATTGGTGGTTTAGTTTGTTTGTCAACTCTAGTCCAAATATCTATAGAATAGATTAGCTTGATATTGAGATTTTTCTATGTTTTTGGTATGTGTAGATATAGAATTCAACCTAATTTATTGATCATTACATATAATTCAATTAAGCTATTGTATGAAAATATGATTTTTTCGATTCTCCTTTGAGAAAAAGGAGGATTTTTGATTGGGTGGGTTAAAAGAAAAAAAATATTTTTTTGTTTACCTTACATACTTTCCTTTTCCTTATATCAATAACTCAATCAAAATGTATTTATCTCCAAGAACCAAAAGTCTGCTATGCTTAATACCTTTAGTTTGATCGGCAAATTCTCTGAGGCCTATGCTTTTTTGAATCTAATCGTAGATATTATGCCATTCATACTTCTGTTCCTTTTTCTCTTAGCCTTTGTTTGGAATGTTGTTGTAAGTTTTCGATGAGATCCTTAATAATATCCTAGAAAATTCATGATTTATTCGAGAAAAAATTCTACAATAAATCAAATCAGATAAGCTTTACCATTTGAAATCTCGATTCGAACATTGAAATTCTTGGATAGTCACGAGAAATCCGGCTTAACTTATTTCCTTATTTTTTTGCACTTTTCTTTCGAGTGAAAGACCTTATTAGGCTCCTCTTATGTATATAAAAATTTGGTTAATGACAAACTCTTATTAGAAAAGAATTTAGAAAAATTCTTTTAGAGAAAGAGCTTCGTTGCTAGGTGTCAAACTAGGATATGCGGTAGAAAAATGGATTATCTATTCTCTTTTTTTCAAATAAAAATCATCTTGGAGATTGTGTAATGCTTACTCTAAAACTCTTCGTTTACATAGTAGTTATATTTTTTGTTTCTCTCTTCATCTTTGGATTCCTATCTAATGATCCCGGACGTAATCCTTGACGTGAAAAATAAAAAGGGTTTTCCTTGCTTGATTTTCAAATTTCTTAGGATTTGATTTATTTCACACATTTAACTAAGAATAAGAACAAATAATTTCAAAATTTGAAAAAAAAATCAAGTCATCAACGGAAAGAGAGGGATTCGAACCCTCGGTACGATTAACTCGTACAATGAATTAGCAATCCGCCGCTTTAATCCAATCAACCATCTCTCCCAATTGAAAAAGATAATTACTACATGAGATAGCACATAAGATAAGGGAAAGGATCTTTCTTTCTCTCTTTTTCCTTTCTATATTATATAGATATGTACAACTTTTGTCATCAATTTCCTTTATCTCTTTATCTAAAGTAAAGGATTATCTAAAGTAGAAGGGCTCAGAAGAGGCAAGAATATCAAGAAAAATAAAGAAGAACTCTTTTCTTTGTCTTGATTTTGTTCGAAAGGACCCCCTTTTTCTCATGGCCTGGTCTGGTCAGTACCCAGCCGGACCTCTTTTGTTCCAACGAATTTGAATTTGAAAACAAAAATGCTTGTTATAGTTGTAATATTTTATTTTAAATGAATAGTTAATATTCAAGATAGAATAAAAAATTTCCATTTTTTATAAAGGTAAAATAAAATATATGCAATAGAAAATTCGATCAAAATAAAATTCTCATTTCTTTTTCTGCTTTTTGATTTTATTTTACCACCTTGCTGGACTAAAAAAGGGGAGGTTTCGAGGAATTTTTATGTTATGATTTTAGTGGTTTTGACGACCCTATCATAGCCTATCTTAATTACCACAATTCCCCTGTTCGACAAAAGTTGCATTTATATATAATAATCGGATTGTAGCGGGTATAGTTTAGTGGTAAAAGTGTGATTCGTTCTATTTCCCTTGAATAGTTAAAGGGTCCTTCGGTTTGATTCATATTCCGATCAAAAGCTTTATTTCTTAAAAGGATTAAATCATTTTCCTCTCAATGACAGATTCAAGAATAAATAAACATTATCGTGATTTGTATCCAGAGGTCACTTAGACTTTGAAAAATTGGATTATGAAATTGCGAAACATAATTTCTGAATTGGATCAATACATCCAATTGAATAAGTATCAATAAAGGATTCGTGGATAAAGATAGAAATTTGATTTCTAATCATAACTAAATCTTCAATTTCTTATTTGTAAAGAAGAAAGTGAAGCAAAATAGCTATTAAACGATGACTTTGGTTTACTAGAGACATCAACATATTGTTTTAGCTCGATGGAAACAAACTTCTTTTCCTCAGGATCCTATTAAATATAAATAGATAATGAAATAACTAGAGAGGTTGTTAGAATCCCCCTCTTCTAGAAGGATCATCTACAAAGCAATTCGTTTTATCTGTATTCAGACCAAAAGCTGACATAGAAGTTATGGGTAGAATTCTTTTTTTTTTAATTTTGTTCACATCTTAGTTCTTATACATTGAGTCATCTCCATAAGGGAGCCGAATGAAACCAAAGTTTCATGTTTGGTTTTGAATTAGAGATGTTAAACAAATGAATCAACGTCGACTATAACCCCTAGCCTTCCAAGCTAACGATGTGGGTTCAATTCCAGCTACCCGCTATATATCTATTTAATCTAAATATTTTAATCTATTTATTAAATCAAATTTAGTTTATTAGTATTAGTACATCATTGAATATACAATTCAAAATATTATTTCACATCAGATTCTTTCTGTTTTTTTTTTCAAACAAAAAGTTAAAATACGAAAAAAAAATCAAAATGAAAAGCGTCCATTGTCTAATGGATAGGACAAAGGTCTTCTAAACCTTTGGTATAGGTTCAAATCCTATTGGACGCCATTTATTTCCATATATATATATTTTTAGATTTCAATAGCAAGAAAGACTATTTGAATATTTGAATCCAAGATGTTTAATTCCTTTTTTTATTAAGATTAAGACAAGGGTGATCAATATTTATTTATGTTTGTTCCTGAAGTATAAAACGGTCCATTTGTTCCTGAATAGCTTCTTTCAAGAGGGCTTCAGCTTCCTCAGTAAATTTCTTGGCAGAAGATATGATTTCTTGGAACTAAGGTTTATTAGTTTTTAAGTAAGTACGTAGTTCAACAAGAAATTTCCTTACCTGTCCAACTTCTAATAAATCAAGATAGCCGTTTGTTCAGGTATAAATAGCCATTATCTTCTCTGCTACCATGAGAGGAGTCGATTGGGATTGATTAAGAAATTCACCTAATCGTTGACCTCTTGCCAATTAATTCTGAGTAGCTTTATAGAGATCAAAAGCAAATTGTGCAAAGGCTTTTAATTCTACGAATTGCATTAGTTCTAATTTTAATTTACCAGCTACTTGTTTCATAGATTTTATTTGAGCTACGGACCCCACTATGGAAATGGAGATACCCACATTAATAGAAGGTCAGATTCCAGAATTGAATAGGTCGGCGGATAAGAAGATTTTTCCATCAGTAATAGAAATTACATTAGAAGGAATATAAACCGAAATATCTCCCGATTGAGTTTCAACTATTGGTAAGGTGGTCATACATCCTTCACATAAACTAGAACTTAATTTAGCGGCTCTTTCCAAAAGGCGTGAATGCAAATAAAAAACATCTCCTAGATAAGCTTCATGACCGGGCGGTCTTCATAACAGAAAATACATTTGGCGATAAGCTTGCGCTTGTTTGGAGAGATCATCATAAATGATTAAAGTGTGTCATTCACGATACATAAAATATTCAGCCAGATCTGCTCTTGTATAAGGAGCAAGGTATTGTAATGTAGCAGGGGAATCCGCCGTTTCGACAACCACAATAGGGTATTCCATCGCTCCCCTTTCCTGTAAAGTCGTTACTACCTGGGACACAGAAGATATTTTTTGCCCAATAGCTACATAAACATATATTACATTTTGACCTTGTTGATTGAGAATGGTGTCTGTGGCTACTGCTATTTTACTGGTCTTTCTGTCCCCAATAATTAATTCTGGTTGACTACGTCCTATAAGGATCATCGAATCAATAGTAATAAGCCTGGTTTGAAGAGGCTCATATACAGAACGACGCAAAATAATACCCAGGGCGGAAGATTCAATTAATCAAAATTCAGAAGATGAAATTTCACCTCTACCATCAATAGGTTTAGCCAGGGCATTTACAACACGACCCAAATAAGCCTCACTCATGGGTATCTGAGCAATTCTTCCCGTTGCTTTTATAGAAATTCTTTCTTGTATCAACAAACCATCACCCATTAGTACAACACCAACATTATTTGATTCCAAATTCAGAGCAATGCCTATTGTACCCTCTTCAAATTCTACTAATTCACCCATCATTACTTCAACAAGACCGTGAATACGAGCAATGCCATCGCCTACTTGAAGTATGGTATCGGTATTTACAATCTTTACTTCTCTATTATATTGTTCAATACGTATACGGATAATATTACTAATTTTGTCAGCTCGAATGGTTACCATGATTCTTTCTTTATTCTTTTTTGAAAGAAAACAATACTACCTACAACAGAAAAACTAATCAGTTATTTCATTAATTGTTCCCAACATGCCAATATTGGCACCAATGGTACGTAAATGTAACTCGTTGTTCAAACAACTATTTAGAGTTCCTAGAGCTCCTTGTAAGGCTTGTTAGAAAATCCGCTGTCGGACTTGATTAATCGCCCTTTGCTATTCAAACTGAATCGTTTTATTTTTGTAATTTTCTAATTGTTCCAAAGTCTTATAAGTTGAATTAATCAAAGTCAAATTTTCTTGTTCTATCTTGGAGTATCCATTCACTCGAAACTACTCGGCTTCGGTTTCTACTTTTCGTAAGCGAGAACGAGCTTTTTCAAGTTGTTCAATAGCCCATCCACGCAGTTCTTCTAAATTTCGAATACTTTTCAAAATCCTCTATTTTCAATTATCTAATAAATCACTTAATGAAAGTAGATTATTTTTCCATTCCTTTCCAAAATTCCACAATCCCTTCCCGAACCAAACATGGATCTTTCAATTCATTTGGCTCTCACACTCAATTACTCAAGTTAAATTCTCATATCTTTTTTTATGAATGTAATGATCCTATCTTCTCTTCTTTTTTTATTTTTCCAAAAAGATATCAAAACTAATGTAAGACCAAAATATTCGGAGGACTCTTCTGACAAAATAAAAAATATGTAATTGTCAGCAACGTTGTTTTTTTTTTTCAAATCCAAAAAGCCCTTCTTACTTAGAATAGGTCGTCGATTCAGCATTAGATAAAGGGGGTAAAATCCCCGTTTTTACAATTTACAATAAGTGGTTAAAATAAGTTTCTCAATGTGAGTATCCTATATCGATAAAATATTTATTTTGAAACCACCTCTATATTAACCTAGTGGTAGAAAGAGTACCATGTTGCGTCTAGACTTCAAACAGTTTGTTTTAACCATGTTAATAGTTCCACATTATTGGTTAATAGAGAATCAAAATCGACTTACCAATGAATCGTGAAATGCTATGGTTCTTACATATAATTTTTGAATTTATACAGAAGTAATTTGCGAGATCAAGCACCTCTCTTTCCTACTTATAACGGAGAAGGGTACAACTGGTTGGTCCAGCCTATTTTTGAAATAAACAACCCTCACACACTCCCTTTCCAAAAAAAAAATCAATACACCAAGCACTACACTTAGATTTATTGGATTTGTTGTTAAAATATCAGTATTAAACCCGAAACTCCCGACAGATGGCAGTGGCCCAAAGAAACGAAAGAATAAGTTACGTTTTTCATATGATCTCCTATTATAGATAGACTAAAAAACCGAACCGAGATCTTTATGGAGAACTTAGCCCCTCTTTTTATTTATTCTTTTATTTTTTCTGAAATTGAGTAAAAAAATAAAAAATATTCGAGTTAGTTATAAATTATGAACTAATGAAATAACTCTTTTATTGGTTATTAGAACACTAACACTTTTTCCCTTGGTATATGAATAGGAAGGGTGAAAGCGAGTCAGTATGCTAATTCCTCATCCGTAAATCGGCCCTTCCCATAGGTTCTTTTCTCAAAGAATAAAGAATTGGAGGAGGGAAATTTTGCTAGAATTTGAAAAAGCAAATGACAAGTCGAAGAGAATAAAATATGAAAAATATATTAATTTTTCATATTTCTAAGCTAATATTAAACAAGAGGATTTGCAAATAAAAGTGCTAATGCTGTAACCAGTCCATAATTTGTTAAAGCTTTCATAAAAGCTAGACTAAGTAATAGCGTACCTCGTGTTTTTCCCTCTTTCTCAGGATGTCTCGCGATACCCTCTACAGCTTGACCCACGACAGTCCCTTGACCAACTCCAGATCCAATAGAAGCAAGCCCTACGGCCAATCCAACAGCAATAACGAAAGCGACAGAAATCAGTGGATACATGATAAGTTCCTCGTACCGAAAAAAGAAATGATTAATGATACAATCAACAAATGAATTATTACTTAATTATTCCCTTTCTAGGACTTATCCAGTCGAAGTAACTAAGAACTTCGGATTGAAGTAATAAGATTATTGAATCATTAGAACTACTTCGATATATCTTTTTCACTTTTTAGCCAAAGAGTCTTTGTGAACCCAAGAGACTTTCGTTCTCCCATTTATTGTTCTTAGTTTGAACTATTAGTTGAATTATTTCTTGATTTAATTCGTTTATTCGTTCAATTCACAGTCACAAGGGGCTGAAAGGACTTCTAGTCTATTAGAATCCCCTAGAGTAGTAAAATATATCTTTAGTTCATTTCATATATAACTAGCACGAGTCACTATTTAATATCACATATATATGCCTTTCTTCCATAACGTAAACCAAGCATTCATCTTAGATTCAATCCTATTGGAGAATCAAGCGCCGAAACATCTAGAAGGTTTGGCTTATAGTTATTCAAGTACAGATACCTTCCTCTCCTAACCGACCTTTTCTAAAATACTAAAAAGTCCCTTTTTTGTAAATTCTTTTGAATCTTACCTTTTCTTATTATTCCACCTCGATAAATATAAATGGACAAATTGATTAGGCCGAATAATTCCATATGTTATAGAATATCAGTATTTGATTGATCTAAGTTCATGCAATTTATTAATAAAAATGAATAATTGTTTTATTCATTTTTAGTATTTTGGTCAATCATTGAATAAAATCAACTGAAAGGGAAATCATTTTGCCTTTTATTTCATTAAATTACACATTGTAAACCTATACAACAAGAATTATTGACAAAAATTCATATATTCAAATTGTTTTAACAATGAATTAATTTAACAATGAATTAATAATGAGTTAAGTTAATATAATAATTAGATGGACTAAGAAATCTAAAGTGAATATTCATTGAGACAAAGTATGATATTAAGTGAAGGAAAAGGGAATTTTTGGAAAAAGATCTTTTTCCTTTACTCTTTAATATCATCGTAATTTTTTTGCTATCACTCTAAATCGTATATAACATAGTTGTACATTTAGATTCCCCTATTCTATTCCCTAAGTTAAGTAATTCCACTCACCATATACATTTTTTCATTGTTGTGGGCTAAGCTAAAAAAAAACTATTTCAATGATGGCCCTCCATGGATTCACCTATATAAGCCGCGGCTAAAGTTGCAAAAATAAGAGCTTGAATACCACTTGTAAATAATCCAATGAGCATGATAGGTATAGGAACTACTAAGGGTACTTAATAAACAAGAACAACAACTACTAATTTATCAGCTAAGATATTCCCAAAAAGTCAAAAACTAAGTGATAAGGATTTTTTGAAATCTTCTAAGATGTTAATGGGTAAAAAGATTGGGGTTGGTTTAATATATTTTTCGAAATAACCTAATCCCTTTATTAAAAGACCAACATAGAAATATGCCACTGATGTGAGTAAATCCAAAGCAACAATAGTATTTATATCATTCGTGGGTGCGGCTAACTCCCCATGAGGTAATTGTATGATTTTCCAAGGTAAAAGAGCTCCTGACCAATTAGAAACAAAAATAAATAAAAACATAGTGCCAATAAAAGGAACCCAGGTCCCATATTTTTCTTCAATTTGATTTTTACTCACATCTCAAATGAATTCAAGAACATATTTGAAGAAATTCGGACCCCCGGTCGGGATAGTTTGTGGGTTTCGAACAGCTATAGTGGCTGAACCTAATAATATAGCAATTACAAATCAAGAAGTAATAAGTACTTGGACATGTACTTGGAAACCTCCTATTTTCCAATAGAAATTTTGACCTACTTCTACACCGGATATATCGTATAACCCCTTTAGAGTATTGATAGAACATGATAGAACCATTCATATTGCCTTGCCCTCTGAAAAAATTAAACTTTAAACAAAATTTTTTGATTCAACCATCTCTTTGTATACTTGAATCGGATATTTGTAATACCAACTAAGATTTATAATACTAATAAATCACATAATATCCCCAGTTATTTTTATCTCTTTTTTGAAATTCAGAAATAGTAAGCGATTCCATAAGGGATTTCTGAAGTAAGTTATTTATCTTATTATTTTATTATTAATCAAGGATTTCTTATATATCTAGAACGACCATCAAAAATTGCAAATACTAATTTATTAAGAATTAATCGGATTGAGGATATGGCGTCATCATTCGCTGGAATTTAAATATCTGCGAGATCGGGGTCACAATTTGTATCGGTTAAACAAATTGTTGGAATTCCTAAAGTAATACAGTATCACAGGGCCGTATATTCTTCTTACTGATCAACGATGATTACAATATCGGGTACCTTTTTCATATATTTAATCCCGCCCAGATATGTTTGCAAGCGAGATAATTATCTTTTAAACATAGCTACATCTCGTTTTGGGAGATGGTTGAGTCTCCCTATTTTTTGTTCCATTCTTAAGTCCCTGAACTTATGAAGTCTTGTTTCTGTAGTGTACCAATTCGTTAACATACCGCCAAGCTATTTTTTATTAACATAATGACACCGGGCCCTTATTGCATCCCAGTCTACTGAATCAGCTGCTTTATTTTTGGTACCAACAATTAAGAATTTTTTTCCCCTACTTGGTGCGTCAAAAACTAAATCACAAGCTTCTGATAAAAAATAAGCAGTTCTAATAAGATTTGTAAAATGAATACCCTTACGCTTTGCAGAGATATAAGGCACCATTTTAGGATTCCATTTCCTAGTACCATGACCAAAATGAACTCCTACCTCCATCATCTCTTCCAAATTTATGTTCCAATATCTTCTTGTCATTTCTACCCACAACCTCCCCCACTTTTTATTCTTTAAAAAAAAGACGAGGAACCTTAAACTGAAATAAATAATTTTTTCGACGAAACCTTCTCTTCTACCGTAGATTGGACGTAGATACACGACCCAAACCATTATTCTTTTCTATTCACTATTCTTCTTATTACCAAAGAAAATAACCATCCCAAATGCAGACAGCAAAAGAGATGAATACGTTGTTAGGAATCATTAAATCCTATAAATGATTGTTCAGGTATGTCGTGAAATATTTTTGAAAGACAAGAATCAAATAATTCTCCGTGGTGGAACAAAATATCTGTCATCTCCCCCTTGAATAAATTCTTATTTTTTGTTTCCAAAGGAATGTTGTTATGTTGTTTTGAAGGGTGCACTAATCCCTAGAATCCGGTATCAACGGGTATCCCCCTCCCAAACAACGTTCTCTTTCAGACCTTTCAACTAATCGATATGACCCCAGAGAGCCATTTTTGCTAAAACTCGAGCAGTTTCTTGAAAAATCGCTTCAGATATGAAACTTTAAGTATTGAGAGATGCTCTTGTTATTCCCAATAAGACGACTCGGTAATAGATCGCCTCTTCCAAAGTGCGACCCATTCGTCCTTCTCACAACAATCTAATAAGTTCTCTGGGTGAAAAAACATTAGACAGTCCATTTTCTGAAACCAACACTTTTAATGTTATTTGACGTACAATAATTTCTATATGCCTATTATGAATCTGCACCCCTTGGGAGGGATAAACTTGTTGTATTTTATTAACCAAAGAGATTCGTATTTGCCCTATAGTTAGCTCAACACCAATCAAGAATCCCCAAGGAATTCCAAGAATTCTTGTTATACACCTGTTCTAACCCTCAACCCTCCTTTCTAGATTCATGGTTATTGAATCAATCGAACACACTTCTAACACTTTTTCTATTTTTGGAAGACCCTGTGTTATATCATAAGATCTATATTTTTCATATATAAATGTAACTAATGTATATCCTTCGTAAAGGGTTTCTCCATAATGGCCATGAACGATTGCTCCGGGGGTGGCCAAATAAGGCTTAGCTGATTGTATCACTATCGAGTCAACTTGAATAAGTATAACTTGACCCGATTTGACGGGCGGTCTATTTTTTGGCTATACATACATTTTCACAAATAAACTATTCAAGACTAATTATTTTAGATGTCTCTTCACAATAATTGTGATGGAGAAACGACCAATTCAAATTGAATGGATTTAAAATAATGTTACGACATGGATCGGGATTAAAAAAATTTCCATTTTCATTCATTAAATAATATTTAAATTTAATCACTTGAAAGGTCTGGTTTATATTGTCAAGTTGCAAAGAATTATTTACTAAGATCTAATAATGAGTTATTAAATGGTAAGATGAATAAAAATTCTCAATTGGAAGGCATGTTCCTAAAGGTCCCAACGAATTCCTAATTGGAACTAGGGGATCTTTTTTAATTGATTCTTATATCACACTGTGATATTCTACATCCTTGAATGGCCCCATTCAAGAACAATTGGTTGCTGATAAAATTATCAACGACTGATATTCCTTATTTCTATTCAACAACGTATGATGAGGTTGGTTAAGAGATTGTTGAATTTTTGCCTTGGAATAGGAATAAATGGACGAAAAGGGGTTGATATTGGTACAATCTGATCCATTATCAGAGAGTGATTCTGACCTCAATGGACCATTCTTTTTTCTGATATACGAAATAGGGGATTTCAATAAGTTAATTCTTAGGAAATGTCAAACTAAACCATTTGTGCTTATTTCAACAAAAGAAGCACAGGCTTCATTGCAAGAAGAACTTTTTTTGTCTTGGTTCCAATTCAATACTAAACAAGTCGAAACTAATTGAATATTTGTGTCAGAAATTCCTCGAATCGGTTTGCCATTTCCATAAAGGATATAATTGATAATTTGAAGTTGCACATTATCCCTTTCCTGTAATGGATCCAGTGGAAAAAGGGTTGGTAAATTTATACCGTCCGTTATTTCATATGTGACGACATGTCAAACTAAAAAAAAACTTTTCTTACTAGGTGTAATCCATTGGACATAGACCCAATTTTTCACCTTTTTAGATTCCTTAGAATATTTTTTTCCTGTTCCTGATGATATCAAAACGCCGGCGTATGTCTAGATATCTTATCTGTCTCTCCGGGAAAATGGATAGCTCCAGAAAAGATTTTAAGTTCAATTCATTTGTTTTCTCTCTCTACCCGGACCAACCCACCGACTTGGCTTCTTAGATTTAAGGTGATTTGTGTATCTACCCCAACGATACTGTTTTTCTGTACCATTATAGAAGAAGATCCGGGAAAGATATGCATCTCTTTAGGAATGAAAAAAAATTGATCTACTTTTATTTGGTATTTTGACCGAAATTCCTTGACTCCTTGATACTCAATCAAATCCTCTTTTTTGATGATTGAATGCGTTTCTATAGTCCCATATTTAATAATTCCCAAACTCTTTCTTCTATATAGAGGATCATCGAAATAAGCAAGAATACTATTTCGACAGAAAATACCATTTACAGGGATTTCAATCGAGATACCTGAACAGGGCATTAGTTGATTCTCGAGTTCTTGAATTGAATGTAGTGGAATAATGAATTTATTTCTTTGCCTTTTGGATAATAAATCAGAATTCTCATGGAGAATAGGCGAATATACGAGATTATACTGATCAGTACATATGATTCAATTAAGGTCTGAATAATCAGGAATCCTATCTTCTTTTTTAACATAAAAATCTGAACTAAATAATTTCTGCCTCGCCTGATCATTGGTTACTGAGAAGTTAGAAGTATATCTTCGCTTGCCAGAAAGAGAATGCACATTCATTTGATCTTGATCCTTGTGGATCGAAAGGTAGACTAGAATGGACCTGCACGACTCTCCTAATAATATCCATAAATGACTTGTTTTTGGTAATAGATGAACATTACCATATGTAAATTTGGGTGCATGATAGACATCAGTACTCTAGTGAATTTCTCCGTCTGAATCAGAATAAATATGTTTTCAAACCTTCTCTTTAAAATACAAAGTGGATATTCCTGCGCGAATCTCAGCAATTACTTGTTCTGATTCTACATATTGATCGTTTTGAACTAAAAGCAAACTTTTAGGTGGAATATTCATATTATGTAGAATATCTCCACTCTCAATAGTTACATACAAGTCTATAGAACATAGAAAGGCGGGATGCCCATGACGTGTACGTGTTGGATGAACCAAATTCTCATTGAATTTTATTTTTCCATTAGATGGGGCTCGCACATGTTTTGCAGTACCCCACGTGAATACTCCTCTAGTATGAAAAGTTCTTAATGTTAATTGAGTACTCAGTTCTCCAATCGATTGACCTGTAATAATACCTACAACTTCCCCTTACTCAAACAGGTGTCCATGAGTTCGGCCATAAGATAATCGACAAATCCAAGATGTACTCCTACAAGTAAAGGGATTTCGAATAGAGATTGGTTGTAGCAAAAGGTTATGAATCGATTAACAAGTCCAATGACAATGTATTGATTTCTAGTGGAAATACATTGCAAACTCATGTATATATCATTTGCTAATACACAACTAATTAATGTTTGACTAAAAATCCTTTCCGGCATCATCCCGTTCTGAGGACTCACAGAAATACCCCGGGCGGTGCCACAATCCATTCAACGGACAACAATGTGTTAAACTAATTCAACAAGTCTGCGAGTGAGATATCCAGCGTCTGATATTGGTACAACAATATCCACAACTCCCTTACGGGCTCAATAGCAAGAAATGATGTATTCTGTTAAATACAGTCCTTCGTGCAAATTTATTTGAATAGGTAAATCAATCATTTGTCCTTGAGGATCCGACATTAATCCTCTCATACCTACTAATTGATGTACCTAAGATGCATTTTCTCTAGCTCCCGAGAAAGACATTAGATGATCTGGATTAAAAGGGTCAGTCATCCTAAAATTCAAATTTATTTCTTGTCGCAAATATTCACTTGTAGCATACTATGTTTCAATGGATTGACGTAATTTTTCTACCACGTGTACATTTCCATAATGATGGTGTTTTTCCCAAATCAAACTTTGTTGTTCAGCATCTTGAACGATCCATCCCTTAGAAGGTATTGTTAAAAGGTCATCAATTCCTAATGAAATGAATGTAGCAGTAGCTTGTTGGAACCCCAGAGATTTTACTTGATCCAGGATATGTGATGTATATGCCATTCCGAAGTGTTCTATTAATCTACTAATAAGTTGTTTCATGGCAGTTCCGTCTATCGCTTTATTGTGAAAGACCAGATTAGCTCGTTCTGCCATAAGTACCTCTTTATTCCGCTGAGTAGGATTCGACAATGGGTTTGAGTTGGTGATTGTAAAACTTCCTTTTATCAATCTTGATTAGCGTATAAATTTCGGGACTATGTACCTAGCTGAACCAAAGAGCCCCGAAGTCCCACGGTATCATAGAATTACATTATGTACCATATGAATAGGTTCGAGAAAAATAGCTTATTCGATTTCTCGACAAAGATCAATATGACCAACAGTGGTTGGAATGTATATAAAAAGGATTTGTTTTTTTAGACTTCTTACTATTAGATAGTGTCCATAAATCGCATAAAAAGTACCTAAAGATTCATAGTGAACCTCGATGGGAGTTTCTCTTGAAGCAATAACGCGTTGATCTAGTCGCCACTAGCGCCTCAAAGGACTATCTAAATTGATTCTTTTCTGCCGATAATCCCCAATTACATCTTAGGAATTAAAAAAAAGGGTTCTTTCGTATACTTATAGTAATTATTGTCACATCTTTTTTTATTTTGATAGTTTCTACGATTACATGGATTATATCTATTTATACAAATACCTTGATGATGTCCGCTCGTTAATACATAGAGTCCAATAAGCATATCTTGCGTTGGTACGGAAATGGGATCCCTAATAGCCAGAGACAAAATATTCATATGAGAAAACATAAGTAAACGGGACTCTACTTGAGCCTCCAAGGATAAAGGTAAATAAATATCCATTTGATCTCCATCAAAATCGGCATTGAATCCCTTGCAAACTAATGGATATAAACAAATAGTGCTCCCCTCCACTAAAATAGGCTGGAATGCCTATATGCCTAATCTATGCATAGTGGGTGCTCTATTAAGCAATACAGGATGTCCCTACATAACCTCTTGAATGATTTCCCATACAATCGGTTCTTTTTCTCGAATTTTACTCTTAGCAACTCCCATGTTCGAAGCAAGATGTTGTCTAATTAGACCACGAATTACAAATCTCTGGAAAAGTTCTATTGCTATTTCATGATGCAATCCACATCGATGTAATGAAAGTTAAGGACCCACGATAATGAATGAACATCCTGAATAATCAACTCGTTTGCCAAGTAGAGTCTCACAAAATCTTCCCTTTTTGCCTTCAATTACATCAGAAAATAACTTGTAAACTTTATTACGATCGTCCCTTATTGGTTGTCCCCAGTTTCCATTATCAAGAAGTGTATCCACAACTTCTTGTACTAATTTCTCCTGACACATTACTAATTCTCCTGGCGTAGATCTACTTGTTGTTAATAGATCGGTAAGGGTATGGTTCCGATAGATAACTCTTCTATAGATTTCATTAATATCTGAGATCATTAGTTTACCCCCATCTATCTGAATGATCGGTCTCAAATCAGGAGGAAGAACCGGTAATAGACACAAAACCATCTATTCTGGTTCTATAGTTGTTAGAATAAAATGTTTAGCCAATTCCACATATCAAACCAAAAGTCCTTTCTTTTTCTAACTTTTCGATCTTCCCATTCATTCCCTGTGTGCCTTTTTCCCCCAATTCTTCCCATTCCACTAATGAATTCTCTATAATAATTCATAAATCTAGATCGGCTAATTGTTCTTGGATACCACCTGCACCAGTAGAGATTTCTCGATTGTGAAATGTATCGAAACCCTGGGTAGTAAAAAATAGTGGGATGCTATATTTCCAAGATTGGATTTAATATTTGAATAAACCTCGTAATCATAAGAAAATGGTATTTTTAGTTATGGGCCTAGCAAAAGAAAAGTTGGGATAGGATTCTTAGGATCTCCCCCCCTTCAAAATCGGACGTGAAAGTTTCCTTTCATCCGGCTTAAGTAGGTACTCCAAAAAAGAAAAGGAGTTCTCGTTTTAAAACTCTAGAAAATCCCAAAATAAAAGGGTCTACTCCTTACTCAAGTTCCTAGTGAAGACAAAACAATATTTCAATGATTCCGTATTCTATTAATTCTTTATTCAAATTCAATTCCAACAAATAAAATAGAAAATTTTTGAGTAGTCTACTTCCTTTTGAATGATAAATCCCTTAACTCTTAATAATTAAATTAAAGGAATACCTTGGAACTCATAAGGTATTTACTTGTCTATATATTATTCTATTCGATCTTTTAGGTCCCGACTTCACCTCGATGGTTAGGCCATCACGCCCTTAAAGTCGATATGCGATAGATAGACTCCTAGAACCATGACATATTTGCTTACTTGAATATAATTTCTTTCCATGAAAAGAAAGGAAATGGTTCACTCCACAAAATAAAAAGGTTTTTTACGACGTACAAATAGAAATTCCTCTTTATTTGATTTGTTATGAAATCGACCATAGATCAATTCCCCTTTTATTTGGGGGTATTGAATACACCCCAATTCTGAGCTTCATGTTACTCTATCCAAGTGACATGTCAGGTCCAGGGCATCCCAATTGGATTAACTGGGATGACAATTTTTCCTTCCGAGTCTGTAAAATCAGAATTTTGATCAAATCACACATCACAGGATACTAGGCCTTCTAATTCTTTAAGAGATTTATCTAAAAGATTCGCAATATAACTAGGAATACATTTTAAATACCAAACATGGGTTACTAGGCATGCGAGTTTGATATAGCCCATTTGATACCTTCGTATCCGACAATCAAAAAATTCGACTCCACATTGTTCACAAAATTTTGGGTCCTATTTTTCATCTTCGATTACTCGATAATTTCAACAAGCATAAATTCCGCTTTTTATAGGACCAAAAATTCTTTCCCAAAATAATCCATGTTTTTTGGTTTATTAGTTTTGTAATGAAAAGTATAGGGTTTTGTTACCTCTCTAACTATCTCTCCATTAGGCAGGATTTTTGTGGCCCACGCACTTATTTGTTGAGGAGAAACTGATCCAATTTAGATCTTTTGATGTTTATATCGATCGATCATAGAAGAAAAATTATTATTCATTTTGATTAAGCTTCCTTCCTATTAATCTGGAAGTTCTTCTCAGATATAAGGAAATGATTAAGCTCCAGAGCTAAAGATTGTAGTTCTCGAACGAGCAATCGAAAAGATTTTGGAGTATCTTCGGGATTAGGTATTGTTCCCCCAATGATCGTAGTACCAAGTACTTACTGGCGAGCTCTAATACGATCCGATTTATAAGTAAGTATCTCTTGTAAAATATGAGCAACCCCAAACCCTTCAAGAGCCCAAACCTCCATTTCTCTTACCCACTGCCCCTTCCTATTTTGCTCTTCCTCTAAGGGGTTGTTGTGTAACAAGCACATAATTTCCACTGGAACGCCCATGGATTTAATCATCAACTTGATGAATTAATTTTAAGATATAAGGCATTCCTATTATAACGGGTTGTTCAAAAGGATTCCCCGCCCTTCCATCAAATGTTCTATTTTTTCCTGGATATTCGGGTTCAAATACCCATAGATTTGATGTTTTCTTACTGGCTTCATATAATTCATAAAACACTAGTTTTTGCGAAGCTTCTTGCTCATATCTCTCATCAAAAGGTGATATTCTACAATGTCTATCTAGCAGACTCCCTGCTAACCCTAGTAAACATTCAAATATTTGTCCTACATTCATTCGTAAAGGTACTCCTAATGGGTTAAAGACCATATCAATGGATCTTCCATTTTGTAAATAAGGCATATCTTGTCTAGGAAAAATTTTGGAAATGATACCCTTATTTCTGTGTCTTCCAGCTACTTTATCGCCTACTTTGATTTCACATTTCTGTGAAATATATACATGAATCATTTTGGGATTATAACTAGAATCACCCTTTTTATGGATCCACCTCACATTAATAACCCACCCCCTGCCACCTATAGGTAATTTTAGACAAGTTTCTTTTGAAGTACATACCTGAATACCAAGTATAACTCGTAACAATCTATCTTCCGGGGCATATTAAGATTCTTTCATGACCTGGGGTGTTAATTTACCTACTAAAATATCACCCTTCTCTACCCAAGATCCCAGCATCACAATTCTATTTTTGTCTAAATTGCGGTGTAAATGGGCTTCTAAATGTGGTATTTCTTTAGTTACTTTTTTAGGGCCTTGACTTGTCACATGAGTCTAAATTTCATATTTTCGTATGTGAAAAGAAGTATAAATATCTTCATATACCAAACGCTCGCTAATAAGTACTGCATCTTCAGAATTGTAACCCTTCCACGACATATAAGCTACTAATACGTTTTTCCCCAAAGCAAGTTCGCCACCAGCGTAGCAGCACCATCCGCTAAAAATTGTCCCTTTTTAATTCATTTACCCTGAGGAACCTGGAGTTTTTGATGCAAACAAGTATTTTTATTGGAACGTTGATATATAACTAATGGAATTCTTAGAACATCTCCATTACCCGCTAAAGGAATCGTGTCAGTAATGGAACAAATGACCCTTCCCTCGTGTTTGACTAAAGCAAGAGCCCCCAAATCTAGAGCTGTTTGTCATTCCAAACCAGTTCCAACAATGCATTTCTCAGAGCGAGAAAGAGGAACTGTTTCATGTTGCTTATTACAACTCATTAAAGCTCGATTCGCATCATTATGTTCGATAAAAGGAATGAGGGAAGATCTAATAGAAAAATATTAAAAAGGAAAAATACTTCGAAGATGAACCTGTTCCCATGCAATAGTCAAGAATTCTTGACGGTATCGAGCTGGAACAACTTGTTCTTCCTGAATATCCTGATTTAAGGCTAAAGAATTTCCTGATGCTACCATAGAGTATTCATCTCTACCTGGTAATAAATAACGCAACCGTACCCCGGTTGACCTCTCAGAAATTTCATAAATAGGGCTTTCTAGAGATCCGCAATGACCAATCCTCGCATGAATTGCTAAAGATCCAATAAGTCCAACATTGATTCCTTCAGATATGTCAATTGGGCAAATACGTCCATAGTGACTAGGATGGATATCTCGTATCCGAAAACTAGCAGTGCGACCTATCATTCCTCCAGGGGCCAAATAGCTTAATTTTCTCCCATGAACTATTAGTGTTAATGGATTAGTTTGATCCAAAACTTGAGATAATGGGTGTAAACCGAAAAAGGATTCATAAGTAGTTGTTAATGGAGTTGAGATTACCAAATTCTGAGGTGTCGGTATCAATTTATGCCGAATTGCTCCACATATTTTCCCCCGAACAACATTTTTTAAACGAATAACAGCCAATCCGAATTGATCTTGTAAAAGATCTGCTACAGAACGAATACATTTATTTTTCAAATGATTCATATCATCAAGTGCACCCACTCCAAATTTTAGCCCAATCAAATGATCGGCGGCTGCCAATATATCTCGTGGTAACAAAAATGTATTGTTCTGGGGTATATCAAGATTCAGTCTTCGGTTCATATTACGTCGACCAATCCTTCCTAATTCACATTTTTTTTGAAAGAATTTCTTTTGTAATTCCATACATAAGGATTCAGAAAATACGGGATCGCCAACTACACAAGAAATTTTTTGATAAAACTCCAAAATAGCATTTTGTTTTGACCTAATTTTTTCTCTCTCCTTATTACTGAGAAAATACAAAAAAAATTCAGGATAGCAAACATTGTCTAGAATTTCTCTTAGATTCAAACCGATAGCAGGTGATAGAACTAGAATAGATATTTTTTGTTTCCTACTTACACGAGCCCATATCTTTGCTTTTCTATCAATTTCTATTTCTGATCTTCCTCCCCAATCTGATATTATGGTGCCGGTATAGACCAAAATTCCGTTATGGTCCAATTCTGATCGGTAATAAATACCGAGAACTTTGAAATATTTGATTGAGCACAATTCTATATATTCCATTGACTATAGAAGTTCCCAGGGAATTCATTATCTGAATATTTCTGATAAAAATTATTTGTTCTTGCATATCCCTACTGTTTTCCAAATTAATCCCGCGGATAAATATAATTCAGAAGAATATGTGAGTGATTCATACACAATATCTCTTTCCTTTATCAAGGGTTCAACCAATCGATATGTTTCCACAAATAATTAAAATTGAATTTCCTGATCTGTATCTTCAATTTTTGGAAACTTATAAAGTTCTTCCGTTTAACCTTGATCAATGAACCTACAAAATCCTTCAAATTGTATCTGATTAAATCCAGGTATCGTAGATATTCCCTCATTTCCATCCCAGAGCATTTTTAATTTCCCATTTATCAAAAAATACCACTATTGGCTCATTCTTCATCGAATTAGATAGATTACATAAATGATCTAGAAATGGTGGCATTTCAATTTTGTTTACCAAATCACATGAAATTTTACCCAACTCCATATCTGGAATGTATGAAATACGTATGAACGGAGAAATAAAGATAATTTTCTACTTAAATTGAATTGGAATTTATTGGAATTTTCAAAAGATACAAATGGAAAGAAATTGATAAAACATCCCTAGAAACAGACTTCTTCTACATAGACTTATTAATTAAGTTTATAGGATTTTGTATAGAATATAAAAACAAAAATGATTCCATTTCTACCATTATTTTGATAATACATATTCCAACCTGCTTGAATACCAGAAAATTAAATGGATTAGACATTTGATCTTTTCGCTGAGATAAAGGCATAAAATTTCGAAAGAGAATATATAGAATTAGAATCAGTTTTTTAGCATTTAACCCCTTTTTATGTTATGGATTTCGTTGTTCCAAAAATGATTTACAGATAAGAGGGAGATTTTGTTTATGGATTTTTGAGTAGAATAAGAAAAGAAGGTTTGTATGTATTCAGGGCAACACAGGTTGTGCTCTACGAAAACAGAATTTCAATTTTCTATACAATTTAAAATTCAAATTGAAGTATGATACTTTTCTTATATCTGATAATTCTATATCGGAAAGATATATAAATAGTATATATCCATCTAACAATTTCTCTTGGGAGGTTTACATATACTCATAATTGTTGTTATAATTATTATTAATAATTATAATTTATAATTGAGAAGGATTTTTTGATTGAAAAAATCCATACTGATTAGTTATATATCAAGTTGTATTTTCTTATGTCATTAGGAAAACAAAAATTTGAGATTCAAATCCAAGAACTGTTCATGCATTCTAAGTCAATAGTTAATGGTTCCTATTTTCATAAAGTTGAATTTTGGATTTTGCGACTAAATATCCATATTTGATTTTTCAATAGATTTCAATAGAAAGGTAAGATAAAGTTTTGAACATTATGAATTTTGAGATAGACTCAATCAAAATTGAAAAGATGAATCAAACCCAATCAAAATGGAAAAAGGATTAGGATTTCTTTGACTTTTAGGAAAAATTAAGGAAAATAGAACTCAAGGTGCAAGTACGATAAAAAAACAGTTCAGTAATCCGGGAAAGTTTTCATTTATTTTGTATTTTTAGCATTTTGGCGACATGTCCGAGTGGTAAGGCAGAGGACTACAAATCCTTTTTCCCCAGTTCAAATCCAGGTGTCGCCTGATCAATAAAAAACTAGAAATCTCTTCTTTTCTTCTGTTGACATAACCTGCGGAATGATTCCCCAGCAGAAGCAGAGAAGGCAGAATGTTGATACTTGTTTGATTCTAAACATGTGGTCTGGGGGTTTTTCTAAAAAAATTTAAATATCCTTGCATTGCATATTTAGGCTTAGGATAGGCTTCAAGGAAATATTCGAATGCTACAGGGGATATTAAGAATTCACAATTACCTTCTACTACAAATAAAAAATTTATTTTATTAATCCATTGTATAATGACTGGACCTTGGGTTAGATTGGAGATCTCGATAGGAAATAAAAATAGTTGTGGAAAAGGGCGGAATATACTTTATTATATATGAGGAACTCACGAAAATCTCTGAGTGCTCAAGCATCCAATCAATTGAAATAAGGGTCAACAATAAAAGAATATGACCTATTATTCCTATATGTTCCATTAGTAACATTCCCTTGAGATGTTACTGCAGATTTTTCTTGTTTTTAATCTTTCCCTACTAGAAATCATAGAGGAATTTCTTATAAAATGAGCGAATTTATCGGATTGGTTTATTAATAGTCTTCGTTCTTTTTGACTTTGCGCCATTGATTCCACTATTATTAGTGAGAAATAATGGAATAATTCCTTTATATTTATAGAGATAGGGGACATAATTCATATGGATATAGTAAGTCTTGCTTGGGATGCTTTAATGGTAGTCTTTATTTTTTCCCTTTCACTCGTAGTGTGGGGAAGGAGTGGACTCTAGGGGTCATACTAATTGAGTTAAGGAAGCAAACTGTATCAATATCAATTGCTTTCTAGATCGTTCTGCAACATGTTTGGATCAAAATAAAAATATCTTCATTTTGAAATTCCATTAGACTCTACTGGAGTAATGTATTATAGGAATCATCCTCCTTCAATCAAAGAGCTATTTCAAAGATTCCCATGTTTGTAGTTCGAAAGGAAGAGGATCCTAGGAAATTTATTCGAACCTAATTCTTTCAAAATTTTCTAGTCCAATCAACGGGCTCTTACTAGGTGATACTGAGGAGGGCCAGACCCTTTTTTTATTTGTTTCTTTCTTTACTGTTCAAAAAAGAAGGTTTTTGTTAAGTGTATACGCACTTTATATGAGAAATAAGGGATATAAACATAATGGTTGTCTGACGAGATACTATGCAGAATAAGGTTGTCAGGTGGGTCATATATTGCGCACTTACCACTTTCGAATTTTTAAAATTGGATTTATACTTTATCGACTTATTTCATATCATGGTTCAGGCATTAAAAATCAGTGAGGTTTACTCTTCCTTTTCGATGCTCATGGAACTACTGTCAATGGTTTACTTAATTACTTATTGGGAATTTTAAAAAAAGGATTACTACGTGATTTTTTGAATATGCCTATATCTATCGGTTTTCCTTCATTGATTTGATTCTTTCGATAGATACCGAGATTCATATTGGAAATAAAAAATATAGTACTTCAAACTATAAGACATAAGAGTAATTTACATTGATCAGAACAAATAGATATAGCAAATAAATGGAATTAGATGCTATGTCACTCCCATATATGGAATTGATATTCACATATATCAAGATAATATTGTGGATTGATCTATAGATCCATATCAAATGCAACCTCTATCTTTATTTTAATCCAGGGAGCAGCTACAATCTAACTAATAAATAGTATAGTAGAAAGAAATAGATGAATCTTTCTACCATACTATCTATCTATTAGAATACTGCTGATTCTAGTCCACTCATTTCATTTAAGACATGAAATTGGAATCTTTTTCATTTTATTTCGGCAATTTTGGCTAAGAACTCAGAAGTCAAGTTTCATTCAAATTAGTTAATAATTAATCATTTTGACTGACTGTTTTTATGTAAATGATAAGTAGAAAAGCGGTAGGAACTAGAATAAATAGCAGTAGCAATAAATGCAAGAATATTTACTTCCATAATCTCATCGATTTTTTACTTTGCAATAACTCGGGATTTAATCCCATAGAGATGATAAATCTTTGGCCTGTAAATTCAATGAATGAATATGACCTCTCATGATCTTGAATTAGATCAATATCATGAATAACAATATCTGAACTATCAAATCAATTCGTCGTCGAGAATTAAATAGTATAACATAGGAAGTTCTTTATCCATACCGCCCCAAACATGGATTCCTGACCCAATCCAACCAAAATTCCTTTATTTATCATTTTTTATCATCTGTTCTTTTCTCTCTCTAGTCTATCTAGTTTTTTCTTGTACAATCATCTGATGAAGTCTCATCAAACAGCTCTTGCACTTCCAGTGATCACATAGTTACAAACCCAAACAAACAATAAAATCCAAATGGAAAAAGAAAGGAGCTTAGAACGAAACTATATTTGACTTGGAAGAAAAAGACGTGTGATAAAGATGCGACCATATAAAAGGAATATTCATCAAATTTACTATTTTTCAATTTGTTCTTTCGTCGATGGGGCCTTAAAACAAAATGAAAAATCGGAAAAATAATTCATTCCCCTTTCTAAGAGGAGTAGGATCTTTGGTTGATCTGTTCTTCCCCCTCCTTTATTCATAGATTATTAGCCCCGGGACACCTATACCAAAAGCTCAGTGTGTAATTTGCATGAAATCTATTTTTCAACTTCAAACTAGTAAGTGAGGTTCCATAAATCCGTATCCAAAAAAAAATTGGTTTTTTTTTGTTTTTTCTGGAAAGCATTTTCTTATATTCAATTTTGTATTGTACAAGAAAAGAATTCCCTTTGTGTATGCGCGCCTCAAAAAGGTATAGTACCCGATTCCATTACATGCATCGGGGTCAATCGAAAAAGCGAGTATTTCTTGGAATACTGACTATAATGCTACCAATAATTGTACTAATCCAACCACATATGTCTTTCTCCTACCCAAAGGAAAGAAAAAAGAAATAAGGATTTCCCCTTTGCTTTGACAATGAAATTCTGTCCCCTATCCCCTTCATGAAAATAGAGTAATTTATTGATATATTTATTGGATCCGTCGGGACTGACAGGGCTCGAACCCGTAGCTTCCGCCTTGACAGGGCAGTGCTCTGACCAATTGAGCTACAATCCCAGGTAAATACGGGATCTAGCAGAAAATTTAATTCCTTTTTATCTCCGGATCAGCTATTTCTGAAGTACAAAGGGGTTATATCATCTCATAGTGGATTGGTGAATTATTAGGACGAGATGGATTTGAAGTAGCATAGACATATTGCCAACGAATTTACAGTCCGTCCCCATTAACCGCTCGGGCATCAACCCAGGAAGAATCAATTTTAGACTTATTGGTAATCCAAGATCAACTTTCTTTCATAGAACCCTACCCCCAGGGGAATTTGAATCCCTGTTTCCTCTTTAAAAGAGAGATTTCCTAACCACTAGACGATGGGGGACCACTTGACCAACGACTATCATACTATGATCATAGTATGATTAGTTTTTTGAAATTGTTAATATAATCGAATGATTCTATCTGAGAGATCTTTCCCATTTCAGAATTGCATAGAATTATTTTTTATTCTGATGAATTATTCATTCTGATCGCCATTAGAAATCTAAAATCTAGTAGCAGTATTTTTTTGATTTTTGAATTATTTCAATTGAATTTATTTCGATTATTTTAGTATTTATAATTTTATTTCGATTTCTTTCACTTTCATTTGATTCATTGTTAAGACGAGATATCCTTATCTCCCTCCCACCAAGACAGGAAATTAACAAATGAGAAATCTAATAAGATCAAGCAGCAAATTGTTTTTTATCCAAGAATTTAGTTCAAGAGACAAGTAGAATCTCTTCATTCCATGATTCGATGAAATATCTTGAATTTTATGTTAAATTTCTAGGTGTATGTACATGTATCCATCAAGTGAATTTTTTTCTGGTGGGATCAATTCAATAAAAGAAAAAAAGCAATTCGAGTCGGTCTTTAAACACTTCATTGCATTTTCTCCTAGACTTCCTAGGTAAATCCATAAGCCACTAGACACTATGTATCTACTGCACGTATTTAATGCATATATACTTATGTTTATAATATATGTACATATAGATATTTAATCCACATAGTGAATAATTTCAGAATTAAATAAAAAAGGCCCTTTTAAGTCAGTGGTAAAGTAACGCCATGGTAAGGCGTAAGTCATCGTTTCAAATCCGATAAGGTCTTTGTAAAACTCCAATCTAGTATTCATATTTAAGGGGAGAATTGTATTTTGATTTGTAATAAAAAAGTAACTAACTGGATAATACATTATCATTATACTTAGTTATAAAGTTGAACATTTGTTTAGTCAATTTTCATTATTATGAATTTATGAATAATGAAAAATCACTTGTTGAATCACCCACCGAATATTCCTATTTTCCATTATACCAACCAAATCCATTCGAAAGGTTAGAAATCAACAAAAGAAAAAGGAAGTGGACCTGAGCTATTGAATCATGACTATATCTGCTATTCTGATATTAAAATTCGATAGAGATAAAATTGGACAAGTTGATTTTTTTTATTTCATTTTTTTGTTTTGGACTGCACAAGAATTTGTCGATATTTCCGATTAAATCTTCTTGTTACTAGATTTTCTATAGGAAAAAATATAGGAATAAATTGTTTTTCCTTTCCTCTACAGATAAACCTTTCTTCCAAGTCACACCATAAGAGCCATTTATTAAGATCAAAGATTAATTTCTATCTAGATTATATATCTATATTAAGTAAGTTGCGGATTTTGATGTATATCTACCAGATCGTGGCTTCGTGTAACAAATATTTCAATATCGTTGCATTCGGTATTTTTGTTTTGTTCCAACAGTGTAATGAAGAATAGATCCGAGAAAGAGACTTTCATTTCCAGTCTACTAGTTATTGTATTTATTTTATTTAATTTTAGATTTGCTAAAAGGAAAATAGTAGATTATCTTTTTTTCTAACAAACAAAAGAATCTAAAAATAAATATTTGCTCAAACTTTCTTTTTTCTTTCGATCCGTGGAAATATATACTCTGGGGTTTTAGATTTATTTATATGAATTATGAAGGAAATGTATTGTTTGGTCGTTGAAGAGTTCTTTCAAAACAAGGGATTGATTGAATTGTCTTAATAAGATAATTCATGGTTCATATGCTTAGTAAAAAGGAATAATCCAATTGAGTTCATGGATTTACCTAGGACAGTTTATGGGCTAATCAATAAAGGATTTTTATCTTCGAAATCCATTGGAAAGGGCAGTGCAAGAGAAATCATACAAAAATGACTGAATCTTCGGACGCCCCGAAAAAGATATGAGGAGCTCGGAAATGGTCAAAGTAGTTGAATAGGAGGATCTCTATGACTATAGCCATTGTTAAGTTTACCAAAGAAGAAAGTAATTTATTTGATATTATGGATAACTGGTTACGGAGGGACCGTTTTGTTTTTGTAGGCTGGTCCTGTCTATTGCTCTTTACTTGTGCCTATTTCACTGTAGGGGGTTGGTTCATAGGTACAAACTTTGTCACTTCATGGTATACCCATGGATTGACCAGTTCTTATTTGGAAAGCAGCAATTTCTTAACTGTCGCAGTTTTTACTCCTACTAATAGTTTAGCACATTCGTGGTTGTTACTATAGGGTCCTGAACAACAAGGAGATTTTACTCGTTGGTGTCAATTGGGGAGTCTATGGACTTTTGTTGCTCTCCATGGAGCCTTTTTCCTAATAGGTTTCATGTTACATCAATTCGAGCTTGCTCGATTTGTTCAATTGAGACCATGTAATGCAATTGTATTCTCTGGTCCAATTGTTGTTTTTGTTTCTGTATTTATGATTTATCCACTAGGTCAGTATGGGTGGTTCTTTGCACCTAGTTTTGGTGTAGCAGCTATATTTCGATTCATCCTATTTTTTCAAGGGTTTCATAATTGGACCTTGAACCCCTTTCATATGATGGAAGTTGTCAGTGTATTGGGCGCTGCTTTGCTATGCATCATTCATGGTGCTACCATAGAAAATACTTTATTTGAAGATGGTGATAGTGAAAATACATTCCGTTCTTTTAACCCAACTCAAGCCGAAGAAACTTACTCAATGGTCACCGTTAATCGCTTTTGGTCTGAAATCTTTAGGGTTGCTTTTTCCAATAAACGTTGGTTATATTTCTTTATGTTATTTGTACCAGTAACTAGTTTATGGATGAGTGCTCTTGGAGTAGTCGGTCTAACCCTGAACCTACATGCCTATGACTTTGTTTCTCAGGAAATTTGCAAAGTGGAAGATCCTGAATTTGATACTTTCTACACCAAAAATATTCTCTTAAACGAAGGTATTCACGCTTGGATAGCGGCTTAAGATCAGCCTTATAAAAACCTTATATTCCCTGAGGAGGTTCTACCATGTGGAAACGCTCTTTAATGGAACTTTAGCCTTAGCTAATCATGACCAAGAAACCACTGGTTTCTCTTGGTGGGCCGAGAATGCCCGACTTATCAATTTAGCTGGTAAACTACTAGGGTCTCATGTAGCCCATGCTGGATTAATCGTATTCTAGGCTGGAGCAATGAACCTATTTGAAGTATCCCATTTCGTACCAAAGAATCCTATGTATGACCAATGATTGATTTTACTTCCCCACCTAGCAACTCTAGGTTGGGGAGTAGGCCCTGGGGGCGAAGTTATAGACACATTTCCATACTTTGTATCTGGAGTACTTCGTTTAATTTTTTCTACAGTATTGGGCTTTCGTGGAATTTATCATGCACTTATGGGACCTGAGACACTTAAAGAATCTTTTCCCTTCTTTGGTTATGTCTGGAAAGATCGAAATAAAATGACTACAATTTTAGGTATTCACTTAATCTTGTTAGGTCTAGGTGATTTTCTTATAGTATTCAAGGCTCTTTATTTTGGGGGCGTATATGATACCTGGGCTCCGGGAGGGGGAGATGTAAGAAAAATTACCAACTTGATCCTTAGCCCGAGTATCATATTTGGTTATTTACTAAAATCCCTTTTTGGAGGGGAAGGATGGATTGTTAGTGTGGGCAATTTAGAAGATATAATCGGAGGACATGTATGGTTAGGTTCCATTTGTATACTTGGTGGAATCTGGCATATCTTAACCAAACCCTTCGCATGGGCTCGACGCGTACTTGTATGGTCTGGAGAGGCTTACTTATCTTATAGTTTAGGGGCTTTAGCCGTCTTTGGTTTCATTGCTTGTTGTTTTGTCTGGTTCAATAATACCACTTATCCTAGTGAATTTTACAGACCTACTAGACCAGAAGCTTCTTAAGCTCAGCATTTACTTTTCTAGTTAGAGACTAATGCCTTGGAGCTAACGTGGGATCCGCTCAAGGACCTACTAGTTTAGGTAAATATCTAATGTGTTCCCCAACTGGATAAGTCATTTTTGGAGGAGAAGCTATGCATTTTTGGGATTTGCATGCTCCATGGTTAGAGCCTCTAAGGGGTCCAAATGGGTTAGACTTGAATAGGTTGAAAAAGGACATACAACCTTGGAAGGAACGACGTTCCGCGGAATATGACTCATGCTCCGTTAGGTTTTTTAAATTTCGTGGGTGGTGTAGCTATCAAAATCAATGAAGTCAATTATGTCTCTCCTAGAAGTTTGTTAGCTACCTCTCATTTTGTTCTAGGATTCTTCTTCTTCGTAGGTCATTTGTGGCACGCGGGAAGGGCTCGTGCAGCTGCAACAGGATTTGAAAAAGGAATTGATCGTGACCTTGAACCTGTTCTTTTCATGACCCCTCTTAATTGAGATGAGACAGGAGATCCAATGCTTGAATGAAGTAGAAATCACTTTGATTCAATCATACATCTTGGAATCAGCTTAAGTATTCCTTTTTTTTTCAACTCATTTTATATAATTTATATCAAATCTATTTTTTTGGCTTGTCTAGGTGGGATGGCCGAGCCATTCCCCTTTCTTTTGGATAGAAGATTGGGCAAAACCACTAAATAAAAAAATCTATTCAATTAGCAAAAAGGAGAGAGAGGGATTCGAACCCTCGATAGTTCTTTGTTCAAAACTATACCGATTTTCAAGACCGGGGCTATGAACCACTCAGCCATCTCTCTGAAAGACTATTTTTATTTTATTCCTTCGAATAGAACATGGATATAGGGGTGGATACCCCAACTATCTGTAGAAAGATCTCAGGTACGAATCCACCGGTCGATCTATCTATCCGTCTATAGATATATGATCTAGCATGCCCATTTGTGAAATAAAAAATAAAATTCCATTTCTCTCCTCTCTCTGCCCTACTCCATGTACGAATAAAGTGCGAAAGGGAGAGTAGTAATAAGTCATATAGAATCAATTGATTCATGATAAAGTAAAATCCCCCGATGACATATTTTATCATAATTAATATTTTTTGGTTGATAGAGGGATCAAATGGTATATAGTTCATTTGTTAGTAGCTTGGAGGATTAAAAGCATGACTCTTGCTTTCCAATTGGCTGTTTTTTCATTAATTGATACTTCATTAATATTATTGATTAGCATACCCGTTGTATTTGCTTCTCGTGATGGCTGGTCAAGTAACAAAAATATTGTATTTTCTGGTACATCCTTATGGATTGGATTAGTCTTTCTGGTGGGTATCCTTAATTATCTCATCTCTTGAACCTATTCGTCACAGACCCAAAATGCCCCCCTAATTTTTCTCAATTGTGAGACACATTAAATTGGAATCTAAGTCCCCAAAGAAAATCCAAATCAAATAAAGAAAACACAAAAATTAGAGGGGCGTCAAACTTCTTGAATAAAAAGAATACAATTACAAAAATAATTGGAATCGTTCGGAAGAGAATATGTGTCCTGACACCGCACAAATAAGATCTGGTTATATATCATATATGTTGGTACATATTGTGCATCAAGAACAAAAAAATGCAGCTATGGTCGAATGGTAAAATTTCTCTTTGCCAAGGAAAAGATGCGGGTTCGATTCCCGCTATTCGCCCAAGATCCAATATAAAGTAATTTTTTTACTATTTATTATTTAATTTCATAAATATCATTAAATATATCCTTAAATTAAGGATTTGGTATAGTTGGCCGTGATAGTGTAGAGATTCTGTCCCTCCCCTACGTTTTCTTTTTCCTTCCACCCCCAAAAAAGTGAAAGGCAGGAATTAATTACTAGTTACCAGAGTCAACCCTAAAATAGTTTTGAAAAACAAGATGTTGCGGAGACAGGATTTGAACCCGTGACCTCAAGGTTATGAGCCTTGCGAGCTACCAAACTGCTCTACCCCGCGCCAAAGATAAGAACTGAAAACTAATAGATAAACAAGGATAAAATGCGCCCCTCCACCCTATCTGTACAAATAGAATAGCCCATTTATACAGAATGGTAAAGGGGATTCTATGATCATCGACCATATAAATAGAAATAAAGCATTAATCCTTACTAACTTGATCTTGTTGCTCCTGGCAACAAACATGCATGAACCATTTCACGAAGTATGTGTCCAGATATTCCAAAATCTCAATAGTTAGCTCTTGGCCTTCCGGTCAAAAAACAATGTCGATGAAGGCGTGTAGGTGCACTATTCTATGGTAGGGATTGTAACATTCCATAAATTTCCCATTAGTCACTCAACGATGGAACCTTGCTTATTTCTTTTTTTGAGGATCGACGAATCGAATGATATTTCTTTTCTAATTTTTGCCTCTTCTTCTCCCTATGAATCAAACTTTTCTTTGACATAATGGTTGAATTCCTATTAGTATCCATGATAAAAGTCAAATCCTAGATGTAGAAATAGAAGAATGTGGACCCCCTCTCCGTTGAAAGAAATGAGATTATCGCGGATACACATATTAATTAACCAAATTTGCCCGACGTAGAGGCAATCAAGAAAGCTATATAAGTGAATATATAACCTACAGAAAAGTGAGCTAATCCAACCAATATTTCTTGTACAATGGAAAGGGCCACTGATTTATCTCTTCAGCGAATCAAATTGGCCAAAGGTGTACGTTTATGAGCCCATGCTAAAGTTTCAATCAATTCTTGCCAATATCCACACCAAGAAATTAAGAACATAAATCTAGTAGCTCAAACAAGATGTCCAAATAAGAACATCCATGTCCAAACCGATAAACTATTCATACCAAAAAGGTTATATCTATTGATAAGCTGTGAAGAGTTTAACCATAAGTAATCCCTTAACCAGCCCATCAAATAAGTGGAAGATTCATTAAACTGTGAAATGTTACCCTACCATAATATGATGTGCTTCCAATGCCAATAAAATGGAACCCATCCAATAGTATTTAACATCTAAAAAATTGCCAAATAAAATGCATCCCATCCCAAAATA
>CM061541.1:119555398-119640398 GCA_030864215.1 Capsicum pubescens
ATATCTATCTAATCAGATTTCTTATGGATCTATCCCAGTTTAGGGTTAACCAAAAGAAAAATAGGTTAATTACATGAGTTTCAAACTGAAATTTGGATGAATAATCCGTTTATTTAGTTTTATCTTTTTTCCCACCTTCAGAAGAATAAAGCATAGGCATTTCTACTACTGGTAGAATTTTCTGAAAGGTAACTATCTCGGTTTCATAGATAAATTTATATAGAATCTTTGAAAATGACTTTCTTTCATAAGAAAGAAAATACTTACCATCTTTGGGATCTGATTCTACACCGCTGCTCAAGACTTTAGTGGATCGACTCTATTACATAAGTTAATTCCTAATTCTTATCTCTTATTATGAGATAAGTACAAAGTTATTAATGTATCGACCCAAAACCTCTATAATTGATCTTTACGGTGCTTCCTCTCTCTCTTTCAATTAAATCCTTATATCCATAGAAAAAGTTGCTAGGCATTTTTATTTTTTCCTATTTTGACTTCTATGAAGTTTCTTTCTTTGCTGCAGATGATAAAAATCATTGTTTTAGACGATGCATATGTAGAAAGCCTATTTGATTCTAGTAGTTACTTTATTAGATTTTTATCTTTTTCTTTCTATAGTGGAGATAGTCGCACGTAATGACAGATCACGACCATATTATTAAAAGCTTGTGGTAAGAATGGGTTTCGTTCTAGTGCTCAAAAATAATATTCCAAAGCTTTCATATGTTCTCCATTACTTGTGTGGATAATCCCTATATTATAGAGTATATAACGTCGATCATAGGGATCAATTTCTAGTTGTATAGCTTCATAATAATTCTGCAAACCTTTCACGTAATTTTCTTCAGATTGAGCCGACATCCATTACGGTCATCATTCAATTGAAAGAATCTCCATTCCAAAACCGTACGTGAGAATTCCACCTCATACAGCTCCTCCCGTATATGCATAATGAGAATAATATAGAGAATAAAAAAAAGATTTAATGATGAAAATATTCTCATTATGAACTCAGTAGGGCTAGTGTTTTTACAAGAAATATCTAGCCAACCTTCCTTCAAGAGATTCTTTCTTAACATCAAGCCTATTGGGACTAGATAGAAATGATAAGATAACTCCAATAATTTCTTTGATTCTAACGCCTCAAAATTTACTGGAATTAGTCACTTCAATAGCCTTCGATGGTTATACGGGTATCCAAAGGACGAATGAGATGGATGTTTGTTATCCCAACCATTCTTTTAGTCCCAATCCCGCTAAGGGAAGGGTTGACTTAGAACAAAGTTTTCTTGTTGTTGATTCCTAGGTGTAGCGATTCTTCCCCTACGCTGCCTATTAGCGCAAGTAGAGTAGGATTGACCCATAATACAGAACCTCTAGGCGTAGCCTTTCTCTTAATAATAGAATTGAGAATTGAAACATAGCATCTGAGGTTGCATTAATCGAGGATACACGACAGAAGGAATTGTTTGATTTCCAAACTTCACCTTCAAAAAGCTAGATTTTTTTTTCAAAAAATTTTCTCGAATCATGTGTTTTTCTCCCCATAAGACTGAGATAAATGAATAAATATTAAATAAAAAAAAGAATCAAATCGCACCATCTCTGTAATAGGTAAATGCCTCTTTTTCTCCTGAAGTTGTCAGAATTACTCGTAATAAGATATTGGATACAATTGAAAAGGTCTTATCAATAAAATTTCCATTTATACGTGATCTAGGCATAGGTAGCAATCTATTCTAGAATTCTTCTCATTACCTCTTGTGGGAAAAAGATCCCATAAAGAAAAGAATTGTATAGTACGAAATAACATAAAACCTTATTTTTTTAAGAAAAAAACAAAAGATATGAATTCTCTATTCCAATTGTTCCTTTTTGACAGGAGTCGCTAAGAAATATGAAATATTTCAACGTGGTTCAATTTCATACTAATGTTGTAGTATAGGATGTAGTAGTATAGGAACTATTCCGATTTTGGTGAAGTTACAAATTAGAAGAACTCGAGAAATTTTGATTGAATCATTATACAAATTACAAAGAAGAGAAAAGATCGAATAATCATTCTATGATGAAAATAGAATAACTGACAATTTTGTGTACATAACGGGTATACACTATACAATCAAATCTCAATTTTTTTATGAATTTTTATTCTAATAGAGGGGTAGGTATTTGTTGTTGAGAACTCCAAAATCGAAAAGGAATTTGAAAAATTTTCTGGTATAGAATCATAATCTATATTTATATAATTAGAATTATGATTTAAGAGTAGCCATTAACTATAGTCTAAAAGATATAGACCATCAATCAGTTGATCCATTCTAATTCATTGAATTAATCCGTCATAAAAATATCAAAAAAAGAAGAGAACGTTGCTTTTGCAAACATGACTTGAATTTTTTTAACAATTTTTACAAAAAATTGTATCTTTATCCCGGAGCCTCGAAGGAAAGAAAAATCATTCTTTGCTTTGACTTTGATGAAAAATTTTCAATGAAAGTTAAAATGGATTAGTCATACCCAGTCCAATAATTGAATATGGGTTATGACTAACTCGTTATTCACTCGGTTTTGGGGTCATAATCATTATGTAGGAGATATGGCTGAGCGGTTCAAGGCGTAGCATTGGAACTGCTATGTAGGCTTTTGTTTACCGAGGGTTCGAATCCCTCTCTTTCCATACCTTCATTTAATTCACCAATTTTACTAACAAGGGCTCTAATAGCAATGGATACCATTATTCCAACAACTAGACCCTTCTTTGATCTAAAGATATAGATTCTCAATTCCTACTTGCTTTGACGCGTAAAATAGAATACTAAAAAATAATCATAATCAAAATACTGGAAAGAAAAAAATAAACAAGGAATGAAAACAAGGAATCAAAATAGATCCTTGGTCTATGATACAAAAATGGGGAAAATCCAGATCAAATTCGGATTTATCTTACTTAACCTTGGGTTAATTTACGTTGCCTAAAGGGAAGAAAATTTTACGAATCCTTGGTTTTAGTCTGATGTTTAAGTCTGACGAGAATAATATTCTATGACTAGCAATTCATTTATTTTCAAACCAACCCATTTACTATCTATTATTTGATTGACTAATCCTTTTTATTGAAATGGGTGAAGGGTCAAATGATTTGGTAATTCCTCATGAAGGGATGAATCTAGAGAAATTTGAATCAGAGCTCTGTATATTTGTTCATCCTTTTCTGTAGTACTATCTTAGGGTTTGCAGCGATAACTAGGTATATCTACTATACGAACATTAACTAAAATATGTCGATGGTTAACTAATTGATGGGTTGCGGGAATAGTTGAAGCCATACACAATCGAAAAAGGATGTTATCCAAGCTCATTTCAAGTAATTGTAGTAAAACTTGACCTATTGACCCCTTGGCTTTTCTGGTGATACGAATGTATTTAAGTAATTGTCATTTTGTAAGACCATAATGAAAATGCAATTTTTGTTTTTCTTCTAGGCGAATACGATATTGAGATTATTTTGCGGAACGCGATTGGTTTCTAAGATCATTTCCGGTCCTAGACTTTTTATTAGTTAGTCCTGGTAAAGCCCCCAGACGTCGTATTTTTTAGAAACGAGGTCCTCGATAACGCGACATAAAGACTCCTTATTCTTATTTCTTATTTAGTATTTCAAATTAGTTCTTATTTCTATTTATTTTTTATTGAATTTTATTTTACAGAATAAACCTAAACTAAAACTAAACTGAACTAAATGAAGCGAAGTTTACTGAAATAGTGTACTTGTACTTTTACTATTTAATATAAATACTGTAAAGAAAAGAAGAATGGGGAAAATTGGATAAATATACAGAACCCCTTTTATTATATATATAATCCTTTCCTGACATAATTGGAAGTTCCTATAATAAATTGATATCTTTTGGAAAAGGAGGAAGGCGCTATTTCCCTATTCTTTTTTTTCCTTTTTTTTAGATGATTGATAATGTTCCTTTGAAATCAAATAATAGGGAAAAGAAGGCTATCGGAATCGAACCGATGACCATCGCATTACAAATGCGATGCTCTAACCTCTGAGCTAAGAGGTCCCACATCACAGAAATCTTATATGCATAGTAATTGTATAAACTTCTGGAATTGGAATTATTAACTATTCAATATTATATTGAATATTCTACATTCTAGAGAATAAGGATTACTATAGCAATCTAGAATTTCGATTTATCACAATTCTAATAATAATTCTAATACTAATATCATTAAATAGTGATTACATATATAGTTAATATTCTTTTTATTTTCATTTTAAATTTGAATGGTAAATATTCTTTTTCATTTCTTTTTTTGGCATTTCAAATCTTTTTTATTACAGTTGTATATTTGATTCTATATCATATATATCTCTCATTCTATTTTTATTTCAAAATTGTTTAATGGAATGGTTAGTTATAATTAATGAGACATTCCTCCGTTTTCAAGCGAAAGTGAAGATAAAAAGCAAGAATCGATCGTTCAAGTATTCCAAATTGAATGGAAAAATGACAGGAAGAGGGACATATAGATGGGGTATAGATCCATCTATATTGAATTGCGGATTCCAAAATGATAAAATCATTTTTGATTGGATTAAAAAAGGTCGCCTATAGAAGATAGTTAAGAAAATCAAAGAGGAGAAAACATGTTTTCGAGATAGGAATTGGTATATAATGAATTCAATGGTTCCAGTATAAATGAAAGAAAGGGAAAAAGAAATGACATCATAACGAGATCCTAATCACAAAACAATAAAAAAGGGGTATATAGTGAAATCGGTAGACGCTACAGACTTAATTGGATTGAGCCTTGGTATGGAAACTTACTAAGTGATCACTTTCAAATTCAGAGAAACCCTGGAATGAACAAAAATGGGCAATACTGAGCCAAATCCTTTTTTATGAAAACAAATAAAGGTTCAGAAAAAAAGGATAGGTACAGAAACTCAATGGGAGTTATTCTAACAAATAGAGTTAAATGTGTTGGTACAGGAATCTTTACATCGAAACTTTATTCTAACAAATAGAGTTAAATATGTTGGTACAGGAATCTTTACATCGAAACTTTAGAAATAAAAAGAATAAAGTGAAGGATAAACGTATATACATACATATTGAATACTATATCAAATGATTAATGACGGCCCGAATCCCTATTTTTCTATTAAAAATAGAAGAATCGTAGTGAATCGATTCTAAATTGAAGAAAGAATCTAATATTCATTGATCAAATCATTCACTCCATAGTCTGATAGATATTTTGAAGAATTGATTAATCAGACGAGAATAAAGATAGAGTCCCGTTCTAAATGTCAATACCGGCAACAATGAAATTTATAGTAAGAGGAAAATCTGTTGACTTTTAAAATCATGAAGTTTCAAGTCCCTCTATCCCCAAAAATACTATTTCAACCCCCAACTACTTCTCCAACCCCTTTTACTTAGCAGTTCCAAATTACTTATCTTTCTCATTCACTCTATTCTTTTAGAAATGGATTTTTAGCGTAAATGGCTTTCTCTTAATCCTTGTGATATATATGATACACATAGAACTGAAAATCTTTGAGAAAGGAATCCCTAGTTGAATGATTACCAATATCATTACTCAATACCGAAACTTACAAAGTAATCTTTTTAAAGATCGAAGAAATTCCCCGGCTTTGATAAAAAAATTTAATCGACTTTTGTTCTTTTAATTGACAAAGACCTATTGACAAAGACCCGTTTATGTGTTAATATAAAAAATTTTAAAATAAAATTAGAGTAACAAGCAGAGAACTGAGTAACAAGCAGAGAACTAAAAATCCTCATGTTAACAAATGGTTCCAATTGGGAAGACTAGAGGACTATAAATCCTCTTGTTAATGGGAACTGAAAATTCTCATGTTCAAGGTTCAAATTGGGATTGGTATAGCCCTAAAAATCCTTGGGTTACCAGTCCCAACATTGATAAAAAATCTAGATTGGGAATAGCTAGGATAGCTCAGTTGGTAGAGCAGAGGACTAAAAATCCTTGTGTCACCAGTTCAAATCTGGTTCCTGGCACATGATTAATTTGTATGGGTCTCTCTTCACTAGAATTAATTTCTAATTAATTTATATAAATCAACATACATTTTATTTTAGAGTCTAGATTAGAATAATAGCTTTATCCAGTTTGGCGAGATAGACCCCATACTATGTTCTAGATGAGTAGAGTTTCTTAGATAAAGTATCGAAAAGAATTGGATTCTATCTCCTCTTTTTTTTTCTTCTCTCATTCAAATAAATTTGAATACGTAATACATATTCAAAAGGTAAAATTGGTTAATTGTTGAAAGGCTCAAAAGTCGAATCTAGGGGTGTTGAAATAAATAAGATTCAACTCAGATCCAAAGATATTGAATTTAATATTCTATCATTTCTTTGTCTTTTCTTTCATATTCGATTTCTTCATTCTGGATTTCTCCATCCCTTCCTATATGCCCTTCTAGAACCCGTCTAAGTAATATGCGCAGTACAAAGTTCATAATGCAGAACTCATTTGGTTCATCCTATTGGTATGACTCATCTGAAATAAGTATCTTCCAAATAAATGTGAGAATTACAATGTATCCCTAATTTTCTTTTTTTGTTAGCCTATTGATAATTCCCTAAATTAGACCTGCTTAATCTTGAACAGAACGTGAAATCCTTGAATATCTTAAATTGTCTAAGTAGAAATAGCTTTCTTATCATTCAATGTGCATCTTGTATTTCATAAAAATTGGGGGAAATATAATCCTTACGTAAGGTCCATCCTATCCAACTTTTAGGCATTAAGATACCTTTCAAGCGTGGATGATTATCATAAGAGATTCCCAACATATCATATGATTCTCGTTCTTGAAAATCCACGCTTTTCGAAACCCTGAAAACAGATGAAATTCTAGGATTCCTCCTGGAGGCAAAGACTTTTATGCATACCTCTTTTGGTTGATCCACACCATACTCTATTCTCATAAGATGATACATACTAGCTAACAGCCCACCAGGCACTACATCATAGGCATATTGAGAGCGGAGATAATTGTATCCATATACATAAAAAATGACAGCAATGGAATGCCAATCCTCGGGATTTATTTATAAAGTCTCTATAAAAAATGACGGTAATGGAATGCCAATCCTCGGGATTTATTTGTAAAGTCTCTATTCCTTGGTAATCAAAGCCTTAAGATCTATGAATTATCTCATGCTTGACGAGCCAAGCAGACAAACGACCCTGCATCTTTTTTTATCTCGCCCACATTTTTATTTGTATAAGTATTTCACATTTACGATTAAATTTATGAAAATTGACCCATCACTTCTTATTCTGGACAAAGGAATCCTGTCTAATTCACTAATTAGGGGGAAGATACTGAATTTTTGTATTTGGAAAAGATTTTCGTAGGGATCTCTGAAGTAGATGGTGGTTGATAAAGAACTCTTTGATCATAATTTCCCGTATGAATACTGCGTCGAACATGAAACTTATGATTGGTAGTAAAACACCAATTCACTCATTGAGACCTAATTCGATCTTCATAGAGTTCTCGAGATATTTTCTTATGAAGTTTTGTTATAGCATCTATAACCACTTTCGGTTTAGGTGGGTAACCTGGAAAATATACATCTACAGGAATTAGCTTATCGACTACCCAAATAGTACTATAAGAATTGGTACTGAACATCCCACCTGTAATTGTACAGGCTCCCATAGCAATAACATATTTTAGTTCAGGCATTTGCCTATATAATCTTACTAAAGAGGGGGCCATTTTCATTGTTACTGTTCCAGCCGTTAAAATTAGATCTGCTTGTCTAGGACTCGATCTTGGTACTTGTCCATAACGATCAAAGTTGAAGCGTGAGTCTATTAGGGAAGAAAATTCAATGAAGCAACAACTGCTACCATAGAGAAACGACCATAAACTAGAGAGTCTTGACCAATTTGAAAGATCATTTAATGTAGTTGAAATAATTGAATTTGGGGTTGTTCGATCAAGTAAAGGAAACTGAATGGAATTCATAACTGTCTAAATTTTATTTTTTTCATTTTTTTATTGTCTGAATATTCAGGAGCTAATACCATTCCAATTCCCCCTTTTGTCATGCATAAACTAAACAAATAATTAAGATAAGCATGAAAATCAAAGCTTCTATAAATACAGATACACCCAATACATCAAAGATCATTGCCCATGGATAAATAAAAACCATTTCAACATCAAAAACAACAAAAACTAGAGCAAACATATAATAACGGATTCAAAATTGTAACCAAGCATCACCCATTGGTTCTTGTCACGACGTGAACCAGGGCCTGGCCGTGATGAGCATTTCGAACCTTTGAGGCCCAAAACTCCCCTATCTGTCTGGTAATCATGCACCTAATTCATATGATCAAAGTAATGCAGAAGAAACATAATATAACGGAAACATGGTCAAGAATCATATGAAAACAATAATGGGGAATAATGTCCCACAATCTCAATCAACATTTCGAAAATCGTCTGCGAAATCTGTACTGCATGACTGAAAACAAGTAACTATCTGAAAATTGGGACAAGGCCCCCAGTAGACCCAATAACTGAATATAAGATAAAAGGACTGCAGGACTTAAGACCTTCCAAAACATAGAAGGCTCACCACTTGTCTCTACAACTCTGTCTGAAAGTTCTACTGATTCTCTTGACCCCTAGACTGGGCCTCTGAACCTGAGAGGTTGGAGAGGGGAGGGGGTCAGCACAAAAGTACTGGCACGCAGAGATATCAAAACAAAATATAATATTTTTACAAAGTATAGTTGAGAGCCATTGTAAAGAAATTTCGTATCAAATCATTTGAAAACACATGGGTGTAATGCAATAGTATTCTCAACAATAATGAAATGCAAATGAGCTAGGTGGAATACCCTACATAATTTACACCAACTGTCAAACCTCGATTGCCGCCGATATTATAGTAAAAGTGAGGGAGAGACACTCAAGACCACACAGCACGGTGTCTTGACCCAATGATAGTGCCCAAGATCACTTGGCTCGGGCTCCTACCTATAGTCCCAATTTGGGAATGACATAAAGTTAAGTACACAGATCGCTTAGTCTGGTACTAATATTCTGTGTCGAAAAACACGTTCTTCCAGCGATGAGCCGCTTGTGTCTCAAACGCCTTCTTCGGGCATCCACCTTTCTCATGTAAAATCAATGTATTCAAATTTCATATTGTTCAATCGCATATCATATTTTGAAGGGTATCGTCATACCCGACTTGCAAGTCATAAATGTCACATCCACATATGCATAATCATGTAAAAACCAAGGTGCTTCATCATTTACAAATGGTGAACAATATTTACTTCAAATTCATGCTCTCTTTTGTTAATCACAATATAATATGGAGTATTGAAACATTATCATGGGAATTTGAAAACAATTTATCATTCATATTTATCAACTTCCTTGGAAAATCTCAAATCACATATGCATGGTTTCAACCATTGAAGTATATAGGCAAACAATTCCCGTGACATAAAGAAAAATGACTTAGAAATCATATTGAGAGCAAGTTATTAGCATTTCATTGAAAACCCCCATTTAAAAGCATGCATGTTCATAAAAACTACACCCATGAGATTTTAAGATAACCCCACGTACCTCGATTACTATGAATATTAGGTGCTTCTTGAAGCCTACGTTGAGAGGATTCCAAATATGTAATTTGTTTCTAAAACCCATGGTTGAATCTTGAGTAGCTTGGGTTTTTATTTTGAAACCCTAAGGAGAATCTTGAGCACTTTTGATGAAAGAATAAGTATTTTGGGGTCCTTTGAAATAAATCTCGTGTTTTAGGGCTAAGTAAGGGTGGAAAAGGACCACTTTTTCCTCAACACAGAGTGTTTAAATCACTAGAATTCCTTACATAGGCGCCGCCCATCCCATCGCCTATCTTCACATAGGTGCCGCCTAGGCTATCGCCTATGTTTACATAGGCACCGCCTAGGCTATCACCTATGTTCACATAGGCGCTGCCTAGGCTATCGCCTATGCTTTCCAGTGTCCATGGGCAATTGGTTAGGCATCGCTTATCAGTTTGAAAGGCCATAACTTCTTGCTCGGGTGTCGGATTTTAACCAAATTTGTATCGTTGGAAAGCTAACTCGAATACCTATCATTTGACACATAGTAGGTTCCCTAATTCTACATATACATAGAGTTATGGTCGAAGGAATCTGACACACTTTACAACATCCACTAAAACTTAGTCGATCAAAATAGTTTCAACTCGTCCTTAAGTTGAGGGACCTCTATGGTCTAAATTCAAGCTATAGTGGATTTCACATGCTACACGATAATTAACATGCAGTGTTGGCATAGGATCTTTATGGCTTCTGGATTAACAACACATCGAAATCATGGTCTATATTGTAGCCCGAATTGCGGGGCGTTACATTATCCCCCCCTTAGGATCATTCGTCCCCAAATGATGATGCGGGACACAGATAAACATAATTTTAAGCATAATAAAGGAATAAGAAAGATAAGATAGGAATAGTACCTTATGTCTCCTCCTTCATCAAAGCAAACAAATTGGGATATCTAATCCTCATGTCATCTTCTGACTCCCAAGTTGCTTCTTCGACTTTCTGATTCCTCCGCAGTACCTTTACTGAGGCTATCTCTTTCTCCTCAGCTTTCGAACTTGGCGATCTAAAATTTCAACGGGCTCTTCTTCGTAAGACAAGGAGTCTGTCACTTTGATACCCTCTACTGGAAATACCATAGAATGATCTCTAATTCATTTCTTCAACATGGATACATGGAATACCGAATGAACGGAACCCAAACTTGCAGGAAATTCTAACTCATACGCAACTGTACAACCCCTTTTCAAAATCTGATATGGCCCTACATAACGAGGGCTCAATTTACCCCTTTTTCCAAACCGCATAACTCCTTTCATAGGAGAAACCTTGAGAAACACCCAATCACCAATTTCAAACTCTAGTTCTCTTCTCTGAACATCGGCATAGGACTTCTGACGACTCTGAGCAGTCTTAAGTCATTCTCTAATGATCTTCACTTTCTCCATCGCCTGATGAACAAGATCAGGCCCATACAACTGAGTCTCACCAACTTCATACCATCCTATCGGAGACCTACATCTCCTCCCATACAAAGCCTCAAAAGGGGCCATCTTGATGCTGGCATGGTAACTATTATTGTAAGCAAATTCAACCAGTGGCAAGTGATCTACCCAACTGCTTTGAAATCAATGACACGTGCCCTCAACATATCTTCGAGGGTCTGAATGGTACGCTCAGCTTGCCCATCCATTTGAGGGTGGAAAGCTGTGCTCAAATTCACTTGTGTACCTAAACCCTTCTGAAAAGATCTCCAAAACTGAGATGAAAACTGTGCACCTCTATCGGATATAATGGATACTGGTGCCCCATGCATTCAAACTATCTCCTCAATGTAAATCTTAGAATAAACCTCTCCCGAATAATTAGTCCTCACAGGCAAAAAGTGGGCTGACTTGGTCAACTGATTTACAATCACCCATATAGAATCATACTGGTTTCGGGATCTCGGAAGTCCTGTAATAAATTCCATGTTTATCATCTCCCACTTCCATAAAGGCAGGTCTATCTCGTGGGAAGTACCACCTGGCCTCATGTGTTCTACCTTCACTTGTTGATAGTTCAAACACTTGGACACAAAATTAGCTACATCACATTTCATGTTATTCCACCAATACAAGGTTTTCAGATCATGGTACATCTTAGTAGAGCTAGGTGAATGACATACCTCGAAGTGTGTGCCTCATTAAGGATTTTTTCCCGTAGCCCATTGACATTTGGAATGCACAACCTACCCTGAAATCTCAGAATACCATTGCTACCAATTTCTAATGTCATAACCTTTTATTGACCCACATCTTTCTTGATTTGCATCAAGATGGGATCTTTAACCTGCTTCTCCTTAACTTCAGCACAAAGAGATGACTTAGCCAACTCATGAACAATCACCCCTCCATCTTCGAAATCTAAGAGTCGCACTCTCAGATTTGCAAGGTGGTGAATATCCTTCACCATCTCCTTTTTTCTTTCTTCTACATGAGAAAGGCTACCCATAGACAACCTACTGAGGGCATCGACTATAACATTTGCCTTGCCCGGATGGTAATGCAGACTCATATCATAGTCTTTCAAAAGCTCCATCCAACGCCTCTGCCTGAGGTTCAATTCTTTCTGTGAGAAAACATACTGTAAACTCTTATGGTCAGTATAAATATCAACATGCACTCCATAGAGATAGTGCCTCCAGATTCTAAGTGCAAACACCACGCCTGCTAACTCCAAGTCATGAGTGGGGTAATTGTGCTCATGCACCTTTAACTACCTAGATGCATAAGCTATTACCTTACCACGCTGCATTAATACACAACCAAGTCCCACACGGGACACATCACAATAAACTGCAAAATCATCTACACCCTCGGGAAGGGTCAAAACAGGAGCAGTAGTCAGCTTGTCCTTCAATTTCTCAAAACTGTTTTCACACTAGTCAGACCACACAAACTTCATCTTTTTCTGAGTCAGTTTAGTAAGCGGAGAAGCTATGGAAGAAAAACTCTCTACGAACCTTCTGTAATACCCCGCCAAACCCAAGAAGCTCCGAATATCGGTTGGAGTCGTGGGCCTTGGCCATTTTCTCACTTCTTCAACTTTATGGGGATCCACTCTTATCCCATCACTGGGCATAATATGCCCCAGGAAGGCAATAACGTCTAACCAGAATTCACACTTAGAAAATTTGGCATACAACTGATGATCCTTAAGGGTCTAAAGGATAATTCAGAGGTGATTGGCGTGATCCTCTTTACTCTTAGAATAGATCAAAATATCATCAATAAATACAATGACGAACAAGTCAAGAAACTGATGGAACACTCTATTCATAAGATCCATGAAGGCTGCAGGGGCGTTAGTCAACCCGAAGGACATGACTAGAAATTCGTAGTGACCATATCGGGTTCGGAAGGCTGTCTTAGGTATTCTGACTCCCTAACTTTCAACTGATGATAACCCGAACAAAGGTCTATTTTTGAAAAGCACTTGGCACCCAGAAGCTGGTCAAAAAGGTCGTCAATCCTTGGAAGAGGATATTTATTTTTAACCGTGACCTTATTCAGTTGACGGTAGTCTATGCACATCCGAAGGGACCCATCCTTATTTCACATGAAGAGCACGGGTGCACCCCATGGGGAAACACTAGGATGAATAAAACCTTTGTCTAGGAGGTCTGCAAGCTGTTCCTTTAACTCCTTTAGTTCCGTGGAAGCCATTCTATATGGCGGAATAGAAATAGGACGAGTGTCTGGCAACACATCAATGCCAAAATTTATCTCCCTATCAGGAGGTATCCCTGGGAGATCTTCAAGAAAGACTTCTGGGAATTCATTCACTACAGGGACTGACTGCAGAGGAAGGTTTCTAACTTTTGAATCTTCTACTCGGATTAGATGATACATACAACCTTTGGAGATAAGATTTCGGGCTCTAAGATAAGAGATAAGGTGACCTCTAGGTTCCATAGAACTCCCTGCCCAAACAATGGGTGTCTTATTCAGCAAAGAAAAAGTGACCTTTCGGGTTCAGCAATCAAGGGTGGCATAACACAAATGGAGCCAGTCCATCCCAAGAATGGCATCAAAGTCTATCATATCCAGTTCTATAAGGTCTGCCACAGTTTTCCTACCATGAATAGACACGACAAATTTCTATATACCCTTTTAGCAACAACAGAATCACCTACAGGAGTATAAATAGAGAAGGGTTCTACAATAACTTCGGGCTCCAACCCGAAACCAACAGCCACATAAGGGGTCACATAGGATAAAGTAGACCCGGGATCAAGCAATACATAAACATCACGAGAAAAGATTCATAACATACCGGTGACAACATCAGGTGAAGCTTCCGCCTCCTGGTGGTTAGTCAAAGAATACAACCGATTGCGATCACTTTCGGCAGCTGAAGGGGCACCCTTAGGAAAAGGAGTTGTGGAGGCGGCTTGGGACATAGCCCCCCCGTATTTACTCCAGCAGAAGGACAATCTCTCTGAAGGTGACCCACTTTGCCACAAGTATAACAGTTTCTTTCCTCAAACCAGCACTTTCCTAGATGATTCCCTCCGCAAACCTCACACCGCGGACGAGTACGACGGTGCTGGGCCATACTTCCCTGAGACTGTGTACCTAGAGCTTTAGACCCATGAGGAGTCTGAAAACTCTGAGTTTGTCTGTTTGTCGGTGGTCTGGTTGCTGGGGCGCTGGCTTCTGACTGTGTATTATTCCAAAACTTATTCTTCTTCGACCACTTATTACCCCAGTTACCACTCTACGACTGACTCTGATGCTGGTCCGCAGATCTAGCTCTCTTAGCCTGTCTGTCTTTCTCTCTAGATTCAGCAATCTTTTTCTTCTTCTCTTCCACTTGATGTATATGAACGGTCAGTCGAGAAAATTCTAACTTCTTATTCAACATAGCCCCCTGTCACTCAAGTACCAGGTCATCAGCAAGGCTAGATGCAAATTTCCTCATTCGGGCCCTCATATTACTAGTCAACTCTGGTGCATAACGGGCTAGTTTATTAAACTTCAAAGTGTACTCCTGGACACTCATACTGCCCTACTTTAGATTCATAAACTCTTCCCCTTTGGCCTCTCTCAAATCCAGAGGAAATCATCGATCAAGGAAGGCTTCCACAAATTTTCCCCAAACTGTGGGCTCAGCACTTTCACCTTTTTCATCTTCCCAGTCGGCATACCACTGAATCGCAACGTCCTTGAGCTGATAGGTTGATAACTCCACCCCTTTAACCTCATCCACATGCATAACCTTAAAGATCTTTTCCATCTCATCCATGAACTCCTGTGGATCTTCCTCCACCTTGGTGCCAGTAAACTTAGGTGGGTTCATCTTTATGAAATATCCGACTCTAGTAGCCTCAGATATAACAGATGCAGACCCAACATCTTCCGATCATTAAGCTTGGTTGGATACCAACTGCGTCAGCATATGAATAGACCGTCTAAATTCTGCATTTGAAATATATCCCTGACCAGTTGGGGGATGGTTGACATTAGTCCGCGGAGCCCGAGGTAGACTGGTCGGTATTGGAGGGACTCCCGGAGTAGGGACAAATTCTGGAGTGTGAGCCCTGTTACGGGTCTGCATCCCATGGGTGGGACAGACCTCATCTGCCTGGGCATTCTGATCGACGATACGATGTGGAGGCATAACTGTGTTTTTCTGAAACACAAGTGATCATTGATCAGGGGACAGTTTAGACTCTGAAGCACGAACTAAATCACAAAGAAGGGAAACATTTCCTAAATGCCTAGTAGCCTCCTACTTATAAATGTGTGCGCTACACAACCATAAACAAGACCCTACCCGACGCGATTTCGCAGACACCCTGGGACCATGACCGTGCTTTGATACCAAGTTTGTCACGACCCAAACCAGGGCTTGGCTGTGACGAGCATTTCAAACCTTTGAGTCCCGAATCACCCCTATCTGTCTGGTAATCATGCACCTAATTCATATGATCAAACTAATGCGGAAGAAACACAATATAACAAAAACATGGTCAAGAATCATATGAAAACAATAATGGGGAATAATGTCGCACAATCTCAATCAACATTTCAAAAATCGTCTGTGAAATCTCTACTATATGACTGAAAACAAGTAACTATCTGAAAACTGGGACAAGGCCCCCAGTAGACCCAAAAACTGAATATAAGATAAAAGGACTGCAGGACTTAAGACCTTCCGAAACATAGAAGGCTCACCACTTGTCTCTACAACTCTATCTGAAATTTCTACTGATTCTCTTGACCCCTAGACTGGGCCTCTGAACCTGAGAGGTTGGAGAGGGGAGGGGGTCAGTACAAAAGTACTGGCACGTAGAGATATCAAAACAAAACATAATATTTTTACAAAGTATAATTGAGAGCCATTGTAAAGCAATTTCGTATCAAATCATTTGAAAACACATGGGTGTAATGCAATAGTTTTCTCAACATTAATGAAATGCAACTGAGCTAGGTGGAATACCCTACATAATTTACACCAACTGTCAAACCTCGGTTGCCGCCAAGATTAGAGTATAAGTAAGGGAGAGACACTCAAGACCACACAGTATAGTGTTTTGACCCAATGATAGTGCCCAAGATCACTTGGTTTGGGCTCCTACCTAGAGTCCCAATTTGGGAATGACATGAAGTCAAGTACACAGATCGCTTAGTCTGGTACCAATATTCCGTGTCGGCAAACATGTTCTTCCAGGGATGAGCCACTTGTGTCTTAAACGCCTTCTTTGGGCATCCACCTTTCTCATGTAAAATCAATGCATTCAAATTTCATCTTGTTCAATCGCATATCATATTTTGAAGGGTATCGTCATACCCGATTTGCAAGTCATCAATATCACATCCACATATGCATAATCATGTAAAAACTAAGGTGCTTCATCATTTACAAATGGTGAACAATATTTATTTCAAATTCATTCTCTCTTTTGTTGATCACAATATAATATGGAGTATTGAAACATTATCATGGGAATTTGAAAACAATTTATCATTCATATTTATCAACTTCCATGGAAAATCTCAAATACCATTGAAGTATATAGGCAAACAATTCCCATGACATAAAGAAAAATGACTTAGAAATCATATTGAAAGCAAGTTATTAGAATTTGATTGAAAACCCCCATTTAAAAGCATGCATGTTCATAAAAACTACACCCATGAGATTTTAGGATAACCCCACGTACCTCGATTACTATGAATATTAGGTGCTTCTTGAAGCCTATATTGAGAGGATTCCAAATATGCAATTTGTTTCTAAAACCCACGTTTGAATCTTGAGTAGCTTGGGTTTTTATTTTGAAAACCTAAGGAGAATCTTGAGCACTTTTGATGAAAGAATAAGTATTTTGGGGTCCTTTGAAATAAATCTCGTGTTTTAGGGCTAAGTAAAGGTGGAAAAGGACCACTTTGTCCTCAACACAGAGTGTTTAAATCACTAGAATTCCTTACATAGGCGCCGCCCATCCCATTGCCTATCTTCACATAGGCGCCGCCTAGGCTATCGCCTATGCTTTCCAGTGGCCATGGGCGATTGGTTAGGCATCGCTTATCACTTTAAAAGGCCATAACTTCTTGCTCGGGTGTCGGATTTTAGTCAAATTTGTATCATTGGAAAGTTAACTCGAATACCTATCATTTGACACATAGTAGGTTCCCTAATTCGACATATACAGAGAGTTATGGTCGAAGGAAGCTGACACACTTTACAACGTCCACTAAAACTTAGTCGATCCAAATAGTTTCAACTCGTCCTTGAGTTGAGGGACCTCTATGGTCTAAATTCAAGATTCAGTGGATTTCACATGCTACACAATAATTAACATGCAGTGTTGGCATAGGATTTTTATGGCTTCGGGATTAACAACACATCGAAATCATGGTCTATATTGTAGCCCAAATTTCGGGGTGTTACAGTTCTATACCCGACTCATAAGTAGAAAGTTTCCCCGGCCTTTTGCTATTCAGGGCTAACATTCGGGAAATAAAATATGCCAAAATAGGAACAAGGATGGATATTATTAGAAATTCCTAAAAAAAATCATATTCGTAAAGCAGAAACATAAACGCACTCCTAAGAACATGGAATATATACCGGATTCAATTGGTCGATTCGAATTGGAATTGTCAAGACATCCATAACTATATTAATCAAACCAAGAATTCATTTTGGTCGAACCGCCTAGTTTGGCTTTGTTTATTGGTTTATTGTAGGGCATATCACATTGCAAGATTCATCGACTGGAATCCGATTTTATTTCCATTATACTTATTTTCATTTTATTTAGTTTGTAGAACTTTCTAACTATATATTACTCTTATACAAATTCTCCTCTTTCTCTTGTTTTTTTCTCTAAACTAAAGATGGGGAATTCTAAATTAATTAATTATCTTAGTTCTTCTTTAATTTTTTTTCTTTAATTAGATATTCTTTAAATATTTCAATTTTTTTCTACAAATAGAATAAATAGAATCATGAGGTCTTTATTTTAATTTTTTTCGTAGTGATTTAGTGATCTAGAATGGAACAAGTAATCAAATAGAAGAGAATGTATAGGAACTTCCATCTAAAGATTTAGAAGATCTTGTGTTGGTATATTCCTTTTATTATTTTATAATTATTTAATAATAGTAGTGGGATTCAAATCCAGGTGGAGGGGTTTTTCTTGGTTGAATACAGAAAAAGAAAACTACCTTTTTTATGTTGTGCTTTGCTAGGTCGAGGTCAGTAAGGTATACGAAGGAAAAGCCTATTTGATAATGAAAGTAACCAAAGATATTTGTTTTTCAAAAAACTTTAGCTTGTACACAAATACAACAATCCCTTCTTATATCCATGTGAATTCCTCTTCGTAGTTTTTCATTTCACCAGGCCCATGAAATAATTTGACTTCCAAAATTCAATAAGATTGGGGATATCAAAAGAAATAGGGTCTCGCTAATTCTTTTATTGTGGATATGAATATGTAATTCGCCTTCGAAGATTAATGATGAAAGGTTGGTTTGTTTATCTGCAATTGAAAAAATAAATATCGATTGGATCCATTGATATGCATTTCTTCTTTCATCTGCTTAAACTTAAACCATTTCCGTGAGTAAACTTATAGGAATAGTTTAATTTCACTTAGTTACAAGCAAGAAATAATAATAAAGAAATGAAAATTATACAATTTTTTTCATTTTTATTTTATTTTATAGGGCTATACAGACTTGAACCGTAGACCTTCTCGGTAAAACAGATCAAACTTATTATTATTAAAATGATCTGAACTGTTTCAAAGACACAACATGCATTTTTTTTTCATTTGGCTCTTTCATTAACTGATATTATAACAGTTAGTCTACTATTTTTTTTCTTGACAGAAGAAAAGATAAGGAAATGGCTCCATATGCTCTGATTCATTATTTGGGAGAATTACCAAAGTGTCTCAAAGGTGTGATTATCTTGACGTAGGTCTTTCTCTAGCCTAAATAAACCTAAGTTAAATGAAGTCTCTATCATTTCTGCTTAAAAAATCAAATATGAAACTTCATACACCTTAAAGTTCATATGACTAAAATAGATTTTTTTGAGGTCCTTATACTCATTATGCCTAGCATTGAATAGGCTGGGTATTCACCCTATCAAGATCTTAAATCAATGATGGGGTCTGTTTGGCACCACCTAAATGGACGTCCAAATTGGACCGAACCCTTTGTCAGGCTATGGTTCCCTCAAAGTTATGGAGTAAGACATCGATTTCTCAACAAGATTGATTTTTTTAATTGTATGATGAACTCCCTTGAAAAACATTGGCGCGCATGTAAATGAGTTTCTCTACAAACTGAGATATAGCCCTTAGTTCTTATGATACATATTTTATCATGTAGATAAATTCTTGTCAAGATAAATATTCCTTGATCCAACATCAACAATCTTTGATCTCTTTGAGTGGTATTCCTTAGATTAGTATTTCTTATTAGATTAGTATTGCTTATAAGTAATATGATATTTATAATCCATCGACAGGATGGGTTTCGTTTGGTTCTCTTTGGAATGATAAATAACCTACTTAACTCAGTGGTTAGAGTACTGCTTTCATACGACGGGATTCATTGGTTCAAATCTAATAGTAGGTAAAACTTATTAGATACCAGATTCAATGGTATCTAATAAGGTTTACGACCCACCTTTAGTGATATTTATTTTTGATTTTGTATCTTTTCTATTTCATTTTTAAATTTGAATTTTGCATCAGAATTTGCTTCTGTTTGATTGTATTTGATTGTATTCACCCAGCAGAATCTATCTATGATTAGAAAGAGAACTTCTTTTTATTATTCGAACGTACTTACTAGTCATACTAACTAGTTATGAAATTGGATTGATAGCCTCCACCCATGTTCTAGCTCGTAGGAGAGCTAGATTTGCCTCAATTTTTTGTCTCCTTCCTTCAGCCTTTTTCGCATTAGCTTCCACTATTTCAAGAGTTTGCTGATCTTCTTGTGGATCAATGTCAGTACCCTTCTTTGCATTATTTACTAAAACAGTGAACTCATTATTACCTATTCTAGCAAAACCACCCATAAGAGCCATCGTTAACCATTGGTTGTTAAGGCGTATTCACAAAATCCCTATATCTACAGTTGTGGCAATAGGGGCGTGATTTGGTAATATGCCAATTTGACCACTATTAGTAGATAACATGATTTCTTCCACTTCTAAATCCCAAACAATTCAATTAGGAGTCAGTACACTAAGATTTAAGGTCATTTCTTCAAATTGCTCTCCCTTTCTAAGTTTATAGCCTTCGCGGTAGCTTCATCGATATTACCTATCAAATAAAAGGACTGTTCAGGATTACCATCTAATTATCCAGAAAGGATCAATTGAAATCCTCAAATTATTTCTGCTAGACCAACATATTTTCCTAGAGAACCGATAAATACTTCTGCTACAAAAAAGGGTTATGATAAGAAATGCTCAATTTTTCGCGCTCTTCCTATGAGTAAACGATCCTCTTCAGATAATTTGTCCAATCCAAGGTTAGCTATAATGTCCTAAAGTTATTTGTAATGTTGTAAAGTTTGCTTAACTCGTTGGGCGGTTTCGTAATGTTCCTCACCAACGATCCGAGGTTGAAGAATGGTTGACATTGAATCTAAAGGATCTACTATTGGATAAATACCTTTGGCAGCCAATCCTTTTAATAGTACGGTAGTAGCATCTAAATATGCAAATATTGTAGAAGCATCAGGGTCGGTCAAATCATATGTGGGTACATAAACTGCTTGAATAGAGGTTATGGACCCTTCTTTGGTAGAAATAATTCTTTCTTGTAAAGAACCCATTTCAGTACTTAGGGTCGGTTGATAACCCATAGCGGAAGGCATTCTACTCAATAAGGCCGATACTTCGAATCCTCCTTGGACAAAACAGAAGATATTATCAATAAATAGAAGTACGTATTGCTCATTAACATCTCAAAAATATTCCGCCATAGTTAGGGCAGTCAAACCAACTCTCATACGAGCTCCTGGTGGTTCATTCATCTAACCGTAAACTAGGGCCACTTTTGATTCTGCAATATTTTCTTCATTAATCACTCCAGATTCTTTTATGTCCATGTAAAGATCATTTTCTTCCTGAGTACGTTCACTCACTCCGCCAAATATGGATATGCCCCCGTGAGATTTAGCAATATTGTTAATTAATTCCATAATGAGAACTGTTTTACCCACTCCAGCTCCCCCAAATAGTTCGATTTTTCCTCCATGGCATAAGGGGCTAAAAGATCTACTACTTTAATTCCTGTTTAAAAAATAGATAAATTTGTATCCAACTGTATAAAGGCGGGCGTAGATCTATGAATAGGAGACGTTGTACTAGTATCTACAGGACCTAAATTATCAATAGGCTCTCCGAGTATGTTAGAAATTCATCCTAGAGTCGCTCCCCCGACCGGAACACTTATAGGAGCTTCTGTGTCAATCACTTCCATTCCTCTCGTTAAACCGTCTGTAGCACTCATAGCTACAACTCTAGCTCGATTATTTCTTAATAATTATTGTACCTCACAAGCCACATTAATTGGTTGACCAATAATATCTCAAACTTGAACTATGAGAGCGTTATAAACATTTGACATCTTGCTCGGGGGAAAGGCTACATCTAGTACTGGACCGATGATTTGGACGACACGCCCCAAGTTTATTTTTCAAGCATGGAAACCCCAAAACCAGAAGAAGTAGGATTGATTCTCATGATAATAAAATAAATAAATATGTTAAAATGTTTTTAAAAAAATTATCGAATTCAAAGTAAATGTCTGCTAGCACGTCGATCGGTTAATTCAATAAAATGGAAATTAGCACTCGATTTCGTTGGCACCATGCAATTGAACCAATTCAATTGTTTACTTATTCAATGAGATTGAGTTAATTTGCAAGCTCACCCAACCTATTTTAATTTAAAAATCTCAAGTGGATGAATCAGAATCTTGAGAAAGTCTTTCATTTTCTTTCATTTGTCTATCATTATAGACAATCCCATCCATATTATCTATTTTGTGGAATTCGAACCTGAACTTTATTTTATATTTCTATTACGATTCACTATTTGGATCTAATGGGATCCTCTTCTTATTTTTCTTATTTATTTTTTAGTTAAATTTCAGCATATCGATTTATGCCTAGCCTATTCTTTTTTTTGCGTTTTTCTTTCTTTTTTATACCTTTCATAGAGGAATTCCATATATTTTCACATTTAGGATTTACATATACAACATATACCACTTTTAAGGGGGAAGTTCTTATTATTTAGGTTAGATAGGTATTTCCATTTAAATAAAAAAGGTAAAAAATAAAAATTGGGTTGCGCTATATATATGAAAGAGTATACAATAATGTTGTATTTGGAAAATCAAATACCATGGTCTAATAATCAACTATTTTAATTAATTGATAGTATTAGTATTAGTTGGAAATTTTATGAAAGATTCCTGTGAAAAGTTTCATTAACGCGGAATTCGTGTCGAGTAGACCTTGTTGTTGTGAGAATTCTTAATTCATGAGTTGTAGGGAGGGATTCATATCACCACAAACAAAAACTAAAGCAAGTGTTGGATTCAAAGCTGGTGTTAAAGAGTACAAATTGACTTATTATTCTCCTGAGTACCAAACCAAGGATACTCATATATTGGCAGCATTCCGAGTAACTCCTCAACCTGGAGTTCAACCTGAAGAAGCAGGGGTCGTGGTAGCTGCCGAATCTTCTACTGGTACATGGACAACTGTATGGACCGATGGACTTACCAGTATTGATCATTACAAAGGGCTATGCTACCGCATCGAGCGTGTTGTTGGAGAAAAATATCTATATATTTCTTATGTAGCTTACCCTTTAGATCTTTTTAAAGAAGGTTCCATTACCAACATGTTTACTTCCATTGTAGGTAATGTATTTGGGTTCAAAGCCCTGCGCACTCTACTTTTGGAAGATCTGCGAGTTCCTACTGCTTATATTAAAACTTTCCAAGGTCCGCCTCATGGGATCCAAGTTAAAAGAGATAAATTGAACAAGTACGGTCGTCCCTTGTTGGGATGTACTATTAAACCTAAATTAGAGTTATCAACTAAAAACTATGGTAGATCTATTTATGAATGTCTTCGAGGCAGACTTGATTTTACCAAAGATGATTAAAAGTGAATTCACAACCATTTATTCATTGGAGAGATCGTTTCTTATTTTGTGTCGAAGCACTTTATAAAGCACAGGCTGAAACAGGTGAAATCAAAGGGCATTACTTGAATTCCACTGAATATACATACCAAGAAATGATGAAAATAGTTGTATTTTCTAGAGAATTGGGCGTTTCGATCGTAATGCATAACTACTTAATGGGGGAATTCACCGCAAATACTAGCTTGGTTCATTATTGCCGAGATAATGGTCTACTTCTTCACATCCACCATTCAATGTATGCGGTTATTGATAGACAGAAGAATCATGGTATACACTTTCGGGTATTACCAAAAGTGTTACGTATGTCTGGTGGAGATCATATTCACGCTGGTACCGTAGTAGGTAAACTTGAAGGTCAAAGAGACATAACTTTGGGCTTTGTTGATTTATTGCGTGATAATTTTGTTGAACAAGATCAAAGTTGTGGTATTTATTTCACTCAAGATTGAGTCTCTTTACTAGGTGTTCTACCTGTGGCTTCAGGAGGTATTCTTGTTTGGCATATGCCTGCTCTGACCAAAATCATTGGGGATGATTCCATACTACAGTTCGGTGGAGGAACTTCAGGACATCCTTGGGGTAATGCGCCAGGTGTCGTGGCTAATCAAGTAGCTCTAGAAGCATGTGTAAAAGCTCGTAATGAAGGACGCAATCGTGCTCAGGAAGGTAATGAGATTATTCGCGAGGCTTCCAAATGGAGCCCGGAACTAGCTTGTGAGGTATGGAAATAGATCGTATTTAATTTTGCACCAGTGGACATTTTGGATAAGTAAAAATAGTAGACATTAGCAGATAAATTAGCAGGAAATAACGAAGGATAATGAGAGAGAACTCAAGTAATTATCCTTCATTCTATTAATTGAATTGCATTTAAACTCGTCCCAATCTTTTACTAAAAGGATTAAGCCGAATACAACAAAAATTCTATTGCATATATTTTGACTAAGTATATATTTACCTAGATATGCAAGATTTGAAATACCAAATCCAGAAAACAAAATAAAAATCTAAGACTCAAATCTTTCTATTGTTGTCTTTGATCCATAATAAATCCTACGGATTCTTAGGATTGGCATATTTTTTTCTATCCTGTAGTTTGTAGTTTTCCTGAATCAAGCAAAGTAGCGCAACTCTTTCTACCCATCCTGTATATTGTCCCCTTTATTCCGTTCCGTGTTGAAATGGAAGCTTAATTTATTACTTATTATTTTATTAGATTTTAGATTAGTTAGTGATTAGATATTAGTATTAGATGAGATTTTAAGATTTTTTTTTTTGATTTCTTTATAGGATTATAGGAGAGGACAAATATCTTTTTTCGATGCGAATTTGACACGACATAGGAGAAGCCGCCCTTTATCAAAAATTATATTATTATATTTATATTATTTTTAATAATAAAAGGGGGTTCCGACATATTAATATATAGTGAAGTGTTCCCTGAGATTTAGAACTTTTTTTTAATACTCACTAATAATCCTACTAATAATCCTAGTGATTGTAATTCTATGCTTAGTCTGATAGGAAATAAGATATTCAAATAAATAATTTTATAGCGAATGACTATTCATCTATTGTATTTTCATGCAATTAGGGGGAAAGAAAACTCTATGGAAAGATGGTGGTTTAATTCGATGTTGTTTAAGAAGGAGTTCGAACGCAGGTGTGGGCTAATTAAATCAATGGGCAGTCTTGGTCCTATTGAAAATATCAGTGAAAATCCAAATCGAAAAGTGAAAAACATTCCTAGTTGCAATAATGTTGATTATTTATTCGGCGTTAAAGACATTCGGAATTTCATCTCTGATGATACTTTTGTAGTTAGTGATAGGAATGGAGACAGTTATTCCATCTATTTTGATATTGAAAAACAGATTTTTGAGATTGACAACAATCATTCTTTTCTGAGTGAACTAGAAATTTCTTTTTATAGTTATCGAAACTCGAGTTATCTGAATAATGGATTTAGGGGCGAAGATCCCTACTATAATTCTTACATGTATGATACTCAATATAGTTGGAATAATCACATTAATAGTTGCATTGATAATTATCTTCAGTCTCAAATCTGTATAGATACTTCAATTATAAGCGGTAGTGAGAATTACAGTGACAGTTACATTTAAAGGGCCGTTTGTGAAGGTGAAAGTAAAAATAGTAGTGAAAATGAGGGTTCCAGTATACAAACTCGCACAAAGGGCAGTGATTTAACTATAAGAGAAAGTTCTAATGGCAGTGATTTAACTATAAGAGAAAGTTCTAATGGCAGGATTTAACTATAAGAGAAAGTTCTAATGGCAGTGATTTAACTATAAGAGAAGTTCTAATGATTTCGAGGCAACTCAAAATTATCGGCATTTGTGGGTTCAATGCGAGAATTGTTATGGATTAAATTATAAGAAAATTTTTAAATCAAAAATGAATATTTGTGAACAATGTGGATATTATTTGAAAATGAGTAGTTCGGATAGAATTGAACTTTTGATCGATCCGGGTACTTGGGATCCTATGGATGAAGACATGGTCTCTCTGGATCCCATTGAATTTTATTCGTAAGAGGATCCTTGTAAAAATCGTATTGATTCTTTTCAAAGAAAGACAAGATTAACCGAGGTTGTTCAAACATGCATAGGCCAACTAAACGACATTCCCGTAGAAATGGGGTTATGGATTTTTAGTTTATGGGGGGTAGTATGGGATCCGTAGTGGGAGAGAAAATCACCCATTTGATTGAACACGCTGCCAATCATATTTTACCTCTTATTATAGTGTGTGCTTCTGGGGGGCGCGCATGCAGGAAGGAAGTTTGAGCTTGATGCAAATGGCTAAAATATTTTCTTCTTTATATGATTATCAATTAAATAAAAAAATTATTTTATGTATCAATCCTTACATCTCCGACAACTGGTGAAGTGACAGCTAGTTTTGGTATGCTGGGGGATGTCATTATTGCCAAACCCAATGCCTACATTGCATTTGCAGGTAAAAGAGTAATTGAACAAACATTGAATAAAACAGTACCTGAAGGTTCACAAGTAGCTGAATACTTATTCCAGAAGGGTTTATTCGACCTAATTGTACCACGTAATGTTTTAAAAAACGTTCTGAGTGAGTTATTTAATCTCCACGGCTTTTTTCCTTTGAATCAAAAGTCAAGCAAAATCAAGTAGATCACTAAGGCCATTATTTTATTTTATTTGTGTTTATAGAAAAAAAGTAGTTAGTTTATCAAAAACAAAGTAAATAAGATAATAGTAAATAAGATAATAATGGCCCTTTCTTTGGTAATAGAAGATCTAATTGTAGAAAGAATCAAAACTAAAGTTGAGGATAACTCTTTTTTGACCTATATTCCTGATTACGAATCAAGAAGCCTTTATCACCAAGAGTGAGTTCTTCCTTTCGTGAAATTAGGAAAATAAAAAGAATTTCTTCTTGTCTTAGGTATATAATTTGAAATTAAAATATAGATAATAGAGTTTTATATCTTTCTCTATCTCCATAAAAACCATTTTAGCTAAAACATGTTGGTTCGGATTCGAATGAATCTTTCGATAATCTCTTTATCTATTTTTAGAAAATTAGAATACAAGAACAAAAGACAAAGAAATGAAGAAAAATAATAAAGTTTATTATGATACATATCTTTCTCATGTAAGATATGAATAAGTCCATTTATTTAGTTCTACATTCTTTGCACTTATTCTTATTATATGTACTCAGTTAGATTTAGATATATAGATACTTAGATCTATACTAAGAATTTCAAATTCTTCAAATTTTATTATAATAAATATTATCTAATTAGAATTCCAATTCTTAATTTAATTATAATTATTTAATTATTATAAGATATCTTACAATATAGTAAATCGAGGTACCCCTTCTATGACAAATTTAAACCTTCCATCTATTTTTGTGTCGTTAGTAGGCCTCTTCTTTCTGACAATTGCAATGGCCTCTTTATTTATTCATGTTCAAAAAACAAGATTATTTAGATCCGCTGGGACCCAATCTCATCCATTTTTTTTTTTTAAATGTGGACTTGTATCATAACACGGATATCTATTTATTGGAATAGAGTATAACATGTGATTTCTACCGAACATAAAGGAAAAACTCTTCTGCCTGCAGAAACATGATATATGGATATATCCATTCTAGTAATTTTCAAATAGATCAGGATCACTGGATGGCTGAAATGTAGTCAATTAATCTCTATGTATATCGATATGTATAGTGGGATCGTATTAAATAAAGAGTATGTTATTATTTTAGATTTAACCAATTTGATGAATTACTCCTAAAGGTTGACATCAAACTAGTGCTAGTTCACCTCAAACTAGTGCTAGTTGATGAGAGTTACTTCGTAAACAAAAAAGTAAAGTCAAATTTCTATGGGGTATTATCTCAATTCCAATAAAATGCAATCGAGTAAAGTATGACTTAGCGATCAGAATATATATGGATAGAACTTATAATGGGGTCTCAAAAAATAAGTAATTTTTGTTGGTCCTTTATCCCCTTTTTGGATTCATTAGGCTTCTTATTAGTTGGAACTTCCAGATATCTTGGTAGAAATTTGATATCTCTTTTTCCGCCTCAACAAATCATTTTTTTCCACAAGGAATCGTGATGTCTTTCTACGGAATTGTGGGTCTCTTTATTAGCTCTTATTTGTAGTGCACAATTTCCTTGAATATAGGTAGTGGTTATGATCAATTCAATATAAAGGAAGGAATAGTCTGTATTTTTCGTTGGGGATTTTCGGGAAAAAATCGTCGCATATTCCTTTGATTCCTTATAGAAGATATTCAGTCCGTTAGAATAGAAGTTAAAGAGGGTATTTATGCTCGTTGTGTTGTTTTTATGGATATCCGAGTCCAGGGGTCCATTCCCTTAACCCGTACTGATGAGAATTTGACTCCACAAGAAACTGAACAAAAGGCTGCTGAATTAGCCTATTTCCTGCCTGTACCAATTGAAGTATTTTGAGAAATTGAGAATCAGAACGTTCATTCAATTAAAGAAAATGTATATGAAAGAACCATAAAATTAAAATCTTTTTATGGTCTTTGTGCGTATGTAAACCCACGCAATTCAATAACAAATAACAAATCAAAATAATAGATTCATCTCAGATGGCAAACCATGTCGAAATCAAGAAATTTTGTTTAGTTCAATATTTGTTGGAATTGACACTTTAGATCTAGATACATCATATCTTGTACATTGGAAATTCTTTCTTTTGTATTCTTTAATGACCAACAATTGGATTTCTTAATTAAATAATAAGAACTAGCCAATTTATCTTTTGCCAGTCATTTTTTCATCATCGTAATATCTTTTCCTCAATTATTCTATTCCTGACTATGGGTAATTAGTGAAATTTTTTTGAAATATTGGATATTTTGATAGCAAGGGTGTTCTTTCTTCTCAAAATCTAAACAATATTCATTACTTAAAGTTGTTCTTTCAATCATTCATCGAAAGGAGAATCTTGATTTTGAATTTGACCAATTGAGATATCAGGAAACAATATTCTCAATTTCTTCATTCGAAGTGAATTCTTAGCCTATTTTTGTATTTTTTCTAGATTCAAAGACAAACCACAAAATCACAAAGAAAATAGATTCATAAGTTTGATACATTGTATAAAACTCATGTGTGTAAGAAATATTCGATCGCATAGAGTGTACGAATGGGTTGATTAACAATTCACAGATGAAAAAATGGCAACAAAGAAAGCATTCACCCCTCTTTTCTATCTTACATCTATAGTATTTTTTCCCTAGTGGATTTCTTTCTCAGTTAATAAATATCTAGAGTCTTAGGTTACTAAATAGTGGAATACTGGGCAATCAAAAATTTTCTTGAATATTATTCAAGAAAAGAGTCTTCTAGAAAAATTCATAGAATTAGAGGAACTCCTCTTCTTGGACGAAATGATCAAGGAATACTCGGAAACACATCTCGAAGAGTTTGGTATAGGAATCCATAAAGAAACGATCCAATTAATCAAGATGCAAAATGAAAATCGTATCCATATGATTTTGTACTTCTAAACAAATATCACCTATTTTATTATTCTAAGATGGTATTCATGTAACGATCCGAGATCTCATCCCAAGACGTCACACGGTGCTTATGACCCCGAAGGACCATAAGCTAACCCTTTACTGATATCTGTACCAAAACACTGCATAATATCTGAAATAAATACGGAAACTAGCCATAAGGTTCAACACATCTATGAAAACTCAAAATACAGAAAAGTGAATACTAATACATCTAACATCTATCTGAAAAGCCTCTAAACTGTTTGAACTGTGGATTTGATGGGACATCTCCCCAACTAACTTCGTCAACTGAAAATATAAACAAAGTCTGAAGCAATAATAGTAAATTGAAATTCATCCTCGAAAGAAGAGGACTCACTGCTATGACTACTGCTGCTGACTGGAACTGAACAGCGGAGGGAACTCTGGGTCCTGTGCCTCTGAACCTATGGTGCCAAATAAAACACCATAGCGCAAATACGTCAGTACAAGGATGTACTGAGTATGTAGATGAGGTAAGGCTAAATGCAAAGGCTCATGCGTATAGAATATCTAAACTGAATAATCATGAAAATGTCTCACGATAACACATACATGAATACACAGACCATAATCACAATCATCGAACACTAGATACTGAAACTTGAATACCACTTTACTGCAGACTGAACTCACTATTGACACTAAGATACTAAATCACTGAGAATCTGGATGCACTTATATCAAGGATAGTATTTTGAGCTTTACTGCTTTTGACTAACAGGATTTGAGATCAACCTCTCAAATGGATAATTTCAGACACTAATATCTATGATAAGAAATATGAATATATCTGAATCTGACAATAAGGATACCCAATAAAATCTGAGACTATGAATCAATCTTGTCTGGCGGCATATATCTGAATATGATATCAAATAACTGTATATGAGTCAAAGCCTATCTGTCGGGATGGTCCATAAATCAATGGAACTATCTGAGTTCCTCATAAAGATAGATGACTGTATCTGACAGTCCAGATTTCTGAAGATTAATACTGAAACTGAAACTAAAACTGTGGGAAGTAGTTACTTAACCGACATACACCAACCTACCACAGGTGGGTTCCAACCTGTAACCCTAGCTGGAAGGGTGTCAATATCGTGCCTCGGGTAAAGACCTCTCTCTAGTCAATCTTCTCTGACGGATGACCCTTACCAGGCAGTCGACCTAAGGTAATATAATAGTCAAATACACTCTCTCTGGATGTGACAACCTTTTTCCTAATGGTGACTCCTGTATCCTGCGCTGGCTACGCAGTTTTGGAGGTCAGGGATTTCTATGAACGACTCCGGCCTCTCTCACTGATGAGAGGAGCCGTCATCCCTTCCCTCGCTCAGTGTTAGTTTCTACTCCTAATTGAAAGACTCTGTACTAAATTCTTAACTGAACAAAACTAAACTGAATCTGATACTGATCATGTTTCTCAAAAGAACTGACTGAGCTATACTGAGATCACTTGGTTCTATATCTGATAGAATGCTATTAGATCACAGTATTTGACTCATGATACAGATCTTGAATAGATTATTTGAATTGCTTCTGAGATTAGAATTGAACACTTGAGTACTATTAGATCTGAGCTAATTACAGGACTGAGACTAGATTACTAGTGATACGGAAATTACAGAGATAACTGAGATTACTAAGCTTTCTTAAGTTCTGCAATTGTCTAAGAATACAGATTTCTATAGTTCACTGAGTTCTGAGAATTATGGCTTGATTGGAATTATCAATAGACTGACACAGGCTTTAGACAACAGCTCTATTATCGGGTATAAATACCCCCAGGACTCGATAAACTAAAAGTAATGCATAATCAGTCTTTCATCATCACGATCATTCATTCATCATCACAATCATTCATTCATTATCACAATCATTCATTCTTTATCACAATCATTTATTCCTTATCACAATCATTCATTCATTATCATAATCATTTATTCCTTATCACAATCATTCATTCCTTATCACAATCATTAAACTATCTCTTCAAATAATTAGTATCATAATCACATAATAGCGTAGGGGAAACATGCTACTAGATCATACTCTATTCAAAAAAGTCTTACCCCGGTACTTCATACTTATATCAATCTTGACATGTATTTGGATATAACATGGTTCGGGGAAACTTCATACTATCACGTCACAACTTACTTGCTAACCACTTGGCATGTATTAAAATCTTAGCATATATCAAAGAGCACATAATTGGGGGAATTTACCACTATCTTGTCTCAACTTACTCGCTAAGGTCTTTCATTAACCACTAGACATGTACGATTTTACACCTACTTGGGGATTTCACACTATCATAGCACCATTCATTCACAAAGGCATTTTATCAAACACTAGACAAGAATGGACTAACTCACAACTTGGGCTTTCATCTTTAACATACTACACTAGTCCTTATACTTCACCTAAGCTTTTATCAAATCTATGGGGGACATGCTTCGCTTATTCAACAATTTCTACACCCAAATGTCATGCACACATCACATAGAAAGAAACATAAGGAAGGTTCATCACAAACATCACATGGATTCCACATACTAGGCTCAAAGATCATGAATCTTGTAAACAAACATGAATCAAAACTCAACAACACATGGAACATCAAATTCAACTCATACAATTGATGAAATCTCATAAACATACAAATATTTAAGTTTTGAAAAGGATTATTGAGCTTCTTGGATGAAAGGGATCCAAGAATCAACATCTACATACCTGGGGAAAATCTTTTCTTGAAGTTTCTTAGAAGGATTCTTGATTAACTCTTGATTTCTCCCTTGATTTCTCTTGATTTTTGTGGAAGGAGAAGAGAGAATTTTGATTTTGGAAACCCTAGTTTTTAGGTGTAAGAAGAGAGAAAATAAGGCCAAATTCCATGTAAAGGGGGTATATATAGGGGTTGGGAAAAGCCCCTTTTCGTCCTTGGAATTAATACAAAAATATCCCGATTTTTCATGTTGGACAATCCCATCCTAAGACGTCACACGGTGCTTATGACCTCGAAGGACCACAAGCTAACCCTTTACTGATTTTTGTACCTGAACACTGCATAATATCTGAAATAAATGCAGAAACTAGCCATAAGGTTCAACACATCTATGAATACTCAAAATACAAAAAACTAAATACTAATACATCTGACATCTATCTGAAAAGCCTCTAAATTGTCTGAATTGTGGAGTTGATGGGACATGTCCCCAACTAACTCCGTCAACTAAAAATATAAACTAAGTATGATGCAATAATAGTAAAATAAAATTCATCCTCGAAAGAAGAGGACTCACTGCTACGACTACTGCTGCTGACTGGAACTGAACTGCGGAGGGAACTCTGGGTCCTTTGCCTCTGAACCTATGGTGCCAAATAAAACACCATAGCGTAAATGCGTCAGTACAAGGATGTACTGAGTATGTAGATGAGGTAAGGTTAAATGCAAAGGCTCATTCGTGCAAAATATCTAAACTGAATAATCATGAAAATGTCGCACGAGAACACATACATGAATACACAGACCATAATCACAATCATCGAACTCTAGATACTGAAACTCGAAAACCACTTTACTGCAGACTGAACTCACTATTGACACTGAGATACTAAATCACTGACTCATCTGATACTGATAACTGAGAATCTAGATGCACTTATATCAAGGACAGTATTCTGAGCTTTACTGCTTTTGACTGACAAGATTTGAGATCAACCTCTCTAACAGATGATTTCAAAAACTATTATCAATGATAAGAAATATGAATATATCTGAATCTGACAACAAGGATACTCAATAGAATCTGAGACTGTGAATCAAGCCTGTCTGGCGGCATATCTCTAACTATGATATCAAATCACTGTATATGAGACCAAGCTTATCTATCGGGATGGTACATGAATCAATGGAACTATCTGAGTTCCTCATGAAGATAGATGATTATATCTGACAATCCTAAATTCTGAAGATTGATACTGAAACTAAAACTAAAATTGTGGGAAGTAGTTACTTAACCGACATACCCCAACCTACCACAGTTGGGGTCCAACTTGCAACCCCAGCTGGAAGGGTGTCAATACCGTGCTTCAGTTAAAGACCTCTCTCTGGTCAATCCTCTCTGACGGATGACCCTTACCAAGAAGTCGACCTAAGGAAATATAATAGTTAAATAATCTCTCTCTAGAGGTGACAACCTTTTTCCTAACGGTGACTCCTGTATCCTGTGTTGGATACGTAGTTCTGGAGGTCAGGGATTTCTACTAACGACTTCGGCCTCTCTCACTGATGGGAGAATCCATCATCTCTTTCCTCGATAGGTGCTAATTTTTACTCCCAACTGAAAGACTTTGTACTGAATTCTTAACTGAACAAAACTAAAATAAATCTGATGTTGATCATGTTTCTCAAAAGATCTGACTGAGTTACGCTGAGTTCACTTAGATCTAAATCTAATAGAATGCTATTAGATCACGGTATCTAATTGATGATGCAGATCTTGAATTGATTTTTCGAATCGCTTCTGAGATTTTAATTGAACACTTGAGTACTATTAGATCTGAGCTGATTACAGGACTGAGGCTAGATTACTAGCGATACGGAAATTATAAAGATAACTGAGATTACTTAGCTTTCTTAATTTATGAAATTGTCTGAGGATACAGAGTTTTATAGTTCACTAAGTTCTGAGAATCATGGCTCGATTAGAATTATCGAGAGACTGACACAGGCTCTAGACAACAGCTCTATTGTCGGGTATAAATACCCCCAGGACTCGATAACCTAAAAGTAACACATAATTATTCTTTCATCATCACGATCATTCATTCATCATCACAATCATTCATTCATTATCATAATCATTCATTCATTATCATAATCATTCATTCCTTATCACAATCATTCATTCATTATCATAATCATTCATTCCTTATCACAATCATTCATTCATTATCATAATCATTCATTCCTTATCACAATCTTTCATTCCTTATCACAATTATTAAAGCATCTCTTCAAATAATTAGGAATCATAATCACATGATAGCGTAGGGGAAACATGCTACTAGATCATACTCGATTCAACAAAGTCTTACCCCGGTACTTCATACTTATATCAATCTTTACATGTATTTGGATATCATATGGTTTGGGGAAACTTCATACTATCACGTCCCAACTTACTTGATAACCACTTGGCATGTATTAAAAGCATAGCATATATCAAAGAGCACATAATTGGGAAAATTTACAACTATCTTGTCTCAACTTACTCGCTAAGGTATTTGAATAACCACTTGACATGTACGGTTTTACACCTACTTGGTGATTTCACACTATCATAGCGCCATTCATTCACTAAGGAATTTTATCAAACACTAGGCATGCATGGACTAACTCACAACTTGGGGTTTCATCTTTAACATACTGCACTAGTATTTATACTTCACCTAAGATTTTATCAAACCTATGGGGGATATGCTTCGCTTATTTAATCATTTCTACACCCAAATGTCATGAACACATAACATAGAATGCAACATAAGGAAGGTTCATCACAAACATCACATAGATTCCACATACTAGGGTCAAAGCTCATGAATCTTGTAAACAAACATGAATCAAATTTCAACAACACATGGAACATCAATTTCAACTCATACAATTCATGGAATCTCACAAACATACAAATCTTTAAGTTTTGAAAAGGGTTCTTGAGCTTCTTGGATGAAAAGGATCCAAGAATCAACATCTATATACCTGGGCAAAATCTTTTCTTGAAGGTTCTTGGAAGGATTTTTGATTTCCTCTTGATTTCTCCCTTGATCTCTTTTGATTTTTGTTGAAGGAGAAAAGAGGATTTTTTTATTTTAGAAACCCTAGTTTTTTTATGGAAGAAGAGAGAAAATGAGGCCAAAGCCCGTGTAAAGGGGTTATATATAGGGGTTGGGAAAAGACCCTTTTCATCCTTGGAATTAAACAAAAAAAATCCCAATTTTTCATGTTGGCGCGACGCACCATAATCACGCTAGTTCACTGGAAAATGGACAATTGAGAAACTACATAACGGCGCGATGCGGTGGAAATTGCATTGCCATTTTGGTTGGGAACTGGAACTATACCGTGACACGGTGGAATCACGGAGTTCCACTGGATTTTTACAATTGCCATTTTGGCTGGCTCCACTATGCGCTAAGCTGCCAGGTGGCACTCTGTCTTACAAAAATGGCTCTATCTCTTCACCCGATTGTCCGATTTGGGCGAATTTGGTATCGATGGAAAACGTATTCAATGTTGTACATGACTAAAAGTTGATATTAGGGAAATTCTACACGATTAAAATTATTTCATACTTGGAAAGAAACTTTTGAAATTTTTGGACTCAAATTTTCGCTTTACTGAATATGCTCTAAGACTCAGACTAGAAAAGAACTTTATGGGGCATTACAATTCAATTTTGGGTAATGAAAAACTTGTTATTCTTAAATCTTGGGCTTAGGAATTCCTATATAACATAAGTGACACAGTAAAAGCTTTTTCTATTCTTTTATTAACTATTTATGTATCAGATTCCATTCATCCCGCGGTTGGAAATTAATTATTGGCTCTATCTATAAAGATTTTTGGTTTGTTCTTAATGATCAAATTATATCTGGTCTTGTTTCTACCTTTCCAGTGATTCTCGATACAATTTTTAAATATAGGATTTTCCGTTATTTAAATCGACTGTCTCTGTCACTTGTAGTTATTTATCATTCAATGAATGACTGATAAAGGATCAATTGATATTAATCTAATCCAATTAGAATGCTTGGTACTTTGTAGTTGTACATAAGCAAAGTGTTGAAAATCGTATTTTATCTTTCTATTTCTAACCATCGGGAAGATTCATCCTATATTATTTCTAGATTATCCAGCAAATAGCAGAATCGTGGCTAGGGAACTATACTAGCAACCCACCCAATTTATTGTAGAATTTTTTACGATCAATGATTGGACCATGCAAACTAGAAATGCTTTTTCTTGGCTAAATAAACAGATTACTTGATCTATTTTCGTATCGCTCATGATATATATCTTAACTCGGACATCCATTTCAAGTGCATATCCCATTTTTGCCCAGTAGGGTTATGAAAATCCACGAGAAGCGACTGGGCGTATTCTATGTTCCAATTTTCATTTAGCTAATAAGTCCGTGGAGATTGAGGTTCCTCAAGAGGTACTTCCTGATACTGTATTTGAAGTAGTTGTTCGAATTCCTTATGATATACAATATAAACAAGTTCTTGTTAATGGTAAAAAGGGGGATTTGAACGTGGGGGCTATTTTTATTTTACTGTAGGGGTTTGAATTAGATCTTCCTGATCGTATTTCTCCCGAGATGAAAGAAAGGATTGGTAATTTGTATTTTTTGAGCTATTGCCCCAATAAAAAAAATATTCTTGTGGTAGGCCCTGTCCCTGGTAAAAAATATAGTGAAATAACCTTCCCTATTATTTCCCCGGACCCTGCTACTACAAAGGATGTTCACTTCTTAAAATATCCTATATATGTAGGCGGGAACAGGGAAAGGGGTCAGATTTATCCCGATGGAAGCAAGAGTAACAATACGGTTTATAATGCTATAAAAGCAAGTATAGTAAGCAAAATCATACGAAAAGAAAAAGGGGGATATGAGATAACCATAATGGATGCGTCTGAGGGACGTCAAGTGGTTGATATTATCCCTCCTGGACCAGAACTTCTTGTTTCCGAGGGCAAATGTATCAAATTTGATCAACCATTAACGAGTAATCCTAATGTAGGCGGATTTGGTCAGGGAGATGCAGAAATAGTACTTCAAGATCCATTACGTGTCTAAGGACTTTTGTTCTTCTTGGCATCTGTTATTTTGGCACAAATCTTTTTGGTTCTTAAAAAGAAACAGTTCGAGAAGGTTCAATTGGCCGAAATGAATTTCTTGATTCGTAGATTTATCGATATCAAGTTCGTAAAAAGAACCAAATTCTTGTTGGCGATTATTTATGATCAAAAAAATAAATAAAAAATCTGAAAACTCCTTTGTCTTATTTATACTCTTCTTCAAAATCTACATACTATGTTGTACAAGGAATTCCCAGCATCTCATAGAAAAAGAGTATGCAATGTAGAATTTAAAGAAGAGTATTTGACTTTCATTATTTTTATTTAATTTTTTTTATTGGAGTAGTAGGACTATGTTACTATTGATAGATTTCATTGCCATAAGACATAAGACGTATCAATAGTTTTCTATTCTAAATAGAAAGAAAGTAAAAATTTTCTAAATACTAGACATAAAGAAGCGGGGGATAAATGTGTGGAAGAAAAAATCCTAGAAGGGATTATTTGTCTTCCCAGTCTTCGACACAAGAAAGGGGTCTAGAAAAATCCTTTTTTCTTGTGTTGAAACGAAAGAGTAATTATTCTTGATCCTGTTTGTTAAAAATTCCTAGCTTTGGTTTCGATTTTTCTAGATATATCAGAAACCCGTTACCCTACGCCCCCTTTACGTCTAATATATGGAGTGGTGGACAAACAAAACAAAAAAAAAAGAGGAAATTTTATTAATTACATAAAACTTCTTAAATCAACTTATCTTATACAACTTCAATCAACATATCTTATACAAATAAATACTATCATATAAAAATTAGAGGTGGTCTGAATAAACCAATGAAGTGAATTTTTAAAAAACATGATTAGAAAAATGAGAAAAATAGAGTTTTTGAAAATAAAAAGAAATCCATTTTATTATTTCATTTTATCATTTAGAAGAAAAAAATAGTATGATTCTTAAGAACTAAACGGGCCCTTCCCCTTAGAATCAAACAAACAAGGAAGGGAATCCCGTTGAGTTCTTACGTTTTCATGTTGATAACTCAATTCATTCGATTACTACATGGCTGAACCCAATCCAGAATATGAACCATAAAAGAAAATACCTATTAAACCTATTACAAGAATACCAGATACAGTACTTATTATCCAAATAGGAATCATTCCAGTAGTGTCGGCCATTTACCCCACTTCCCTCCAGATTTCATCAAGTGGCCATGCTAGAGACATAAATAGTGATGGATAATTAAATTATGAGATCCTTAAAAATGACCTAAGAGAATCTTTTTTATTCTCTTTCTTTTTCTTAATTGAAAAAATAATTGGGACATAAAACAACAAGTACAAAAATGAATAATAACCCCAGTAGAGAGTGGTACAATTCAATTCAACATTTTGTTCATTCGGTTTTGATTGTGTCGTAGCTCTGTAATTCGAATTAAGTTTATCATTGGATGAACTACATTGCTTATATTGATCCCCAAAAAAAGATGGTAGGTACAGCTAGGCCATGAACAGCTAACTATCGTACTATAAAAATTGGATAGGTTTGATCTATAGACATTAGGGCCTCCTAAAATGATCTACTAAATTCATCGAGTTGTTCCAAAGGATCAAAACGTCCAGTTATTAATGGAATTCCTTGTCGTCTCTCTGTAAAATATTCATTTGGCTGAGGGCTTCCAAGCACATCGTAAGCTAAACCGGTGCTGATAAATAACCAACCCCCAATAAATAGGGAAGGTATAGTAATACTATGAATGATCCAGTATCGAATACTGGTAATAATATCAGCAAACGAACGTTCTCGTGTGCTTCCAGACATGTTGAGCTCTACATATTCTTGTGCAGTCAAAGAAGATCGATTCCGTAAAAGATGAGATCAGTAAATGACAATTCACTAAAATTTAATATTTGTGAGAGCGTCAATATTGCACCGAGGGCATCTTTAGAGTATACCGAACCAGTATAGCTATCCTTCTTCTGACACAGCAACACAATTTGAATTAGTATCAAAAGTAAGTACTAAAATAATTTCTTTTTTCCTTTACTTATTGATTTAAAACCATCTTCCATTTAATAGAAAATTCTTTCAATTCAACGAAAGAGATTCTCATATTCCCACAATTTAAGTAGATGCGATATATAGAAATTCTTTTTTCATTGTTGTGGAAGTCGTTTTGTTGTTGGAATCCTTTTTTTAAAAGAATAAGTTAATGGTCGAGTAAGAAATAAGAGTAGTAGATCATATTCGATGAAAGAAAAAAATAGAATAATTGGAATTCATAGTTGTGATGCATTGTGGTGGATCTCGATCCAAAGATTATTTCTTGATCTAGATACAAGGGTGGGGTAGTGTGGAAGGATAAAATGTGTAACTTAATAGAAATTACTAGTTTCAGAATCTAGTTGGCCAAAAAAAAGATTTTATCAAGCGATTGTGTGATAACTTTTTCTTCTTCTCCATCATTCAAGATATTATGTGAATTAATATATTATAGAATCTAATGAGTTAAACTTAAATTAAAGTAAAAAGAAAAAGTTTTATAAGGTAACTGTTCGCTTTAAAATCGAAAATGGATTAGATACAATTCAATAGAATCTAAGAAATGATCAAATTCTAAAATCATTTCTATTTTGATTCTATAAAAAATTCAATTTTTATTTTGAATGAAGTTAGACGATACAACTCTTATTAGTTTAATAGTTTACCTAAGAGTTACTCAATGAATCAGTTGATTGAAATTGCGGGACGGATAGATGTTACAGATGATGAATCAATTTCTTTTATATGTCTGGCACTTTATCTTTGTTAGTGTTGTCTGCCTATAATGATAGATGAATCAAAAACTTTTCATTCAACTTATTCTTCCAATTTCAATTGAGATTTTTGCCTCCCGTAAGAGTCTGGGCCGTGTCTCAGTCCCAGTATGGCTGATCATCCTCTCGGACAAGCTACTAATCATTGCCTTGGTAAGCTATTGCCTCACCAAATAGATAATCAGATGCGAGCCCCTCCTCGGGTGGATTTCTTCTTTTGTTCCTTAGCCTAAGGGGTATTAGCAGCCATTTCTAGCTATTGTTCCCCTCCCAAGGGTAGGTTCTTACGCGTTACTCGCCTGTCCGCCACTGGAAACACCATTTCTCATGTTTACCGTACGACTTTCATTTGATAAGCATGCCACCAAAATTCATCTTGAGCCAGGATCAAACTCTCCATGAGATTCATAGTTGCATTACTTATAGCTTCCTTGTTCGTAGACAAAGCGGATTCAGAATTGTCTTTCATTCCAATCCATAACTTGTATCCATACGCTTCATATTTGCCCGGAGCTCGCTTCCAGAAATATAGCCATCCCTTCCCCCTCATGTCAATCCCACGAGCCTCTTATCCATTTTCATTGAATGACGGCGGGGGAGAAAATCCAACTAGAAAAACTCACTTTAGGCTTAGGGATAATCAGGCTCGAACTGATGACTTCCACCATGTCAAGGTGACATTCTACCGTTGAGTTATATCCCTTCCCCTCCCCATTGAGAAATAGAGCTAACTAATCCTAAGTCAAAAGGTCGAGAAACTCAACGCCACTATTCTTGAACAACTTGGAGCCAGGCCTTCTTTTTGAACTATTACGAATATGAAAATAATGGTCAAAATCGGATTCAATTGTTTACTGCCGCTATCATAAATATGATTAACTACCAATTACGAAGGAACGAATTGGAGTTACATCTCTTTTCTATTCAAGAGTTCTAATGCGTTTCCACGCCCATTTGAGACCCCGAAAAATGGACAAATTCCTTTTCTTCGGAACACATACAAGATTCATCACTACAAAAAGGATAATGGTAACCCTACCATTAACTACTTCATTTATGAATTTCATAGTAATAGAAATTCATATCCTACCGAGACAGAATTTGGAACTTGCTATCCTCTTGCCTAGTAGGCAAAGATTTACCTCTGTGGAAAGGATAATTCATTTGGATCGACATGACAGTCCAACTACACTTCCAGAATCCATGTTGTATATTTGTAAGAGGGTGACCTACTTTCTTCTCTCATGGTACACTTCTCTTTCCACCGATCCCCTTTTCTCCTTGATCCACAGAGATAAAATATAGGACTGGTGCCAACAGTTCATCACGGAAGAAAGGACTCACTAAGTCGGGATCAGTAACTAATACTAATCTAATATAATAGTCTAATATATCTAATATACTAATATATCTATTATAATAGAAAATACTAATATAATAGAAAAGAACTGTCTTTTCTGTATACTTTCCCTGGTTCCATTGCTACCGCGGGCTTTACGCAATCGATCGGATTAGATAGATATCCCTTCAACATAGGTCATCGATAGGATCTTGTAGATCCACCATAGTACAAAATCCAGGATCTTTCAAAAAACGGATTCCTATTCAAAAAGTGCATAGCCGCATGGATAAGCTCACACTAACCATTCAATTTGGGATCCAAATTCGAGATTTTCCTTGGGAGGTATAGGGAAGGATTTGGAATGGAATAATATTGATTCATATAGAATAAAGGGTTCTCTATTGATTCAAACACTGTACCTATAGGATAGGAATCGAGGAAGGGGAAAACCGAAGATTTTACATAGTACTTTTATCAATCTTATTTTTTTTGTACCTTTCGTTCAATGAGAAAATGAGTCAAATTCTACAGGATCAAACCTACGGGACTTAAGGAATGATATAAAAAAAGAGAGGTAAAATATTCATGTTAAATAAATATGAAGTAGAAGAACCCAGATTCCAAATGAACAAATTCAAACTTGAAAAGGATCTTAAGGTACCTCAAAGGTTATCTTGGCAAAGGGAGTGATCGAGAAAGATCTTTTGTTCTTCTTATATATAAGATCGTTATTTGATCCAAATATGTTTGGTAAAGAGAATAATCTTATCCTTTGAGAATAATAAAAAATGGACAGTGTTCAATTGGAACATGAAAAGATAACTAAATTGGTCCTAGTTACTCTTCGGGGCGGAGTGGAAGAAAAGGGGGATTCTCGAATGCGGAAAAGGATCCAATGAATTCGAAAGAATTGAATGAGGAGACGTATGAGGTGAAAATCTCATGTACGGTTCTGTAGAGTGGTAGTAAGGATGACTTATTTGTCAACTTTTCCACTATCACCCCAAAAAAACCAAACTCTGCCATACGTAAAGTTGCCAGAGTACGATTAACCTATAGATTTGAAATCACTGATTATATACTCGGTATTGCCCATAATTCACAAGAACATTCTGTAGTCTTAGTAAGAGGGGGAAGGGTTAAGGATTTATTCAGTGTGAGATATCACATTGTTCGAGGAACCCTAGATGTTGTCGGAGTAAAGAATCATCAACAAAGGCGTTCTAGTGTGTTGTAGATTCTTATCCAGGACTTGTATCATTTGATGATGCCATGTGAATCGCTAGAAAAATATGAAGTGTATGGTTAACCCAATAACGAAAGTTTCATAAGGGGACTGGAGTAGGATACTATGAGACAAATGATCTTCTTTCTAAAGAGATTCGATTCGAAACTCTTATATGTCCAAGGTTCAATATTGAAATAGTTTCAGAGGTTTTCCCTGACTTTGTCCATGTCAACAAACAATTCGAAATACCTCGACTATTTTAGAACAGGTCCAAGTCAAAAAGCGATGATTTAAAGCACTTTTTTTACACTATTTTGGAAACCCAAGGACTCAATCGTATGGATATGTAAAATATAAAATTTCTAATCCTAGCCGGAAAGTGAGGGAAACAGATACTCAATTTAAAGTGAGTAAACAAAATTCCATACTCGATCTCATAGATACAAATAGAATTCTTCGGAAAGGTGTATTCGATGAAAGTCGTATGTACGTCTTGAAGGGAGATCTTTCATATCTTTCGAGATCCACCATACAATATGGGGTAAAAAAGACAAAATAAGTGATTTTATCCCTTATAAAAAGAAAACTGATTCTTGAACCCCTTTCACGCTCATGTCACGTCGAGGTACTGTAGAAAATAAAATAGAAAAATTTGATCCAATTTATCGTAATCGATTAGTTAACATGTTGGTTAGCCGTATTCTGAAACATGAAAAAAAATCATTGGCTTATCAAATTATCTATCGATCCATGAAAAAGATTCAACAAAAGACAAAAACAAATTTACTATCCATTTTACGTCAAGCAATACGTGGAGTAACTCCCGATGTAACAGTAAAACCAAGACGTGTAGGTGGATCGACTCATCATGTTCCCATTGAAATAGGATCCACACAAGGAAAAGTACTTGCCATTCGTTGGTTATTAGTGGCATCCCAAAAATGTTTGGGTCGAAATATGGCTTTCAAATTAAGTTCTGAATTAGTGGATGCTGCCAAAGGGAGTGGCAATGCCATACGTAAAAAGGAAGAGACTCATAAAATGGCAGCGGAAAATAAAGCTTTTGCACATTTTCGTTAATCCATGAATAGGATCTATACATCTCGATCAGAAAAGAATCATGAGAAAAAGAAATAATTAGAATTGATAAATAGATTTCTCGAAACAAACGAAAAGAAAATGAAAGATGGAACATAAATCATGGATCAACTAAGCCCTCTCGGGGACTTTCTTAAATAGGAACCTTATGTAAATACCATGGAATAGAGTTTGATCCTATTCATGGAGATTCCGTAACTATTTCAAAAATGGAAAGTTCGACATAATTGGGATTTTTTTTTGGAAATTGGAAGCAGTTACTAATTTATGATCTGGCATGTACAAAATGAAAACTTCATTCTCAATTATATGAGAATTATTATGAAAGCCTTTCATTTGCTTCTCTTCGATGGAATTTTTATTTTCCCAGAATGTATCCTAATTTTTGGCCTAATTCTTCTTCTGATGATCAATTCAACCTCCGATCAAAAAGATATACCTTGGTTATATTTCATCTCTTCAACAAATTTAGTAATGAGCATAACGGCCCTATTTTCTGATGGAGAGAAGAACCTATGATTAGCTTTTCGGGAAATTTCCAAACGAACAATTTCAACGAAATCTTTCAATTTCTTATTTTACTATGTTCAACTCTATGTATTCCTCTAACTGTAGAGTACATTGAATGTACAAAAATGGCTATAACAGAGTTTCTCTTATTCGTATTAACAGCTACTCTAGGGAGAATATTTTTATGCGATGCTAACGATTTAATAACTATCTTTGTAGCCCCAGAATGTTTCAGTTTATGCTCCTACCTATTATCTGGATATACCAAGAAAGATGTACGGTCTAGTGAGTCTACTATCAAATATTTACTCATGGGTGTTATTCTGGTTCATGGTTTATCTTGGCTATATGGTTCATCCGGGGGAGAGATTGAGCTTCAAGAAATAGTAAACGGTCTTATCAATACATAAATGTATAACTCCCCAGGAATTGCGCTCATATTCATTACCGTAGGAATTGGTTTCAAGATTTCTCCAGCCCCTTCTCATCAATGGACTCCTGACGTATACGAATGAGTGCGGTTCATTCAAGAAATTCCTACCTCTGTATCTATCTCTGAGGTGTTTGGATTTTTCAAAACTACATGGACATGCAGAAGAGAAATGCTATCCCCACTCGGACCAAGACAATACTTTTACTTGTTCAAATAACAATTAAGGTAAAGCAGGGTCAGGAACGATGAATCTCTTTATGATAAACAGATCCATTTTGCAAGTTTGTTATTATAGGTCGTTCCTACAAAGGATCGGACTAATGACGTATACAATACTTGAATTCTTGATGTAGATGCTACATAGTTGGTTCTCATCCTTCAGAGACTACGAGTGTAATAAGAGCATCCGTCGATAAAAGGGTCACCTTAAGATGATCATCTCGTGGCTATTGAGAACGAATTAAATTAGATGGTTCTATTTCTCAATCTTTTTGACTTAATCCTACAAAACCAAGGTCAAAAAGAATGCAAAAATTAGTCATTCATAACTAGTGATAAAGGATTCCTCAAAAAGTTAAGGATTAGTAATCCTTTTTAGAAATTTAATGGATTCGGTCTTATACATACGCGAGGAAGGAAATCAAAAAAGAAAGAAAATGGGTTCTTCTTTTTTTTATCACTTAGGAGCCGTGTGAGATGAAAGTATCATGCATGGTATTGAATGAGAGAAAGAAGTCAGGAATCTCTTTTTCGACTCTGACTCTCCCACTCCAGTTGTTGCTTTTCTTTATATTACTTATAAAGAAGTTGCTTCAGCTTCAGCCACTTGAATTTTCGATATTCCTTTTTATTTCTCATCAAACGACTGGCATCTTCTTCTGGAAATCCTAGTTATTCTTAGCATGATATTGGGAAATCTCATTACTATTACTCAAACAAGCATGAAACGTATTCTTTCATATTCGTCCATATGCCAGATCAAATATGTAATTATTGGAAAAAATATTGGAGACTCAAATGATGGATATGCAAGCATGATAACTTATATGTTGTTCTATATCTCCATTAATATAGGAACTTTTTCTTGCATTGTATTATTTGGTCTACGTACCGGAACTAATAACATTAGAGATTATGCAGGATTATACACAAAAGATCCCTTTTTGGGTCTCTCTTTAGCCCTATGTCTCTTATCCCTAAAAGGTCTTCCTCCACTAGCAAGTTTTTTTGGAAAACTCTATTTATTCTGTTGTGGATGGCAGGCAGGACTATATTTCTTCATTTTAATAGGACTCCTTACAAGCCTTGTTTTTATCTACTATTATCTAAAAATACTCAAGTTATTAATGACTGGACAAAATCAAGAAATAACCCCTCACGTGCGAAATTATAGAAGATCCCCTTTAAGATAAAATAATTTCATCAAATTAAGTATGATTGTATGTGTGATAGCATCTACTATACCAGGAATATCAATGAACCCGATTATTGCAATTGCTCAAGAAAACCTTTTTTAGCTTCTAGGGTCTATTTCTTAGTTCAAGATCCCTCTTACTAACTGGAATCAAAGAATTAGTAGATTTGTTTCGCCCAAAATAGTAATGGGATAGGGTTATGAACTTATAATCTAATGATTAAGTCGATTCCATGATTATAAGTTTATTCCATACCGGACCAGGACGAAATAGGGTTATATACATTCTCATTATGAGAAGGGGCCATTCGGTCCTATCTAACTAAATAGATACTATGATTACATATGGATCCCTACATCATTACATTCCATTTAGGATTAGGAATACGCATAATCGGACATGCTTTTTACATATCTTTATTGGGACCCTATTCACCTCTTTGAGTGAATCGAGAAATAGGTTTGATTGTCCATCTTTTTGATATATATCAGGCATTGCATTCTATGGATAATTCAAATTATAGCAATTGGATGTCCAACTCGGGCCTATATGACATGACCGATCAAAAGATCCACCTTTATCATATATTCCATACATCACACTAGATACATATCATATTTATGGAATACGATTCACTTTCAATATGACTTCGTGGTGAAATGGTAGACACGCGGGACTCAAAATCTTGTGCTAAAGAGCGTGGATGTTTGAGTCCTCTTCAAGGCATAATATTGAGAATGCTCATTGAATGAGCATTCTCAATTGGAATAAATTCGGTAGTGGATCGAAAAATCTTGGTGATATTCTCTATCTAATGAATAGGGAGTCCACTAAAATATTATCTGCCCTGCACCCACTCCTTGAGTATGTGCTTCAACAAGATCACACAAGGGTAGATTAGAAACCTATGGTAAAATGCCCGCCCGCAACCCAACAGATAAAGTACATTACATAGTCCAGGGATTGGCGACTTACCCATTCAGTGACTTTGGCACTGGACGTTCCCAAAATGGAGACTATCGGGTAAATTTAATATAATAGAGGCCTGTTGGCATTCCAACCTTCCTTCTCCTTTCAGGGCCTATCTGAAAGAGAATCTAGTACTTCTTGGTTGTGAATATCTGAACTGGTTATTTAATTTTCAAGAATTCTTGTTTAGGTAGTCCATACCATCCATACATAGTGTTTTGATCTAAGATTTCAATTCTTCCATGTTTCAGCAGTAACATATTCTTCCATGGAGCTAAGGTCCAAAATATGGAAGAAACAAGCATTTCCACGACTCTACCACCCAGTCAATTCTGTTCCACTTAATCCTTCTTTCATGGACACATATCTTTCTAGATAAGGAATGGGAAATATTTCTCCTATTACATGAATCCAATTTTCATTTCATTCGGTAGAAGCCATCTTTTTCTCAACAATGTCTTTGTCATTTGATCCAATAGTGTTCCATTAGATAGGAACAGATTTGATAAATACTGATAACTCTCGAATAGAGTATTAGAAAGGAAAGATCTATTAGATAATGAACTATTGGTTCTAAGCCATCTCTGACGATTAATTAACAACTCAAAGTGCTTTTCTTGCGTATTCTTAATAAACCAGTGTTTATATATAGATGTAGGAGGATCTTTTTGGGAAGTAAGAAGCCCATTTGACATCTATTCATCTGCAAATAATTCTCGATGTAAAAACACAGATCCAGGGGATGATCATTCAATAGAAAAAATAGTGGATCTGCAGGGTCCCAAATGAATTGGCTTATTCTAAAAAGTCCTTGTTCTTTGGAAGATCTATCTCGTGTCTGTTACTGCATAGTTCCACTCTGCAAGAACCCCAAATAATTCTCTTGAAGCTCATCTTCTTCATCATAAATGATCCTCTTGTCCCAAATGACCTGGACCAATAGGGAAATCCCAATTCATTGGGCCTTTCGATACAATTAAATAGAAAGCCCCAAGGGCTCCATAATCTAGGAGCCCAAACTATGTGATTGAATAAATCCTTCTGCGGGTCAAGGGCTCTTTCTCCCTCCCCTTCTTCAAACTCTGTTTCAAAGAGAAATCTCTGATCAAGGATATACCAAGAGCCATTTTACATTATATCTAAGGTATTCCTCGGTTCGGGTCGAAGAAGCAATGTCACTCGATCATTATCAAACTGACTACAATCTTTTTCTGTTCATGAAGATCCCACAAGAGCACCTTCTAATTCTAATAGGCCATGAACTAGATCAGAATTATTCTCAACGAGTCCATAAGAAGTGATCCCATTTTTTTCATCGGGTCCAGATAAAGACCAAAGATCTTAAACGACCAATCTGGCAAAACAACTCAAAAGATAAAAAAGTATCGTTAATCTCTTCATGCTCGTTCCAAGATCGAAGTACCATTTGTACAAATAAGAATCCCCTTCGTTAAATGATTTCTTCTTCATATAGATATATATAGGATTTATGGGGCAATTACTTAGAAGTACATTTTGTGCTACAACCCTTCCTATCTAATAAAAAAGGATCTCATGATCCTGAACCGATCTTACCTAGGATCACAAGTTTGTCTATGAAGAGCGTATCAAATTGTATTAGTGTCTATAATTGATTTCTTCTATGTAATACTAATCGATAGGACCTCATTAGTAAGTGCTACAAAATCTCGTGCATTGGAACCCATGGTTATAGACCCGAATCCATTAGTATGGAACATTTTCTTTTCCAAGTGAAATCCCCTAGTATATGAAAGAGTGAAAAAGTGCTTTCGTTGTTGTGGAATAAGAATCCTTCATAGCTTAATGCACGTATTTAATTTATTCAGAGCTATTAGAGTGGGATCCACTTTTTGGGGAATATGAGACGAAGCAATAACAAGAATATTTCTAGTAGAACATCTTTCACAATACCTGGAGAGATGGTTCACTAATAGACCAAGGGATAAGTCATTCAACTCATTCACATCAAGATAATAAATGTTTGGAATCCATATTATGCAAGGATATATTGCTTTTGCGAATTCGAATTGAAGGGTGATATAAAATAGGTCTATTTCCGTCATTATATCTACAGTTAGCCCATTCATCCTAATTAGCAGTTCCAGCTTCGTATCAAGGTCACAATCGATATTGTCACTAGCATCAACATTGTCACTAGAATTAAGATTGTCACTATCATCAATATCTTCACTATAATAATTATCGATCTCATCAAAAATAAAACCTTTAGGCTTGTTATCCAGGAACTTGTTCAGAAATACCATAATGAAAAGAACATAGGAGTTTTCCGCTAGGTATTTGACCAAATAGGATCGTCCAGTTCCTATAGAACCTATCACTAAAATACCCTTAGAGGGGGATAAGGCTAAGCGGAGAAAAGGGGGTTTTCCATGAGATGGGATATGAAAACTATTTTCCCCACACTAAGTTTGTGATTAAGTGATTGTCTGATAATGAGTAAGGAATATCCGTCTTTCTTCTAAACAAGATGGATTGAAATCATAATTCATTAGATGCTTTTTATGAATGTTAACTAAGTATCATAAGTAAATTGCTTCAGGTTGTTCAATCATTTGATAACAAATTCATTCTTTGATATATGATCACTATAAGTCAGACTCAATAGAATTTGATCAATCCTATTTTTTATTGTTAAGGTGGAGAACTAAACCAAGAATTCTCTTTCTTCATCATGAATAGAATCACTGTTCGCAACCCAGGATTCTATTTTCTCATCAATCCAATCACCGTTCATATTTTTTCTTTTTCTTATCAATGAATAGACCCTTTTACTTGTATACTTAGATGTCTCGTATTTCTCAAAAAAATGATTCAATTGATGGGATTTGGTATGAGATTGATGATCTCGATGAGATTGATATTCCAATCTTTCTTCTTAGAACGTATTGATTTGACCCATAAGCGAGACCAAGCATATTGCCACCAGAAGAAAAAACCCTTGCTTCTTCTAGAGAATCTCCTAATTGTTCCAGAGCAACTAGAAAGAGATTCTTTAACAAAAAGAATTCGGTTCAGATGTAGTATACCTATCTAGAAGTTTTTGCAACTCAATCATAGATGATGGAATCATCAAAGATTTGAACTTTTTGAAATATTTCTATAACTCACTAGAGGCCTAGTAAACAAAGAAAAGATGTGTACGAACGAGATATCCAGCAACAAGAAGAAGGAAAAGGATTGAATAGAGGAACTCCCGAGCATTTGGTGATCTCAAATGTGTCGATATCAATGGTGACTCATTATTTTGATGAATCATTTCTCCGAACAGAAGAAGATTATGTAAACACTTACTTGAGATCTCACATATCAGATTCCATTGTGGAAGACATAATTTTTTCTGAAGAATTCTCCATGATATACCTGATCCATGCATAATATCAGGAAAAGTGGATACAAATTTTTAACTGCTACTTAGTATTGGCAATAGGTCTTAAAAAGTATCTAAAAATATCAAATTTAGATATTTGTACCCTATCAAAGTAAGTAACTATGGCATATATATTTGGAATAGAGTCCATTTTGAGTAGAATAGATTCCATTTTAAGAGAGTTGAAAAAGCACTATCTCATTGAAAAGTTCTATACATCTTCCCTTTCTCAATTAGACAAAGACTCTATCTTTTCTTCTTTTTGGATGATAAATCTTTCTCAGAACATGGAGTGTGAATCAAACCAATGTTTGAATTAAAATTGAGATACTGATGCAAGTTCTTCCCTTCTGAATTAGATAGATTCATATCTAAAAGAGGTTGACAATAAGTTCTTTCGAAATTAACTATTTGCCCCCTGTTAGAGGTGTTCCAGAGATGTCTGTGATTGAGTAAATATTTCTACAAACCAATGGATTGGATCGACTTGTAAAATGGAAAGATTTGTACAAGTTATACGTTTATTCACCACTTTGTGGAAAATAATTAGGTATGAATATGTTAGATATTTGTGACTCGATTGGTGAAATAGTATCTCTCCCCCAAAAAGCATGTTTTTTTTACTGATGCACAAAGAAAATATTTTGTTGAGAATGAGCAAGATATCAAGGAATTGTCCAAACGTAAAATCAGAATTATTGATACGGGTCTTTTCCATAGAAAAGGAGAATCTTGTGTTCCAATAGAAGCAGAAGTGGTAGTGATTATTCAAGAATCTAAGTCGATTTGCTTTATAAAAAGAAGATATCAATGAATTTCTACGAAATGGCTTCACGGGATTCAGCCAATTGTCTTATCATGGAATATCATTTAGAAATAGGAATTCGGGTTTTCAAAGGATTTTTTGCGATTATTTCTAGTATGGAGTGAGTCAATCATCCACTTTGGTATCTTATTGAACAAAAATGGTGATATTGTTCCTCCATTGATCAAGAATTTAGATTTTTGGGAAGTATCATGATTGTCCAATAAGAAGGGTTTTAATTTTTTGAAATGAACAACTTGAAGACCTATTGATTCTAACAACTGATTGCAGAGTTGATCATTTAGACCGTTCAATTCATAGATGTAGATCTCGGAGCTAGTAATGGGGATATTTCCAAAACTCACACAGAAAAAAAAAGTACGTAAGACAAAAATAAAAGCAACTTGGACAAAAAAAGAAGTGACTTGGACAAAAAGAAACGAAGTAGCTTAGTCAAACATTTTTTTTGATAACCTCATACCAATCAATTGAATATTGATTAATACGTAATCGATCGAACACTACTTGAAAATGGCTCTTCTGCTTTGAAATGGACTATTCCAAATGTTCCTCGAAATTCTTGCTCTTATTGGACCATTTGTATCTATATGCATCAGGATCCCGATTCATGGATCTCTCAGTTCGAGAAATCAAAATAAGAGGGTTGAACCATTTCTTCTGACTCTTTTTTAAATTCGATAAATATTTGTTGATCGTATATTTCATTATAGTTCCATGATTCAGAGTATCATTTCCTATTTGATCCCTTTAAATTCCATATTTGAAGTTGCGATCAAATCTATTCATTAAAAAGAATCGATTCAATATATTTCTTATGTACCCATAGGAACTATATTGGATTTGAATTAGATTTCAGATCAATCTATATTGAGTGACTTCCTCCATTATGTTGTTTCTAACAAATATCACTATTTTTGGTTTTGGATCTTCTAAATCATTCCCGCAAGAGATCCGGATCTATTTTTTTCTGATCCTTCAAGAAAAAGATTCATTCTCTTCATAAAAAAAAAATAGGAGGTAGAACCAATAAAGATTTCTTTTTCGATTCATCCCTGGACTCTTTCAAGAATTATTTTTGATCCAATCTACAAGAATCAATAGAAAAAGCAAATCCCTTATGATATACCAGATCCGACTCAATTATTGATAGAGTGAATAGATTTTCCATTTCTTGAAATCTCTCTTCTGATTCAAAATCATAGTTTAACGTGTATCCTCCCCTGTTCCGGTCATGGAATAGAAGAAATAGATCAAAAAATGGATTTTTGTTCAAGAATGAAATCTTATTGGAACTGTCCATATCTGATTCATCCTTTGGAACCATATCACATCCCAGATCTGATGAAATAGGATGAATTGAGATGGTATTTTGTGAATACGCAATTATCTTGAATATATTAACCATTTCTTTATTTTTCGATCGCCTGGAAGGGACAAAAGAAAGGTCTTGTTGTTTCTTTAACAATTTTTGATCTCTAGTGGACCTCTCAGTAGGATTCGAACCCAAATGAAATTCTGACCATCTATCAAGGAAAAAAGAACGAACTAATCTTGTAGGATTCCCAAGAAATTCTTCGATTTATTCTGGGGACAGATGATTAATCATCTGCTTCTCATATTCCGTGAATAGCTGAGACATTAAGGAATATCCAGAAATCCATTTCGGGAATCGGCCTGATCCTATCTCTTTTCATTCTATTTGAAGAAAGAAAGGATCCCAAAGAATCGATCTTTCTTTTCATTGTTGAATCTCTATTTGATTAATCAATGTGTGATATTTTGAATCCTTATTACTAATGAAATCCAAATGATCTCTGGATTGTTCAGAAGATCCTTTCAGTTGGCTAGAATCTGTTACTTGAACGAAACTAGATCTTGTGGAATCATATTGAATATTTGATGATACATTTGGTACATTCCCAAAAAACCGATCCTTGTTTACCAACCACACATTGTCTAACCAAAACCAATTCTCTCTCAATACGTTTCTCAAAAAATTCAATTCAGGTGGATTCTTCCCCCAACTAACGAAGAGATCTTGGATGAATTGCCACATATGAAATTGAGCATATTTTTGCAAAGAAATAGCCCACTTGTTTCTCGAGAAGAGATGGGAAACATGCTCAATATCATTTGATTGAATAGTTGACCCAGCCCCTTGTTGTTTGAAGAAACCCTCCGCTTTAATTGGTATTTTTTCACGAAAAGAAGACATGAGATAACAAATCCAGTGTTTCACTAAGATTTCGAATAGCTGTCCTGAATTCAGGTTGATTCTATTTTGACTCTTCCTTAGAGAAAGACGATCAAACAATTCCCAATCATGGTCCTTACGGATCGGATAATCCATATAATATACAAAAAGAAACTCCAGATATTTGAGATCTTTCTCTTTGAATAAGATCTCAATTCCAACGATGGTTTAACTAGATATCTTACAACTAGAATCCCTATTTTTTCCGATCTAGTTCTTCCACCAACGCGAACCCCAGTTAGATTCAGGCATGCTACACTTTTTAGTTATTGGGAGAACCTAAGTACTCTCTTTCAGATTCAGGAAACAACTCTCAGAGATCTTTTTTCCTTTGGGTCATACAGGAGCGAAACAATCAACCTATTGATATTGGAAGACCCAACAGATTCTTCCAATGTATCATTTCTGGGTCCAATGGAATTCATAGGTATAGGAAAAATCCCTATCAAATAGAGATTTTTTCTTTCAACCACATTTTGATTATTAATACAATTTATAAGGACCGCTACTACAAAGAGTATTACACCCTTGATCGTGAAATATTGATTGGTTGTTGAACCCTGTGAATTGCGTGAAAGTAGGATAATCCAACTTCGGGGGTCAAAGAGTTTTAGAAAACATTCTTGGTGGAAAAAAAATGAGAATGAGGGATCCCACTTAATTGAATTGGGTCCATGAATCTAAGAAATGGTGAGAATTCTTGATCTCTCTCAATATCTCTCTCAATTCAAAAATCAAGAATTTGAATTGATGTCCTCTCATTGATTCCTCATAAATTTCATTACATTGATTCCTCTTAAATTTCATTTATTTATCCTAAAGATTTCATTTTAATTAGAGTTTGGTTATTTAACATGTACGAGGATCTCCGTTAAGCATCCATGGCTGAATGGTTAAAGCGCCCAACTCATAATTGATGAATTCGTACGTTCAATTCCTACTGGATTCACGCCAATGGGACCCTCCAATAAGTCTATTGGAATTGGCTCTGTATCAATGGAATCGCATCATCCATACATAAGAAATTGATTTGGAATTAGCTCTGCATTAATGGAATCGCATCATCCATACATAACGAATTGATGTGGTATATTCATATCTTAATATATGAATACATAATGAATTGATTTGGAATTGTCTCTGTATCAATGGAATCGCATCATCCATACATAACGAATTAATGTGGTATATTCATATCATAATATATGAATACATAATGAATTGATTTGGAATTGGCTCTGTATCAATGGAATCACATCATCCATACATAACGAATTGATGTGGTATATTCATATCATAATATATGAATACATAATGAATTAATGTGGTATATTCATATCATAATCTATGAATAATAAGAACTAGTATTCTTATTAAGACTATAACTCATAGGGAAGAAAATCGATTTATGGATGGAATCAAATACGCAGTATTTACAGACAAAAGTATTTGGTTATTGGGGAAAAATCAATATACTTCTAATGTCGAATCAGGATCAACTAGGATAGAAATTAAACATTGAGTCGAACTCTTCTTTGGTGTCAAGGTAATAGCTATGAATAGTCATCGACTTCAGGGAAAAAGTATAAGAATGGGACCTATTATGGGGCATACAATGCATTACAAATGTATGATCATTACGCTTCAACTAAGTTATTCTATTCCACCTCTTAGAAAGAAAAGAACTTAAATAAAAATACTTAATAGCATGGCGATACATTTATACAAAATTTCTACCCCGAGCACACGCAATGAAATCGTAGACAGTCAAGTGAAATCCAATTCATGAAATAATTTGATCAATGGACAGCATCATTGTGGTAAAGGTCATAATGCCAGAGGAATCATTACCGCAAGGCATAGGGGGGAGGTCATAAGCGTCTATACTGTATAATTGATTTTCAACGAAATGAAAAAGACATATATGGTAGAATCTTAACCATAGACTACAACCCTAATCGAAATGCATACATTTATCTTATACACTATGGGGATGGTGAGAAGAGATATATTTTACATCCCAGAGGGACTATAATTGGAGATACCAGTATTTCTGGTACAGAAGTTCCTATAAAAATGGGAAATGCCCTACCTTTAAGTGTGGTTTGAACTATTGATTTACATAATTGGATATAACCAATTAGTTTTACTACGAAACCTAGAAATCGATCACTGATCCAATTTAAGTACCTCTACAGGATATACCTCAACAAAAAACTGAAGAGTAACGGCAATAAGTGATTGAGTTCAGTAGTTCCTCATATAAAATTATTGACTCTAGATATATAGTAATATGGAGAAGACAAAATTGTTTCAAGCACCAATAGAATCGGAAGCGCCCCTTCTTTCAAAGAGTGGATGACGGGTTATTCATATTTCATTTGATGGTCAGAGGCGAATTAAAAGTTAAGCAGTGGGAATTCTTAAGATTCTCCGGGGGAAATAGAGATGTCTCCTACATTACCCATAATATGTGGAATTATAGACGTAATTTCATAGTCATTCGGTTTGAATGCTACATGAAGAACATAAGCCAGATGACGGAACGGGAAGAACCAGGATGTAGAAGATCATAACATGAATGATTCAACAGATTTGGATTCATATATATATATATCCACCCATGTGGTGATTCATTCTATGATATATATAAGATCCATATGTATAGATATCATCATCTACATCCAGAAAGTCGTATTCTTTGAAAGAAGCTTGTACAGTTTGGGAAGGGGTTTTGATTGATCAAATGAAGAATCTACTTCAATCGATATGACCTTAGGCACGACCATTCATAACATAGAAATCACACTTTGAAAGGGTGGACAATTACCTAGAGCAGCGGGTGTTGTAGCAAAACCGATTGAAAAAGAGGGGAAATCGGCCACATTAAAATTACCTTCTGGGGAGGTCTTTTTGATATCCAAAAACTTCTCAGCAATATTCGGACAAGTGGGAAATGATGGGGTGAACCAAAGTTTGGATAGAGACGAATCTATACATTGGCTAGGTAAGCGTTCTGTAGTAAGAGGAGTAGTTATGAACCCTGTAAACCATCCCCATGGGGGTGGTGAAGGGAGAGCCCCAATTGGTAGAAGAAAATCCATAAGCCCTTGGGGTTATCCTGTACTTGAAAGAAGAAGTAGAAAAAGAAATAAATATACTGATAATTTGATTCTTCGTCGCCATAGTAAATAAGAGAGAAAATCAAATTTAATTCTTTGTTTTTACAAAAACTTTCCAAAAAAAATAGGAGTAATCTTGTGACACATTCACTAAAAAAAACCCTTTGTAACCAATCATTTATTAAAAAAAAATTGATATTATGGGTATGGGAGAACGACGGGAATTGAACCCGCGCATGGTGGATTCACAATCCACTGCCTTGATCCACTTGGCTACATCCGCCCCCTCGCCTACTTACATTCCATTTTTACATTATTTAAATTAGAAAACAAAAGATTCAAGTTCAAATATTTCTCTTCTTTCTTATTTGAATGATATTATTATTTCAAAGATAAGAATATGAATCAAAGATCAGAATTTTAAGTCAAAATTATTATTTTTTTAAATGAAATATAAAAGATATAGTAACATTAGCAAGAGGAGGAACAAGTTATATTTCTAGAATTTTAAATAAATACATACAAAATGAAAATAGAATACTCAATCCTAAATAAATGCAGTCAAATATCCTCTCTTTCTTTTTCTATAATGTAAACAAAAAAGTATATGTAAGTAAAATACTAGTAAATTACTTAATAAAAAAAAGAAAAAAAAAGAGCAATAATTATTTTCTTGTTTTATCAAGAGGTTGCTATTGCTCATTTCTTTTCAAAACCTCCTATAGACTTGACTGGGATCTTATCCATTGTAGATAGGGATTCAATAGAAGCTAAGTCTAGAGGGAAGTTATGAGTATTACGTTCATGCATAACTTCCATACCAAGGTTAGCACGATTAATGATATCCGCCCAAGTGTTAATTACACGACCTTGACTGTCAACTATAGATTGGTTAAAATTGAAACCATTTAGGTTGAAAGACATAGTGATGATACCTAAAGCGGTAAACCAGATACCTACTACAGGCCAAGCATCTAGGAAGAAGTGTAACAAACGAGAGTTATTAAAACTAGCATATTGGTAGATCAATCGTCCAAAATAACCATGAGCGGCTACGATATTGTAAGTTTCTTCCTCTTGAACGAATCTGTAACCTTCATTAGAAGATTTATTTTATGTGGTTTCCCTGATCAAACTAGAAGTTACCAAGGAACCATGCATAGCACTGAATTGGGAGCCGCCGAATACACCAGCTACGCCTAATATGTGAAATGGGTGCATAAGGATGTTGTGCTCATGAAATTTAAAGTACCAGAGATTCCTAGAGGAACACCATTATAAAAATTTCCTTGATCGAGTGGGTAGATCAAGAAAACTGTGGTAGCAGCTGCAACAGGATCTGAATATTCAACAACAATCCAAGGTCGCATACCCAAACAGAACTAAGCTCCCACTCACGACCCATGTAACAAGCTACGCCAAGTAAGAAGTGAAGAACAATTAGTTCATAAGGACCACCGTTGTATAAATATTCATCAATGGATACCGCTTCCCGGATTTGATAAAAATGTAAACCTATAGTTGCAGAAGTAGGAATAATGACACCGAAAATAATATTGTTTCCTTAAAGTAGAGACCCTGAAACGGGTTCACTAATACCATCAATGTCTACTGGAGGAGCAGCAATAAAGGCAGTAATAAATATAAAAGTTGCCTTCAATAAGGTAGGGATCATCAAAACACCAAACCATCCAATGTAAAGATGGTTTTCAGTGCTAGTTATCCAGTTACAGAAGCGACCCCATAGGCTTTTGCTTTCGCGTCTCTCTAAAATTGCAATCATGGTAAAATCTTTGTTTATTGAATCATCAGGGACTCCCAAGCACACGAGTTTTCTACAAATAAAAATAGAAAATGGAAGGCTTGTTATTCAACAGTATAACATGACTTTTATACTCTTGTCAACCAAGGTGTATGTGGATCTATCCAAGTTTTTAATGAATTTGATTGGAAAAATAGGGACTTCTCTACAGAGAATTATAATTTTGATATAATAGTGGGTTGCCTGGGATTCGAAACCAGAACTAGTCGGATGTAGTAGATAAGTTCCTTGTTAAATAAAATAAATGTTAATCTCAAATTAAATAAACAAGTAAAGATCCCTCCCCAAGCCGTGCTTGCACTTTTCATTGCACACGACTTTCCCTATGTATACATTAGTTCCTTTCTTATAGAAATTACAAAGACTTTAAAAATTTGAATACTCAGTTGATTTACCCCTTATTACTATTACAATCCATATTTTAGAATAGTTAAAATTTTTGATCTTTTCATATTTAGAAAATCAAAGAATGAATCATTGATAATTCGCCAGATCGTTGATAGAAAAAATATCCAAATACCAAATCCGACTTCTAGATATATCCCACAAACTAGAAGAAGCTCATGGGAAGGTCAAAGAAAGAACTTATTCTTCTAAAGTTAAGAATTCTTCCAATAATTCCGAGCCTGATCTTTTCAAAAAAGTGCGTACAATACTTTTGTGTTTCCGAGCTAAAGTTCTAGCATAAGAAAGTTGAAGTATATACTTTATTTTATATAAAGTCAATTTTTTGGAAGATATGCTAAAATAATGAAAAAGATTTCTGCATATATGCCCAAATCGGTCTATAATATCAGAATCTGATAAATCGGACCAAACCGGTTTACTAATGGGATGTCCTAATATGGTACAAAATTGTGCTTTAGCTAATGATCCAATCAAAGGAATAATTGGAACAAGGGTATTGAACTTTTTAATTGCATTATTTATTAGAAATGAATTTTCTAACATTTGACTACGTACCGTTGAATGATTTAGTCGCACACTTGAAAGATAGCCCATAAAGTCACGGGAATGGTTGTATAATTGGTTTATATGGATCCTTCCTGTGTGAAAGCACAGAGAAAAATGACATTTCCAAAAATTGACAAGATAAATTTTCCATTTATTCATCAAAAGAAACGTCCCATTTGAAGCCAGAATTGATTTTCCTTGATACCTAACATAATGCATGAAAGGATCCTTGAATAACCATAAGGTAACCTGAAAATCCTTAACAAAGACTTCTACAAGATGTTCTATTTTTCCAGAGAAATATATTCATTCAAGAAGGGCTCCAAAAGATGTTGATCCTAAATGAAAAGATTGGTTCCGTAGAAAGACGAAAGTGGATTTGCATTCATATACATAAAAATTATTCAAAAAGAAGAAGAATCTTTGATTTTTTTTTTGAAAAGGAGTAACCGCGCTTCTTTGAAGTAATAAGAATATTCAAATTCCAATATTCAAGGAGAAAGAATCGGAATAAATGTAAAGAAGAGGCATCTTTTACCCAATAGCGAAGAGTTTGAACCAAGATTTCCAGATGAACGGGGTAGGGTATTAGTATATCTAATACATAATTTAGATGTGAAAAATTGTCCTCTAAAAAAGGAAATGTTGAATGAATTGATCATAAATTATAAGATATTAAAATCGTTTTGCCTTCGAAAAAAGATAAAGAAGATATTAATCGTAGAGAAAACAGAATTTCCACAATAAATACAAATCCCTCTGATATCATTTGAGATTAAAAACTCTTGTTGCACTCCAAAATTGGATTTTTGTTAAAATCATTAGTAGTAATAAGAAAATGATTATGTTGATACATTCGAGTAATTAAACGTTTCACAATTAGGAAACTAAATTTACTGTTATAACCCTGATTTTCCAACAAAATTGACCTATTTCTATTTAAACCATGATCATGAGCAAGTGCATAAATATACTCCTGAAAGATAAGTGGATATAGGAAGTTGTGTTGTTGCGAGCTATCTAGCTGTAAATATCTTTGGATTTCTTCAATTTGAAATTTGATTTAAACCAAAGATGGAAGATTTTTAGGGCTATCAAATGATACATAGTGCGATACAGTTAAAACAAAGCATTATAGTAAGAATAGATACCTTGGATACAGGTAAACTTCTCAACGGATTCTCTATCATCTCTTCTTTTTATTTTATTTAATTGGTCTATGTTGTAGTATTATAGGATAATAAGATGGTTATAAATCCTTTATTTTTTCAACCTAATCGCTCTTTCAACTTCGGAAAAAACTTTCGTTATCAATATTTTGTTTCTTCTACACACACATCTCCATAATCGAAAATGTTAATAGTTAGGATTCATTAAAAAAATTGAGAATCCACTCATGGGACAAGAAACCCTTCCTGCATCAGGCACTAATAAATTTTTAAAGTCTAATTAGATCGGGAATCATTCAAATTAAGAACTAAAGCTCGTTGCTTTTTCTTTCCCTATAATTTAATTGAAGCCGTAACTCTATCCATTTATTCATTCGCCCCAACTTTATTTTTTCCATTCCAAGAATTCTAACACGGTTTTATACCCATCTAGGAACAATGAAATATTTTCAGAACTTTCCTTTGATACGACATGCTATTTTTACCATTCATTACCTTTCAGGATAAGTCGTGGTCTTCCAAACTTTATCGAGAGTATGGATGAAGCCCTCACTTCATCCATATGTGTAAAAGACACTAGACACACTTAAAAGACGAGTACTCTACCGTTGAGTTAGCAACCCAAAGAAATTATCAAAAAAATGGTGAATATCCAATCCAAAGAAAAAGAAATAAAGAGATTAGACAAGACGACCAAAAACCATTGAAAGAAAAAATCTAAAAAAATAAATTCACACTTTCTAATTAATTTAAAAGATAAAATAAAAATAAATAGATCCACTTCATTTATCAATTTATCACAATGAATTATATTTGTTCGATACACTGTTGTCAATATAAATATTGAAAAAAAAATCTATTGAAAACCATAAAAAAAAGGACTTGTGTTGGATTGGCACTACAAATATAATCCAAACCAAATAAAATTGATATAAAAAAGTATAGATGAGAGAATAAATAAAGAATAAGTGGAAAACAAAACTACAATTTACTTAGATTTATTGAATCCATAATGGATTCAATCAAGTTAAGTGATAAAAGAAAACTTGATTTCTTTGTTAGCTTTAGTAGAGTTCCAATGAAAAATGGAAAACCAACCAAAATGCCTAAATTTATTATTTCTAAGATCAATTTTTATTTCTAAGATTAATAAACTAAGAGTTTTTTTTTTGTTATAGAACATGGATTTCGATGGAAGCAATGCCAAATAAATATAAATAGATAAGGAAAGGGCGGAAATACAAAAAAAATAGAACAGAAAAGTCAAACAAATTTATATACAAATCACTAGCCCCCTTTTTGTATTTTCTTAATTTATTTCCTTAATTGAATTTTGGTTGATTAGGACGAAGTTCCTTAAAAACCTCCGCCTTCTTTAAAATATCCTGAACAATTCCTGTAGGTTGAGCCCCTTTTTCAAGGAAATATAAAATAGCCGGAACATTTAAATACGTTTGATTTTTTATCGGATCATAAAAACCCACTTTTCGAAGATCTTTTCCTTCTCTTCGGGATCGAACATCAATTGCAACGATTCGATAGACGGCTCATTGGGATATATGTAGATGAACAACACCCCCCCCCCCTAGAAATGTATAGGAATCTTTCTCCTCATACGGATCGAGAAAATGATTGATTCGAGGTTTTGGTTTTGCCTCTGTATGTATGGAATTCTATCTAAGAAATGACAGTTGGGTCCATAAAATGATCAAATCAATTGAAGATGTAAGTCCTTTTTCTTATTATTTCTTCCAGAAAATGAAAAATAAATCATTCATACTCTCATAACTCAAGTTGGATAACTTTCAAACAGTTCAAAGGAAAATCATTCGGCAATTTCATTTATTGAGCGGTCTTTCCTCCTTTTTTGTTTGTCTCGTTTAAAATCGGGTTCTTCAGTATGATCCAATTATTAAGACAATTAAAAGGTGTTTCCTTGTTCTGGGATACTTTATCTTTGTTTTATTTTAAATCATTGGGTTTACACATAACTTCGGTGCTTTTTAATACTTTCAAAATAGCAGCAACATACCCTTTTTGGGATTTCTAGGAAAGAATTCTACAAGACGATGGATTCCCTCGTGATACACTTTGGATCGAAAAAGTTTGATCAATTCAAAGAAATTTTGGAATTTTTAACTTGCTCGAATTGCATTCTTTCGATTTCCATACAGGAGATATATTTACGAAGTTATTTCAATTTTTTTATTGATTGGCATTAACCCTATACCCTTGCCCCGAGAAATAAATTAATACTTTCTGCTCGAGCTCCATCATGGACTTTTTACATTCCAAGACAACAAAAAACAAGGGGTTCTAGTGAAACAGAACCAATGATGTCGGGCCAAGAGCACCTTCATTCCTACATAAAATGGTGGATGAACAAATCCACAATGGATCGTGTCCTTCAAGTCGCACATTGATTTCTACCACATCGTTTTAAATGAAGTTTTACCATAACATTTCTCTATGAATCGGTATGGAATTGATTCAATTATGGAATCATGAATAGGCATTGGTTGGGCTGATGTATAAACACCATAATCTATAGTATAGAGATATAAAGGGATATAAATAATACTATAGATATAGGTGGATAAAGATTTTTCTGAAGAAGTCTCTTAGTAAGAGCCCATCACTAATAAGGAATGATTAAAAGGAATGATTAAAACTATTTCTCTTTCTAACTTTCGAATAAAATTAGAAAGTTCTCTTTTTGACATCACATCATTATTCAAAGAAATTTGATAGTTAAAAATAACTTTTGATCATCTTAGGAAAAAAGATAAGTTTTTTTTTAAGTGAATCATCAACGATTTCAATGATTTACATTTAATGATTTACAATAGATAAATACACTGAACAACAAATACAATTTTTTTTATGAGTTATGAGATAGATAAAAAAAAGATTAATGTCAGTAAGATTTGAGTTCTTATTTTTTTTGTTCATCTGATTGATAAAATACAAAGAATGGAGAGGTGTTTGTATCTATCTATTTGATCAAATAGACTGAGAAATTGCCACCCTTTATAGATACTGAAATGAACGCCTTCCTATTATTGATTAAATCCTATCTACCCCATTCTAAGGGACAGATGCAACATAAATCAAAAGAAAATAAGAGGGTGTCCTAGTCTTTTTTATTTTTCCGAAATGCGAGTTGTCTAGGCACAAAGCCAAACAAGTCCAGTTAAGTCCAGTTTTTGCTCCTTTTTTTCTATTTAGCCTAACTCATTGATTAAGAATGAAGAGACTTAGTGAATTTAATTAGTACCAAAACCCCACTCTAGTTGAAAAGTAAAGAAGTCTACAAAAAGGAAAATTAAATCTAATTAGTTTAATTTAGGGGGTAGAAAATACGAGATAGGGAATATGGATTATTCCGCATCTCGATTTAGTTTTTGAAAAAAATATTCATCGAAGAAAACAATCAGAAACAACAATGTCACGACCTAAACTAGGGCCTAGCTGTGACGGACATCCCGAACCATGAAGGCCCGGATGTCCTACTCTATCTGATCTGGTAATCATGCACAACATTCATATCATAAAACAAAATGAGGAAATAAAATATGATATAGAAACATGGTCATTAACTCTGGGTTTCAAGACCTAAGAAAGAAAGTTGCAATTCAAAACATCTGAATAAGATCTGACTCAGTCTGCGAAATCTCTACTACATCTCAAAACTTTTCCAAAAACTGGGACAAGGCCCCCAATGGACCTAAACCAAAATAAATAACATAATCTTAAAAACACAGGCCTTCTGTAATTAAGAAGGCTCACCAACTACACACTTCACTGTTGTCTGAAAACTCTACTTTTTAGTAGGACCTCTAAACTGAGCTCTAGACCCTGGGAGGTAGGGGTCAATACAAATGTACTGATATGTATTGCAAACCCAAAATAATAATTTATATTCAACATATATGAGAGAAATTTAAAACATTTCATAAACATATCACATGGTAAGAAATCAAATGGGCATTTTTTAAAAACTCTGTAAAATCATCTGAAGTCTGAGACATTCTTTGTTTTACTTTTGCGCTAGGTGGTATACCTTACAACTTTGAAATTACATGGGATATATGGAAGCTTACATTAACTCAGCAGCCAAGCCCCCAACCCAAGTGTGCCGCAAGGGTCGGAGTCTCTGAATCTACTACGCCACACAGCCGCCGCCAGTGTACAATAATAATTTACTCGTATCGGCAAATATAGTTTCAGGCTAAGAGTTACTTGAACTCAAGCCCTCTTCGGGTAACCACCTAACCCTCTTTAAGCCTATTTTTAACTCTTTTAAAAATCATGCATCTTCTGAAAACATACTCTAAAATCTCTTATCTGTTATGGCATACATACTTATGGTATCGTCATACCATTAACTTGCAAGTCACATCTATGAGCCATTATTAGCATATTACAATATCTGTTTTCAAAACATAAATTCGGGACCACCATATCAATAAATCATTTCAAAGAACTCATGTAAACACATGTATGCAACTCTCTTTGTCAAACTTTCAATGATGCAAAGTGGTCATGTCAAATCTCTTAATCTCATACAAATCATTCTCTTTTAACAAAATATATTTACATCAAGAAACTCCCTCTCTTAAATCTCTAAATCATGCTCAAAATACTATGGTATTTGAGTAAACAAATTTCAAGCAATAAATCATGCATTCCTAATCCTTCACATTAAGATCATAAACTTAAAGTCATCACAAGAAAAGGATTTCATAAGTTGTTCTCTCAATCAATCTTAAATCTAAATTTTCATATATATACATATACATGTAAATCAATTTAAGGGGAAAAGGCCTAAAGATCAAATCAACAATACAATTAAACATTCATAATGTATAATAAAATCATGTATTTCAAAAACCCTTTCTAAATTCATGCTTGATAATCTTTAAATCATGTTCTAGCGTTTACAAGCCCATGTAGTTTTTAGGATAAACCCCACATACCTCAAATAGGAAATTAGAGACTAATTCTTGAAGCCTACGATTTGGAGATTCTAAATCTTCAATCAATTTTGAAAACCCACGGTTGAATCTAGAGATTCTTGGATTTGGTTTTGGGATGCTTAAGGTTTTTGCTTTGTAGAGAATAAGGATTTGGGGATAAAGTACTTTTGGTATGCCATTGATTGTATGTTTATAGAAGGATTGGGAGTAGGGTAATTTCCCAAAATAACCCCTTTTTTAACCCTTAACGTGACCGGAAAAATATAACTGGAAGCCCGATATTATGGGCCACCGCAATGTGCCACTATTGTGGTGGCTCACTGGAAATTCACGAATGGGATTCTTGGGGTCACCGTGATGCGGAGCCATCGCGTTGTCCCACTGGTTGGAACTTGGGACTTCAGCGCGACGTGCCACAATTGCGCTAGGCTACTGGAATTTGACAATTTCTAAATAGACCACCTCCGCGACGCGCCAAACTCCAAAATGATGGTGTTTTACGATTAGGACTTAAATTAGCCATAACATCTTGACCGGGTATCGGATTTGGGCGAACCTTATATCAAAGGAAATATCATTCAATTTCCCACACTACATAATTGATTAACATGGAAAATTTACATAGGAATTATGGCTTTTGGATCATCTATGCATAGAAATGACAGTTTTTATTCTAGCCTGAAATGCGAGGTGTTACATTATCTCCCCCTTGGGATCATTCATCCCCTAATGATGGGCAGGAACATTAATGCTTAAATGTATGGAATAACACAGACCTGATATGTCCTCTAAGAAAGGATATAAATAATCTAAAACATTTAAACTTCTATCGTGAAACTGAAGTCTGAGCTGACTTGACTTTACTTGCTTCAAAAAGCTAATTCATGCTGAGAGTTTATGATTCCCACCGAAGTGTTTATGCTCAAATCACACACATTGGATTTGGAAGTGATAACTTATGTAGGTATGAATCATGAGGCAACAAGATGTAGTCGTACAAAGGTATTATATTGTCTGAGCTGAAATAGCTGGAAAAATTTAAAATAATGTGTTGAACTCTTATGAACTGAGTCATGACTAAATACATGAATCTAAAACATGATGCTTGGACTAAACTAAGTTCGCAACTTACACGGATAGAATAGATTATCTTTTGGAATGGTCATACGTATTGGACTTTGGATAGTAGGACTGGTTGAAAAGGTAGGGAACCGCAGTAACTTGTCTGCCTGACTGTTAAGCTGAATTGCTGGCTAGACAGAATTAAAACTTATACTTAACTGAAGTATCTCTTCAACACTCTTTCTAAAGAAGTTCTAGTAGCATTAGGGAGCAAAGAATCTCTAACATGAGTTACACAAAACATCCAACTAAGGAATTATGACAATAATACTACTCTGTGGCGTGGAATATAGACATATAACTCATAAACTAGGATAGAATTACCAAACCTTAGGCATTGCAACTTCTTACTTTCAAGATTATCCACACTTCTAAAATATTCTCTCAACTATACTTTCCCCTTAAACACCATGCTCATTAATTCCATTTATGTTTTTCTCACATGGTCGTTGATATTTCCATCTACTAATGTCTAAACTGAGCTAAATTCCCTCATCATCTTAAAGCCTAACTCAAAATCACAAGACGCACCACATAATACTGTAGTACTAGTCTGAATTATAAATTTAGTACACCCTGCATTTCGTAACTCCTCATCTCATGCCTAATTCTTTTAGCCACTCCAACACTCACCTTCAACTTCGTATTAGACATTCACACACACTCAAAGCATCCATCCGCATGTATACAAACATGATGTTTAAGACTATCTTCATACCCATATATGCACTTCTAAACAACCACTCATAAAGAATATTTCTCATATTCTCTAATACTCCTATCCATAACAACTTCCCTGCACTATTTAGATGATACACATAAAATATTCACAACTAACCAAGCCATACATGAAACTTTACCTCAAAATTCTTTCAACTTAAGGACTTACATAAAACAAGCACACAACAATTTTTCCCAAATATAACACATAAAACTTCAACTAACCTTGACATGCATCAATGACTCGGCCCCAATCTTACTCCACAATTCGCCTTAACTCAAATAAGAATACAACCATCTTTCATCAATAAGAATTGTTTACTCTTTCCCATCTAAAAAATTGTTCATCATTACTATCTCGACCTAAGGGAAAATGTCACTGCAAATTTAAATATCGGGATCCGGAACATAAGGGGAGTACTAAGCATAACTTGATACCCTACTGAGGCGTGAGGAATAGAGTACTCACGGCATGGACTCATTAAAGAGATCTAATCTGAGGACGTACCTAATATGAATCTGAATTTTCACTGATCGTTAAGAGTATCACATGTGCACAAGAATCATGAACTGCATGACCTGAATTTTGGGAATTCATAACTTACGGAAAGTGATTCTGACTGTTGAACAAATTGGGAACTCATCATACTAGGAACTAGGAGAGTACATGATTCCTTATCATATGTATGAATACGAGCTATGATCATGAAGTTGAAACATAAAGCATGAGTATGTATCAAAATAACTGAAGTAAACTGCTGAAGTAAGAATAGATTGAGCATCATTCTTTCTCATGGCCAATTCCACAACTTACTGGCACGTCTATTAGCATCTAAAAACTTGACTTGGTTACTCATTCTATCATTTACCCCTTAGATTTAAGCCACTACTCTAAGTCTGTGAACCACTATATACACTCTGGTATAAACTGAAATCACTTTACTCTAGAGTCGGGGATATAACAATACATATAAAACTAAACTTACCCTGTAAGACGGTATCTTCATGTATAGCAACCAATGCTTATACCTCCTTCTAAGATTTAACCCTTAAGTTTCTATAGCCCCAAAAGTCATCATATAATAGCTTAAACATTCACCAACTTAGGTTTTCCTATCACTAAACATGGATATCTCCAAACCTTTGATGGACCATACCACTTCTGTCATAGTCTACCAGCATTATGCCTGCAAACTTATATTTGTAAACCATGAGAGTCAAGATTATATCAAAAGGCTCAACATCATCAATCAAAACTTTTTAACTTGGCTATTTAGAACACCATATACCATCTAACTAGTCTTTCTCCACCTAGAAACTCAACGGCACCACTAGCCACACACAACATATAATAGCCATAGAAAAATACCACAACCTCATATCACCTTGACATACTTCTACTTCATACATACAACATCATACTTCATTATGAATCAAATAAACTTAAGATCTTGCATGCACTGTTCAATCCTATTAGATCGCTTCCATAAAACTAGTATCATTAACCAACAAATAATCACATCCACCTTCATGACATCATTGCTATGCCTCAAAATCTACTACATACCTTATCACAAGTAGTACTAGCTTACAACTACCAAAGAAAAGAAAGTCAAGGAGGTAGAGTCACATAATAGACATGGCCAACCTTAATCTTATATTATAACCCCATATAATCTTATCTACTTATACGGCTTTCTCACATCACACTTACTTACCTAAGCGTACATTTAGACTGCCTTTAAATTCCATAAACAACCTTGTATCTATAATTATAACTTACTGGCTAATCTAGCCATTTTCATACTTCGAGCAAATAATAACTCACCTTAGCTAATAACTCTTTCTCTACCTTCTACTAAACTAACACACAAGGACGTATCACTTTAATACTAACTCAATATTATGCCAAAAGATTCGCCTATACATACATTTAATAAATTGCCCTCACCACTTTTCTTACCATTACGCCTCTAAAGCCCCAGTTCCAACCAACACAAGAACAATAAGATGAACAACAAGTTGCTAGTGAATCAAAATAGGCCTCACACTAGACTGTGATTCTATCTTTTGAACAAGAAAATTAGAGAAATGACAAGGCAACTATGCTAGTGAATCGAAAGAGCCCCACACGGATTCACTAGACTTTGAGTTTCAACAACACAATGATAACAAGATTACAAAAGATAAAAACATGATACACAATAATCAATGATATAAGAATACATATCTTACTTTGTATGAATAAAAATCTGAGTCAAACACTTCCCCCATAGACTACCATACAATCCACACATGTTACTAGCTACCACATTAGTCTATCATTATAAAGGGGTAAATCATCCTCAAACATCGGTTATTTAACTAAAATATTTATTTACACAAAAGTCACCCTCACTCTGACTTCTAACCTTGTGACTTCATATCACCAGCTTATTGGTCTTATCTCACTACCAATAGGTCATAACCACAACACTTTAACTTATACTACTATTCAGGTGGAAATACATTTCCAACATTCTGCTACACATCATCCCTCCTTAAGCGTGAAGTCAGCAACATAAATTTTAAAAAGGAATGAATACACTCAATACTGCATGCTAAAAAGCGTGATTTTATCATAATTAAAGTTCACACTAGAATCAATACACTCTGAGGCACTAATGGACTCTTCACAAGTCCTTGCACAATTTTGAAGTTTTATATGGCTCAATCAGAAAAAACCATGCCATTTAGACTCTAAACGTTTGTACTTGAATCACCCCAATAGTGAGACATGTCTAAGAATATCAGAGTAAGGAAAGAATTTGGATGACTGTTACTTTTGTATGGGCAACACCATAGCACGAATTAGAGTATGAAAGAGGAACATTCTGACTCTATTACACGAACTAGAACATGAAGAAAGAGAGACATTCTTAAATGCCTTGTAGACTCCTGCTTATAAGTGTGGCATGCTACACACCCATAAATAAGACTCTACCCGGCGCGATTTTGCAGACACCCTGGGACCATGAACCGTGCTCTGATACCAAGTTTGTCACAACCTGAACTAGGGCCTAGCCATGGCGGACATCCCGAACCATGAAGGCCCAGACATCCTACTCTATCTGATCTGGTAATCATGCACAACATTCATATCATAAAAGAAAATACAGAAATAAAATCTGATACAGAAACATGGTAATTAACTCTGGGTTTCAAGATGTAAGAAAGAAAGCTCAATTCAAAACATCTGAATAAGATCTGACTCAGTCTGTAAAATCTCCAGTACATCTTAAAACTATTCCAAAAACTGGGACAAGGCCCCCAGTGGACCTAAACCAAAATAAATAACATAATCTGAAAGACACAGGCCTTCTGGAATTAAGAAGGCTCACCAACTGTACACTTCATTGTTGTCTAAAAACTCTACTATTTAGTAGGCCCTCTGAACTGAGCTTTAGACCCTGGGAGGTAGGAGGAGTTAATACAAATATACTGATACGTAGAGCAAACCCAAAATAATAATTTATATTCAACATATATGAGAGAAATTTAAAACAGTTCATAAACATATCACATGGTAAGAAATCACATGGGCATTTTTGAAAGACTCTGTAAAATCATCTGAACTCTAAGATATTCATTGTTTTACTTCTGTGCTAGGTGGTATATCCTACAACTCTGAAATTCCACAGGCTATATAGAAGCTGCCATTAACTCGGCAACCAAAGCCCCCAACCCAAGTGTGCCTTCGCCAGCATACAATAATAATCTACCCATATCGGCAAATACGATTTCAGGATAAGAGTTACTTGAACTCAAGCCCTCTTCAGGTAACCACCTAACTCTCTTTAAGCCCATTTTTAACTCTTTTAAAATCATGCATCTTCTGAAAACATACTCTGAAAGCTCTTATCTATTATGGTATACATACTTATTGTATCATCATACCATTAACTTGCAAGTCACATCTATGAGCCATTATTAGCATAATACAATCTCTGTTTTCAAAACATAAATTGTGGACCACCATATCAATAAATCATTTCAAAGAACTCTTTCTCTAAAACTCATGTAAACACATGTATGCAACTCTCTTTGTCAAACTTTCAATTATGTAAGGTGGTCATGACAAATCTCTTAATCTCATGCAAATCTTTCTCTTTTAATAAAATATATTTACATCAAGAAACTCCCTCTCTTAAATCTCTAAATCATGCTCAAAATACTATGGTATTTGAGTAAACAAATTTTAAGCCTTAAATCATGTATTCCAAATCCTTCACATTAAGATCATAAATTTAAAGTCATCACAAGACAGGGATTTCATAAGTTGTGGTCTCAAACAATCTTAAATCTAAATTTTCATACATATACATATACATGTAAATCAATTTAAGGGGGAAAGGCCTAAAGACCAAATCAATAATACAATTAAACATTCATAATGCATAATAAAATCATGTATTTCAAAAAACCCTTTCTAAATTCATACTTGATAATCTTTAAATCATGTTTTAGTGTTTACATGCCCATGTAGTTTTTAGGATAAACCCCACATACCTCAAATAGGAAACTAGGGACTGATTCTTGAAGCCTATGGTTTGGGAATTCCAAATCTTTAATTAATTTCGAACATCCACGATTGAATCTTGAGATTCTTGGAAGATGTTTTGGGATTCTTAGGGTTTTTTCTTTGTAGAGAATGAATATTTGGGCATAAAGTGCTTTTTTTATGCCATTGATTATATGTTTATAGGCGGATTGGAGGTAGGGTAACTTCCCAAAATACCCCCTTTTTTAACCGTTAACGTAACCGAAAAATATAACTGGGAGGCCAATTTTATGGACCACTGCAATGTGCCACTATCGCGGTGGCTCACTGGAAATTGACGAATGGGATTCTTGGGGTCACCGCGACGCGGAGCCATCGTGTTGTCCCACTGGTTGGGACCTGGAATTTCAGCGCGACGCACCACAATCACGCTAGGCTACTGGAATTTGACAATTGCTAAATAGACCACCTTTGCGATGCGCCAAGTACCAAAATGACGGTGTTTTATGACTAGGACTTAAATTAGCCATAATATTTTACTCGGGTATCAGATTTGGGTGAACCTTATATCAACGGAAAGCTAATTCAATTTTCCACACTACATAATTTATTAACATGGAAAATTTAGATAGGATTTATGGATTTTGGATCATCTATGCATAAAAATAATGGTTTCTGCTCTAGCTCAAAATGCGGAGTGTTACAAACAATCACATTCCAGCTATCATTTTGATTTTAAACAGAACAATGTTAAAAAATAAATCTATATTCTCATCGAATATATATGTTTTGGGACGGAAGGATTCGAACCTCTAAATAGAGGGATCAAAACCCATTACCGTACCGCTTGGCATGCCTCATTTAGATTTCTATCCGTTACTAAAAAAGTATATTGCTGGTTTTGTTTGTTGGTCAACTCTAGTCCAAATATCTATAGAATAGATTAGATTGGTACTGGAATTTTGCTATGTTTTTGGTATGTGTAGATATAGAATTCAACTTAATTTATTGATCATTACATATAATTTAATTAAGATATTGTATGAAAATATGATTTTTTTTTGTTCTCCTTTGAAAAAAGGAGGATTTTTGATTGCGTAGGTTCAATGAGAAAGAATAATTTTTTGTTTACCTTACTTACTTTCCTTTTCCTTATATCAGTAACTCAATCAAAATGCAATTATCTTCTAGAACAAAAAGTCTGTTATGTTTAATACCTTTAGTTTGATCGGTATCTGTATTAATTCAATCCTTTATTTGAGTATTTTTTTCTTTGGCAAATTGCTCGAGGCCTATGCTTTTTTGAATCCAATCGTAGATATTATTTCAGTCATAACTTTGTTCTTTTTTCTCTTAGCCTTTTTTTGGTAAGCTGTTGTAAGTTTTCAATGAGATCCTTAATAATATCCTAGAAAATTCATGATTTATTCGGGAAAAATTCTACAATAAATCAAATTAGATAAGCTTTACCATTTGAAATCTCAATTCAAACATTGAAATTCTTGGATAGTCACGAAAAATCCGGCTTAACTTATTTTCTTCTTTTTTTGCACTTTCCTTTCGAGTGAAAGACCTTATTAGGCTCCTCTTGTGTGTATAAAAATTTGGTTAATGACAAACTCTTATTAGAAAAGAATTTAGAAAAAAAAAATTAGAGAAAGAGCTTCATTGCTTGGTGTCAAACTAGGATATGCGGTAGAAAAATGGATGATCTATTCTCTTTTTTTCAAAGAAAAAATCATCTTGGAGATTGTGTAATGCTTATTCTAAAACTCTTCGTTTACACAGTAGTGATATTTTTTGTTTCTCTCTTCATTTTTGGATTCCTATCTAATGATCCCGACGTAATCCTAAACGTGATGAATAAACTTAAAAGGTTTTTCCTTGATTGATTTGCAAATTTTCTTAGGATTTGGTTTATTCCACACATTTAACTAAGAATAAGAACAAAGGATTTCGAAATTTGGAAAAAAAATCAAGTCATGGAAAGAGAGGGATTCGAACCCTCGGTACGATTAACTCATACAATGGATTAGCAATCCGCCGCTTTAGTCCACTCAGCCATCTCTCCCAATTAAAAAAGATAATTACTACATGAGATAGCACATAAGATAAGGGAAAGAATTTTTCTTTCTCTTTTTTTCTTTCTATATTATATAGATATGTACAACTTTTATCATAAATTTCCTTTATCTCCTTATCTAAAGTAAAGGATTATCTAAAGTAAAGGAAGGGCTCAAAAGAGCCAAGAATAACAAGAAAAATAAAGAAGAAATCTTTTTTTGTCTTGATTTTGTTTGAAAGGACACTTTTTTTCTCATGGCCTGGTCTGGTCAGTACCCAGTCGAGCCTCTTCTGTTCCAACAAATTTGAATTTGAAAACACAAATGCATGTTATAGTCATAATATTTCATTTTGATTGAATAGTTAATATTCAAGCAACAAGAAAAAATTCCCATTTTTTATAAAGATAAAATAAAATATATGCAATAGAAAATCTGATCAAAATAAAAGTCTCATTACTCTTTTTGCTTTTTAATTTTATGTTTACCGCCTTGCTAGACTGAAAAAAAAAGCTTTCGAGGCATTTTTATGTTATGATTTTAGTGGTTTTGACGAACCTATCTTATCCTATCTTAATTACCACAATTCCCTTGTTCGACAAAAGTTGCATTTGTATACAATAATCGGATTGTAGCGGGTATAGTTTAGTGGTAAAAGTGTGATTCATTCTATTATACCTTAAATAGTTAAAGGGTCCTTTGGTTTGACTCATATTCCGATCAAAAACTTTATTTCTTAAGAGGATAAAATCCTTCTCCTCTCAATGGCAGATTCGAGAAAAAATACACATTCTCGTGATTTGTATCCAAAGGTCACTTAGACATTGAAAAATTGGATTATGAAATTGCGAAACATAATTTTTGAATTGGATCAATACTTCCAATTGAATAAGTATCAATAAAGGATCCATGGATAAAGATAGAAAGTTGATTTCTAATCATAACTAAATCTTCAATTTCTTATTTGTAAAGAAGAAAGTGAAGCAAAATAGCTATTAAACGATGACTTTGGTTTACTAGAGACATCAACATATTGTTTTAGCTCGGTGGAAACAAACTCATTTTCCTCAGGATCCTATTAAATAGAAATAGAGAACGAAATAACTAGAAATTTTTTAGAATCCCCTCTTCTAGAAGGATCATCTACAAAGCAATTCATTTTATTTGTATTCAGACCAAAAGCTGACATAGATGTTATGGGTAGAATTCTTTTTTTTAATTTTGTTCACATCTTAGATCTTATACATTGAATCATATCCATAAGGGAGCCGAATGAAACCAAAGTTTCATCTTTGGTTTTGAATTAGAGAGATTAAAAAAATGAATCGACATCGATTATAACCCCTAGTCTTCCAAGCTAACGATGTGGGTTCATTCTTGCTAGCTGCTCTATATATATTTATTCTAAATATTTTAATCTATTCATTAAATTAAATTTAGTTTATTAGTATTAATACATCATTGAATAGACAATTCAAAAAATTATTTCACATCAGATTCTTTCTAGGTTTTTTCTCAAACAAAAAGTTAGAATACGAAAAAAAAATCAGAATGAAAAGCGTCCATTGTCTAATGGATAGGACAGAGGTCTTTTAAACCTTTGGTATAGGTTCAAATCCTATTGGACGCAATTTATTTCCATATATATATTTTTTTTAGATTTTGATAGAAAGAAAGACTGTTTGAATATTTGAATCCAAGATGCTTAATTCCTTTTTTATTAAGATTAAGACAAGGGTGATCAATATTTCTTTATGCTTGTTTCTGAAGTATAAAACGGTCCATTTGTTCCTAAATATCTTCTTTCAAAAGGGCTTCTGCTTCTTTGGTAAATTTCTTGGTAGAAGATATGATTTCTTGGAACTGAGGTTTATTAGTTTTTAAGTAAGTACGTAGCTCAACAAGAAATTTCCTTACCTGTCTAACTTCTAATGAATCAAGATAGTCATTTGTTCCGGTAGAAATAGTCATTATCTTCTCTGCTACCGTGAGAGGAGACGATTGGGAATTTTTAAGCAATTCACGTAATCGTTGACCTCTTGCAAATTAATTTTGAGTAGCTTTATGGAGATCAGAAGCAAATTGTGCAAAGGCTTCTAATTCTGTGAATTGCGCTAGTTCTAATTTTAATTTACCAGCTATTTGTTTCATGGATTTTATTTGAGATGCGGACCCCTCTCTGGAAATGGAGATACCCACATTAATAGCAGGTCTAATTCAAGAATTGAATAGGTCGGCGGATAAGAAGATTTGTCCATCAGTAATGAAAATTACATTAGTAGGAATATAAGCCGAAGCATCTCTCGATTGAGTTTCAACTAATGGTAAGGCAGTCATATTTCCTTCACCTAAACTAGAACTTAATTTAGCGGCTCTTTCAAAAAGGTGTGAATGCAAATAAAAAGCATATCTTGGATAATCTTCACAACTGGGTGGTCTTCGTAATAGAAGAGACATTTGGCGATAAGTTTGCGCTTGTTTGGAGAGATCATCATAAATGATTAAAGTGTGTCGTTCACGATACATAAAATATTTAGGCAGAGCTACTCTGGTATAAGGAGCAAGGTATTGTAATGTAGCAGGGGAATCCGCCGTTTCATCTACCACAATAGTGTATTCCATCACTCCTCTTTCCTGTAAAGTCGTTACTACTTGGGCCACAGAAGATGCTTTTTACCCAATAGCTATATAAACACATATTACATTTTAACCTTGTTAATTGAGAATGGTGTTTGTGGCTACTGCTATTTTAGCGGTCTGTCTATCCCTAATAATTAATTCTCGCTGACCATGTCCTATAGGGATCATCGAATCAATAGCAATAAGCCCAGTTTGAAGAGGCTCATATACAGAACGACACGAAATAATACCCGGGGCGGTAAATTCAATTAATCAAAATTTTAGAAGCTGAAATTTCACCTCTAGCATCAATAGGTTTAGCCAGGGCATTTACAACAAGACCCAACTAAGCCTCACTCACGGGTATCTAAGAAATTCTTCCCGTTGCTTTAATAGAACTTCTTTCTTGTATCAAAAAAACATCTCCCATTAGTACAACACCAACATTATTTGATTCCAAATTCAAAGCAATGCCTATTGTACCCTCTTCAAATTCTACTAATTCACCCGTAAATACTTCATCAAGACCGTGAATACGAGCAATGTCATCGCCTACTTGAAGTACGGTACTAGTATTTACAATCTTTACTTCTCTATTATATTGTTCAATACATTCACGGATAAAATTACTAATTTCGTCAGCTCGAATGGTTACCATGATTCTTTGTTTATTCTTTTTTGAAAGAAAAAAATAATACCTACAGCAGAAAGACTAATCAGTTATTTCATTAATTGTTCCCAACATGCCAATATTTGCACTAATGGTATGCAAATGTAACTCATTGTTCAAACAACTATTCATAGTTCCTAGAGCTCCTCGTAAGGCTTGTTGGAAAACCCGTTGTCGGACTTAATTAATCGCCCTTTGCTGTTCAAACTGAATCGTTTCATTTTTGTAATTTTCTAATTGTTCCAAAGTCTTATAATTTGAATTAATCAAATTCAATTTTTCCCATTCTATCTCGGAGTATCCATTCACTCTAAACTGCTCGGCTTCGGTTTCTACTTTTCGTAAGCAAGAATGAGCTTTTTCGAGTTGTTCAATAGACCCTCCACGCAGTTCTTCTGAATTTTTAATAGTATTCAAGATCCTCTATTTTTTATTATCTAATAAATCACTTAATGAAAGTAGATTATTTTTCCATTCCTTTCCAAAATTCCATAATCACTTCCCGAACCAAACATGAATCTTTTGATTCATTTGGCTCTCACGCTCAATTACTTAAGTTAAATTCTCATATCTTTTTTTATGAATGTAATGAGCCTATCTTCTCTTCTTTGTTCATATTCCCAAAAGATATCGAAACTAATGTAGGACCTAAATATTCGGAGGACTCTTCTGACAAAACAAAAAATATGTAATTATCAACAAAGTTGTTTCCTTTTTTTTCAAATCCAAAAAGCCCTTCTTACTTAGAATAGGTCGTCGATTCAGCATTAGATAAAGGGGTTAAAATCTCCATTTTTACAATTTACAATAAGTGGTTAAAATAATTTTCTCAATATGAGTATCCTATATCGATAAAATATTTATTTTGAAACCACCTCTAAATTAACATAGTGGTAGAAAGAGTACCATGCTGCGTCTAGACTTCAAACAATTTATTTTAACCATGTTAATAGTTCCACATTATTGGTTAATAGAGAATCAAAATCGATTTACCTATGAATCGCGAAATGCTATAGTTCTTACATATAATTTCTGAATTTATACAGAAGTAATTCCCGAGATCATGCACCTCTATTTCCTACTTATAACAGAAAAGGGTACAACTGGTTTGTCCAGCCTATTCTTGAAATAAAAAACCCGCACACACTCCCTTTCCAAAAAAAATCAATACACCAAGCACTACACTTAGATTTATTGGATTTGTTGCTAAAATATCGGTATTAAACCTGAAACTCCCGGCAGATGGCCAGTGGCCCAAAGAAACTAAATAATCAGTTACGTTTTTCATATGATCTCCTCTTACAGATAGACTAAAAAATCGAACAGAGTTCTTTTTGTAGCACTACACCCGTCTTTTTATTTATTCTTTTATTTTTTCTGAAATTGAGTAAAAAACTAAAAAATATTTGAGTTAGTTATAAATTATGAACTAATGAACTAGCCCTTTTATTGGTTTTTAGAAAACTAACACTTTTTCCTTTGGTCTATGAACGGGAAGGGTGAAAGAAAGTCAGTATGCTAATTCCTCATCCGTAAATCGGACCTTCCCGTAGGTTCTTTTCTCAAAGAATAAAGAATTGGCGGGAAATCTTGATAGAATTTGAAAAAGCAAACGACAAGTCAAAGGCAATAAAATATGAAAAATAGATTTATTTTTCATATTTCGAAGCTAAGATTAAACAAAAAAATTTGCAAATAAAAGTGCTAATTCTACAACTAGTCCATAAATTGTTAAAGCTTCCATAAAAGCTAGACTAAGTAATAGCGTACCTCATATTGTTCCCTCTGTCTCAGGCTGTCTCGCGATACCCTCTACAGCTTGACCCACGGTAGTCCCTTGACCAACTCCAGGTCCAATAGACGCAAGCCCTATGGCCAATCCAATAGCAATAACAGAAGCGGCAGAAATCAGTGGATTCATGATAAGTTCCTCATACCAAAAAAATAAATGGTTAATGATACAATAAGAAAATAAATTATGACTTAATTATTCCCTCACATCTCGAATGAATTCAAGAACATATTAGAAGAAATTCTGACCTTCGGTCGGGATGGTTTGTGGGTTCCGAATAGATATAGTGGCTGAACCTAATAAGATAGCAATTACAACCCTAGAAGTAATAAGTACTTGGCCATGTACTTGGAAACCCCCTATTTTCCAATAGAAATGTTGTCCTACTTCCACTCCGGATATATCGTATAACCCTTTTAGAGTATTGATAGAACATTCATATTGCCTTGCCCTCTGAAAAAATTGTACTTTAAACAAAAAAATTTAATTCACCCATATCTTTGTCTACTTGAATCGGATATTTTTAATACCAACTAAGATTTATAATACTAATAAATGACATAATATCCCCAGTTATTTTTATCTCTTTTTTGAAATTCAGAAATAGTAAGCGATTTCATAAGGGATTTCTGAAGTAAGTTATTTATCTTATTATGTTATTATTAATCAAGGATTGCTTATATAGCTAAAACGACCCTCATAAATTGAGAATACTAATTTATTAAGAATTAATCTTATTGAGAATATGGCATCATCGTTCACTGGAATTGAAATATCTGCGAGATCGGGGTCACAATTTGTATCGATTAAACAAATTATTGGAATTCCTAAAGTAATACACTCTCGTAGGGCCATATATTCTTCGTACTGATCAATGATGATTAAAATATCGGGTACCCCTATCATATATTTAATCCCGCCCAGATATGTTTGCAAGCGAGATAATTGTCTTTTAAACATAGCTCGGGAGACGGTTGAGTCTCCCTGTTTTTGTTCCATTCTCAAGTCCCTAAACTTATGAAGTCTTGTTTATGTAGTGGACCAATTCATTAACATACCTCCAAGCCATTTTTTATTAACATAATGACACCGGGCCCTTATTGCATCCCACTCTACTGAATCAGCTGCTTTATTTTTGGTACCAACAATTAAGATTTGTTTTCCCCTACTTGCTGTGTCAAAACCTAAATCACAAGCTTCTGATAAAAAATGAGCAGTTCTAGTAAGATTTGTACTATAAATACCCTTACGCTTTGCAGAGATATAAGGCGCCATTTTAGGATTCCATTTCCTAGTACCATGACAAAAATGAACTCCTGCCTCCATCATCTCTTCCAAATTTATGTTCCAATAGCTTCTTGTCATTTCTCCCCACAACCTCCGCCCCTTTTTTAATCTTTAAAAAAAGATACGAGGAACCCTAAATTGAAATAAATAATTGTTTCGATGGAACCTTCTCTTCTACCATAGATTGGACGTAGATATACGACCCAAACCATTATTCTTGTCTATTCATTATTCTTTTTATTACCAAAGCAAATAACTATCCCAAATGCAGATAGTGGAAGAGATGAATGTATTGTTAGGAATCATTAAATCCTATAAATGATTGTTCGGGTATGTCATGAAATTTTTTTGAAAGACAAGAATCAAATAATTTTCTGTGGTGGAACAAATATCTCTCATCTGCCCCTTGAATAGATTATTTTTTTTATTTCTAAAGGAATGTTGTTATGTTGTTGTGAAGGGTTCACTAATCCCATGAATATGATACCAATGGGTATCACCCCCCCCCCCCAAAAACAACGTTCTCTTCCAGGCCTTTCAACCAATCGATATGACCCCGGAGAGCCGCTTTAGCTAAAAATCGAGCAGTTTCTTCAAAACTCGTTTCACATATGAAACATTCAGTATTGAGAGATGCTTTTGTTATTCCCAATAAGAAGACTCGGTAACAGATCACCTCTTCGAAAGCGCGACCCATTCGTTCTGCTCGCAACAATCCTATAAGTTCTCCAAGTGAAAAAACATTCGACAGTCCATTTTTTGAAACCAACATTTTTGATGTTATTTGACGTACAATAATTTCTATATGCCTATTATGAATCTGCACCCCCTGGGAGCAATAAACCTATTGGATTTTATTAACCAAAGAGATTCGGCTTTGCGCTATAGTTAGCTCAACACAAATCAAGAATCCCCAAGGAATTCCAAGAATTTTTGTTATACATTTGTTACAACCCTCAAACCTCTTTTCTAGATTCATGGATATTGAATAAATCGAACGCACTTCTAACACCTGTTCTACTTTTAGAAGACCTTGTGTTATATCACCAGATCTCGATTCTTCATATATAAATGTAACTAATGTATCTCCTTCGTAAAGGGTTTCACCATAATGGACATGAACGGTTGCTCCGGGAGTGGCCAAATAAGGCTTAGCTGATCGTATTACTATCGAGTCAACTTGAATAAGTATAACTTGACCTGATTTGAGGAGTGGTCTATTTTTGGCTATACATATATTTTCACAAATAAACTGTCCAAAACTAATTATTTTAGATGTCTCTTCACAATAATTGTGATGGAGAAATGACTAATTCAAATTGAATGGATTTAAAATAATGTTACGACATGGATCAGGATTAAAAAATTTTCTATTTTCATCCATTAAATAATATTTAAATTTAATCACTTGAAAGGTCTGGTTTAAATTGTCAAGTTGCAAATAGTTAGTTACTAATATCTGATTATGAGTTATTAAATGGTAAGAAGAATAAAAATTCTCAATTGGAAGGCATGTTTCTAAAGGGCCCAATGAATTCCTAATTAGAATTAGGGGATATTTTTTAATTGATTCTTTTATCACACTGTGACATTTTACATCCTTGAATGGCCCCATTCAAGAACAATTGGTTGCTGACAAAATTATCAACGACTGACATTCCTTATTTCTATTCAACAATGTATGAATAGTTCCTTGAGGTTGGTTAAGAGATTGTTGAATTTTTTCCTTGGAAAAGGGAATAAATAGAAGAAAAGGGGTTGATATTGGTACAATCTGATCCATTATTAGAGAGCAATTCTGACCCCGGCGGATCATTTCTTTTTCCGATATACGAAATAGGGGATTTCACTAAGTTAATTCTTAGGAAATGTCGAATCAAACCATTTGTGCTTATTTCAACAAAAGAAGCATGGGCTTCTTCGCAATAATAAATTTTTTTGTCTTGGTTCCAATTCAATACTAAACAAGTCCAAACTAATTGAATACTTGTGTCAGAAATTCCTCGAATCATTTTGCCATTTCCATAAAGGATATAATTGATAATTCGAAGTTGCACATAATCCATTTTATGCAATGGATCCGGTGGAAAAAGGGTTGCTAAATTTATACCATCCATTATTTCATATGTGACGACTGGTCGAACTAGAACAAAAAATCTTTTCTTACTAGGTGTAATTCGTTGGACATAGATCCAATTTTTCACTTTTTTGTATTCCTTGGAATTTCTTTTTCCTGTTCCTGATGGTATCAAAATGCCGGTATGTATGGATATATTATCTATCTCTACGGGAAAATGGATATCTCCAGAAAAGATTTTAAGTTCAATTCATTTGTTTTTTCTCTCCACCCAGACCAACCCACCGACTCGGCTTCTTTGATTTAAGGTGATTTGTGTATCTACCCCAAAAATACTGTTGTTCTGTACCATTATAGAAGAAGATTCGGGAAAGATAAGCACCTCTTCGGGAATGAAAAAAATCATTATACTTTCATTTGGTATTTTGACCGAAATTCCTTGACTCCTCGATACTCAATCAAATCCCCTTTTTTATGATTGAATGTGTTTCTATAGTCCTATATTTAATAATGCCCGAACTCTTTCTTTGGTATTGAGGATCATCGAAATAAGTAAAAATACTATTTCGACAAGAAATACCATTTACAGGGATTTCAATTGAGATACCTGAATATGGCATTAGTTGATTCCCGAGTTCTTGAATCGAATGTAGTGGAATGATGAATTTATTTCTTCTCCTTTTTGACAATAAATCAAAATTCTCATGGAGAGTCGAATATATGATATTATACTGACCAGTACGTATGATTCGATTAACATCAGAATAATCAGGAATCCTATCTTTTTTTTTAACATAAAAATCCAAACTAAATAATTTCTTCCTCGCCTGATCATTGGTTACTGGGAGGTTAGAAGTATATCTTCACTTGCCAGAAAGAGAATATGCATTCATTTGATCCCGATCCTTGTGGATCGAAAGGTAGACTAGATTGGACCTGCACGGCCTTCCTAATAATACCATAAATGACTTATTTTTGGTAATAGATGAACATTACCGTATGTAAATTTGGGTGCATGATAGACATCGGTACTGCAGTGCATTTCTCCGTCTGAATTAGAATAAATATGTTTTCGAACCTTCTCTTTAAAATTCAAAGTGGATATTCCTGCGCAAATCTCAACAATTACTTGTTCTGATTCTACATATTGATCGTTTTGAACTAAAATCAAACTTTTGGGTGGAATATTCACATTATGTAGAATAATTTCACTCTCAACAGTTACATACAATTCTATAGAACATAGAAAGGTAGGATGCCCATTACATGTACATGTTGGATGAACTAAATCCTCATTGAATTTTATTTTTCCATTAGATGGGGCTAGCACAGTTCTGTAGTACCCCCCCGTGAATACTCCTTCGGTATGAAAAGTTCTTAGTGTTAATTGAGTACCCGACTCTCCAATCGATTGACTTGCAATAATACCTACATCTTCCCCCAACTCAACTAGGTCTCCATGAGTAGGACTCCGGCCATAACATAATCGACAAATCCAAGATGTACTCCTACAAGTAAAGGGAGTTTGAATAGAGATTGGTTGTAGCTGAAAGGTTATGAATCGATTAACAAGTCCAATGACAATATCTTGATTTCTAGTGGAAATACATCACAAACTCATGTACATATCATCTGCTAATACACGACCAATTAATGTTTGACTAAAAATTCTTTTCGGCATCATCCCATTCCAAGGACTCACAGAAATACCCCAGGCTGTACCACAATCTATTCGACGGACAATAATGTGTTGAACTACTTCGCCAAGTCTGTGAGTGAGATATCCAGTGTCTGATGTTCGTACAGCAGTATCCACAACTCCCTTATGGGCTCCATAGCAAGAAATGATGTATTCTGTTAAATAGAGTCCTTCATGCAAATTGCTTTGAATAGGTAAATCAATCATTTGTCCTTAAGGATTCGACATTAATCCTCTCATACCTACTAATTGATGTACCTGCGATTCATTTTCTCTAGCTCCCGATAAAGACATATGAACTGAAATAAAAGGGTCAGTCATCCTAAAATTTGGATTCATTTCTTGTCGCAAATATTCACTTATAGCATACCATATTTTGATCATTTGACGTAATTTTCTACCACGTGTACATTCCCATAATGATAATGTTTTTTCCAAAATCAAACTTTGTTGTTCAATATCTTGAATGAGCCATCCCTTAGAAGGTATTGTTAAAAGGTTATCAATTCCTAATGAAATAGATGTAGCAGTAGCTTACTGGAACCCCAGAGTTTTTACTTGATCCAGGATATGTGATGTATATTCTATTACGAAGTGCTCTATTAATCTACTAATAAGTCGTTTCATGGTAGTTTCGTCTATCGCTTTATTGTGAAAGACTAGATTGACCCATTCTGCCAT
>CM061541.1:119645398-119682898 GCA_030864215.1 Capsicum pubescens
CCGATTAGAAATCATATAGAAATTTCTTATAAAATGAGTGAATTTATTAGATTGGTTTATTAATAGTCTTCATTCTTTTTGACTATGCACCATTGATTCCACTATTATTAGTGAGGAATAATGGAACAATTTCTTTATATTTTTAGAGATAGGGGACATAATTCATATGGATATAGTAAGTCTTGCTTGGGCTGCTTTAATGGTAGTCTTTACTTTTTCCCTTTCACTCGTAGTGTGGGGAAGGAGTGGACTCTAGGGGTCCTACTAATTGAGTTAAGAAAGAAAACTGTATCAATATCAATTGCTTTCTAGATCGTTCTACAACACGTTTAGAACAAATTAAAAATATCTTAATTTTGAAATTCCATTGGACTCGACTGGAGTAATGTATTATAGGAATCATCCTCCTTCAATCAAAGATCTATTTCAATTATTTCCATGTTTGTAGTTCGAAAGGAAAAGGATCCCAGGAAATTTATTCGAACCTAATTCTTCCTAAATTTTCTAGTCCAATCAACGGCCTCTTACTAGTTTATACTGAGGAGGGAAGGACCCTTTTTTTATTTGTTTCTTTCTTTACTGTTCAAAGAAGAAGTTTTTTGTTAAGTATATATGCACTTTGTATGAGAAAGAAGGGATATAAACATAATGGTTGTCTAACGAGATACTATGTAGAATAAGGTTGTCAGGTGGGTCACATATTGCGCATTTAACGCTTTCGAATTTTTAAAATTGGATTTATACTTTATCGACTTATTTCATATCAAGCCCATGGAACTACTGTCAATGGTTTACTCAATTACTTATTGGGAATGTTAAAAAAAAATTACTACGTGATTTTTCGAATATGCTTATATCTATCATTTTTCCTTCATTGATTTGATTCTTTCAATAGATACCGAGATTCATATTGGAAATAAAAAATATATTAATTCAAACTATAATACATAAGAGTAATTTAGATTGATCATAACAAATAGATATAGAAAATAAATGGAATTGGATGCAATGTCACTCCCATATATGGAATTAATATTAACATATATAAAGATAATACTGTGGATTGATCTATAGATCCATATCAAGCCTCTATCTTTATTTTAGTCTAGGGAGAAGCTACAATCTAACTAATAAATAGTATGGTATAAATAAATAATGAATCTTTCTACCATACTACCTATCTATTAGAATACTGCCGATTCTAGTCCACTCATTTCATTTAAGACATGAAATTGGAATCTTTTTCATTTTATTTCAGCAATTTTGGCTAAGAACTCAGAAGTCAAGTTTCATTCAAATTAGTTAATAATTAATCTTTTTGACTGACTATTTTTACATAAATGATAAGTAGAAAAGCGGTAGGAACTAGAATAAATAGTGCAATAGCAATAAAGGCAAAAATATTTACTTCCATAATCTCATCGGTTTTTTATTTGCAATAACTCGGGATTTAATCCCTTAGAGATGATAAATCTTTGGCCTGTAAATTCAATGAATGAACATTACCTCTCGATGATATTGAATCGGATCAATATCATGAATAATAATATCTGAACTATCAAATCAATTCGTCATCGAGAATTGAATACTTAACATAGGAAGTTCTTTTATCCATACTTCCCCAAACTTGAATTCCTGACCCAATCCAACCAAAATTCCCTTATTTATCATTTTTTATCTGTTCTTTTTTTCTCTCTAATCTATCTAGTTCCTTCTTGTACAATCATCTGTTGAAGTCTCATTAAAAAACTCTTCCATTTCCAGTGGTCACATAGTTACAAACCAAACAAACAATAAAAGCTAAATGGAAAAAGAAAGGAGTTTAGAACGAAACTATTTTTAACTTGGAAGACAAAGAAGTATGATAAAGATGCGACCGTATAAAATGAATATTCATCAAATTTACTATTTTTCAATTTGTTCTTTCGTTGATGGGGACTTAAAATAAAATGAAAAATCGAAAAAATGATCCATTCCCCTTTCTAAGAGGCGTAGGATCTTTGGTTGATCTGTCCTTCCCCCTCCTTTCTTCGTAGATTATTAGCCTCAGGACACATGCATCGGGGTCAATCAAAAAAGCCAACATTTCTGGAATACTGACTATAATGCTACCAATAATTGTACTAATCCAACCGAATATGTATTTCTCCTACACAAAGGAAAGAAAAAAGAAATAAGGATTTCCCCTTTGCTTTGACAATGAAATTCTGCCCCCCGTCCCTTTTATAAAAAGGGAGAGATATATTGATATATTTGTTGGATCCGTTGGGACTGATGGGGCTCGAACCCACAGCTTTCTCTTTGACAGGGCAATGCTTTAACCAATTAAACTACAATCCCAGGGAAATACGGGATCTAATAGAAAATTTGATTCTTTTTTATCTCCGGATCGGGTATTTCTGAAGTACAAAGGGGTTATATCATCTCATGGTGAATTGGAAAATTATTGGGCCAAGATGGATTTGAACCAGCGTAGACATATTTCCAACGAATTTACAGTCCATCCATATTAACCGCTCGGGCATCGACCCAGGAAGAATCAATTTTAGACTTATTGATTATCAAAGATCAATTTCCTTTTGTAGTACCCTACCCCCAGGGGAATTCAAATCCCCACTGCCCCCTTGAAAGAGAGATGTCCTAAACCACTAGACGATGGGGGGCTTCTTGACCAATGGCCATCATACTATTATCATAGTATGATTAGTTTTTTGAAATTGTCAATATAATAGAATGATTCTATCTGAGGGATCTTTCCCCCTTTCAGAATTGCATACAATTATTTTTTATTATGATGAATTATTCATTCTAATTGCCATTAGAAATCTAAAATCTAGTAGTAGTATTTTTTTTATTTTTGAATTATTTCAATTAATTTATTTTGATTATTTTAGTTTCGATTTCTTTCACTTTCATTTGATTCATTGTTAAGACGAGATATCCTTATCTCCCTCACACCAAGATAGGAAATTAACAAATGAGAAATCTAGTAAGATCAAGCAGAAAATTGTTTTTTATCCAAGAATATGGTTCAAGAGACAAGTAGAATCTCTTTATTCCATGATTCGATGAAATATCTTGAATTTTATGGTGAATTGCTAGGTGTATGTACATCTACCACCAATGAAGAATGCAACATAATATAAATACACTAATCCATCAAATTGGGATATTCTACCCAAATATCTCAAAAATCTACTACATACCTTCTCACAAGTAGCACTAGTTTACAACTACCAATGAAAAGAGGGTCAAGAGGGTTAAAGCCTCATAATAGACATGGTCAACCTTAATCTTATATTATAACCCCGTACAATTGTATCTACTTATACGGATTTCTCACCTCATACTTACTCACTCATTCATACATTTAGACTGCCTTCAAATTCCTCAAACAACCATGAGTCTATAATCATAACTTACTCGCTAATATAGCCATTTCCACATTCAAGCAATCAACAAATCACCCTGACCAACAACTCCTTCTCTACCTTCAACTAATAACACACAAGGATGAATCACTTCATTACCAACTCTATCTCATGCAAACAGATTCAGCCATACATATATTGAACCAATGAAAGAACAACAAGTTGCTAGTGAATCGAAACAGGCCTCACACGTCTTCACTAGACTTTGGTTTTGTATTTTGAACAAGAAAATGAGATGGATGACAAGGAAACTATGCTAGTGAATCCAAAGAGCCCCACACGGCTTCACTAGACTTTAAATTTTTTTTTTTCAAAAACATCATGATAACAAGATTACATATTACAAGGGATAGAAAATTGACACCTAATATTTAATGGTCTAAGAATATACATATTATTCTGTATAAATAAAAATCTGAGTAAAACACTTCCTCCATGGACTACCATACAATCCACACATGCTGCTAGCTACCACATTAGTTTATCACTATAAAGGGGTAAATCATCCTCAAACATCGATTATTCAACTGCAATATTCATTTACACAAAATCACCCTCACTCTGACTTCTAACTTTGTGACTTTACATCACCAACTTCTTGGTCCAATATCACTACCAATAGGTCATGACAACAACACTTTAACTTATGTTACTATTTGGGTAGAAATATAGTTCCAACATTCTGCTATACATTGTCCACAACTGTAACAAGATTTTGAGAGGGACAATATAGACTTAATACCTTAAGCTGGAATGCACGATTCCATCAGGATCAATATTTACATCAGAATCAGCATATATTGATGCACTAACAGACTCCTATCGAGTTTTTCCATAATTTTTAAAATCTTATAGAACGTAATCGAAAAGGACTATATCATGTATACTCTAAACTTTTTGCACTTGAATCAACCCAATAATGGGACAGTTTAGACTCTGAAGTACGAACTAAATCACAAAGAAGGGAAACATTCCTAAACGCCTAGTAGCCTCCTGTTTATAAGTGTGGCGCGCTACACACCCATAAACAGAACTCTACTCGACGCGATTTCGCAGACACCCTAGGACCATGAACCGTGCTTTGATACCAAGTTTTTCATGACCCGAGCCTAGGCCCTAGCCGTGACGAGCATCCTAAACCATGAAGGCCCGGAACACCCATTCTCTATCTGGTTATCATGCACAACATTCATAATCATAATAAAATACGGAATTGAAACTGAGTACGAAAAACATGGTCAAGTTCTGCAGCATTTCTGAATAATACTATCAGACATCAGTCTGCGAAATCTCTACTAAGAACATAAACATCTGTCTGAAAAGAAACTTGGACAAGGCCCCCAGTAAACCAAAAACATAATAAATAAGATAATGTCTGACATAATTAGGCCTTCCGAATAATAGAAGGCTCACCACTGTGAGATCAAGTCTGGAAATCCGAGAATGTCTACTTAGTAGCTGGACCCCTAGACTATGCCTCAGAACCTGGAAGGGGGGGGGTCAGCACAAAAGTACTGGCACGCGAAGCAATCCAAAAAAATAGTATAATGGAACATATATATATATATATACATATTAAGTGAAAGCAATTTTTCATCAAGACATCATGTATAAAACTATTTCTGAAAAATACATGGGCACTTTCTGAAAACATGTAACCTGTCTGTTCATTTCAAATCATGATCTTTGTTTTACTTCTGAGTTAGGTGGTATTCCCCTACAAGTCTGATATTCCACGGGCTGTATGGAATCCTCTATTGACTCAGTGGGGAAGCCCCCAACCCAAGTGTGCCGCAAGGGTTGGAGTGTCTGAGTCTGATACGCCACAGGACATTTAAGTCAGCGCATAATAGTATACCCGGGTCGGCAAACCATGGTTTTAGGCAATGAGTCGCTTGAACTCAAGCCCTCTTCGGGGAACCACCTAACATCTCTGTATGCCCATTTTTAACCTTTTCTATACATGCAACATTCTGAATGTCTAAAATCATGAAAGACTGAAATGTCTGTTAGTCTGAGTCTGATATGGCATTAGTCTGAGTTGATATCGTCATACCAAGACTTGAAGGTCATGATTTTTCTGAGCCATAATGTATTAAGCAAGAGCTTTCATTCAAAACATAGTTTAGACCACCAAAACATGTAACTGATGTAAAGGATTTCATATTCCGAAACTTAAAGTTCAATTCATGCAGAAATTTTATCAAACACCTGGTGGTCAAATGTCTTTAGCAAGTTCATGTATTCAAAATTGAAACACATTCATTCATATATGTATATAAACTGTCAAATCGCTTTGGAGATGGTCAAAAGACCAAAACAATGATGTTAAAACATCTTATACATAAATATATATACATAATTTAAAACCCCATTCTAAAACATGATTTTTCTATGCCCATGAGAATTTAGGAAAACCCCGCGTACCTTGTTCTCCACGAATTTTGGGTGTCTATCGAAGCCTATGTCGAGAGGATTCCAAATCTGTAATTTGTTTCACGAACCCGCGGTTGAATCTTGAGTTGCTTGGGTTTTAATGTTGAAACCCTAGGGAGAGTTCTTGAGAAATTTTGGGAAAAGTATGTGTATTATGGTGTTTGAGGGATTAAATTCCGTGTTGGTGGTATATATAGGGGTGGAGGATTACCAAAATACCCCTAAGGAACAATTAAGGTCAAATCTGTCCCTCAGTTGACAGTTTGGTAGACTGGAGTAAATCGATTATAACTTTTTACTCATATACTCTAATTGGATGAAACCAACTGCAATTGAAAGAGGACTCGAAGATCTTTCGTTTGATATATTATAGCTCACACATTTCATTATATACAGGGAGTTATGATTGTTTGAAATTGACCCTAAAATGCTAAAAACTGGGCAATAGTCTATGCGTTTTGCTACTGTTTTTAAATCCAACCGCAGCCTTATGTGTTCCGAAAAATTCCGAAACTTATCCGAGATGTACTATGAGATTTCCCAATCATAACTCAACTTGAAAATCTAAAAGAGGATGTCGGGAAGGTTGAAAAGTTGTATCCCGAAGATTGCCAGCTAAAATGACTCTAAGTCCTCATTACACTTAGAAAAATTTTCAAGTTTTTAAGTCTAAGGGCACTCTATTAAAGTCTAATCCATGCACGACTTTTACAGGGTGTTACAATATACTTATGTTTATAATATATGTACATATAGATATTTTATCCACATAGTGAATAATTCCAGAATTAAATAAAAAAGGCCCTTTTAACTCATTGGTAGAGTAACGCCATGGTAAGGCGTAAGTAATCGGTTCAAATCCGATAAGGGGCTTCGTAAAACTCCAATCTAGTATTCATATTTAAGGGGAGAATTGTATTTTGATTTGTAATAAAAAAAGTAACTAACTGGATAATACATTATCATTATACTTAGTTATAAAGTTGAACATTTGTTTAGTCAATTTTCATTATTATGAATTTCTGAATAATGAAAAGTCATTTCTTGAATCACTCACCGAATATTCCTATTTTCCATTATACCAACCAAATCCATTTGAAAGGTTAGAAATCAACAAAAGAAAAAGGAAGTGAACCTGACCTGTTGAATCATGACTATATCTGTTATTCTGATATTAAAATTCGATAGAGATGAAATTAGAGCAGTTGATTTTTATTTATTTCATTTTTTGTTTTGGACTGCACAAGAATTTGTCGATATTTCCGATTAAATCTTCTTGTTACTAGATTTTCTATAGGAAAAATTGTAGGAATAAATTGTTATTCCTTTCCTCTACAAGTAAACCTTTCTTCCAAGTCACACCATAAGAGCCATTTATTATCTTTCTTTGATTCTAGATCAAAGATTAATTTCTATCTAGATTATACATCTATATTAAGTAGATTGTAGATTTTGATGTATATCTATCAGATTGTGGCTTCATGTAACAAATATTTCAATATCGTTGCATTCGGTATTTTTGTTTTGTTCCAACAGTGTGATGAAGAATAGATCCGAGAAAGAGACTTTCATTTCCATTCTCCTAGTTATTTTATTTATTTAATTGAATTTTAGATTTGCTAAAAGGAAAAATAATAGATTATCTCTTTTTCTAACAGACAAAAGAATCTACAAATAAATATTTTCTCAAACTTTCTTTTTTCTTTCGATCCGTGGAAAGATATACTCTGGGGTTTTAGATTTATTTATATAAAGTATGTAGGAAAGGGACCGTTTGGTCCTTGAAGAGTTCTTTCAAAACAAGGGATTGGTTGAATTGTCTTAATAAGATAATTCATGGTTCATATGCTTAGTCAGAAGAAATAATCCAATGGTGTTCATGGATATACCTAGGTCAGTTTATGGGCTAATCAATAAAGGATTTTTATCTTCAAAACCCATTGTAAAGGGCAGTGCAAGAGAAATCATACAAAAATGATCAAACTTTCGGATGCCTCAAAAAAGATATGAGGTGCTCGAAAATGGTCGAATTAGTTGACTAGGAGGATCGCTGTGACTATAGCCATTGGTAAGTTTACCAAAGACGAAAGTGATTTATTTGATATTATGGATGACTGGTTATGGAGGGACCATTTTTTTTGTAGGCTGGTCCAGTCTATTGCTCTTTCCTTGTGCCTATTTCGCTGTAGGGGGTTGGTTCATAGGTACAACCTTTGTAACTTCATGGTATACCCATGGATTGTCCAGTTCTTATTTGCAAGGCTGCAATTTCTTAACTGTCACGGTTTCTACTCCTGCTAATAGTTTAGCACATTCGTTGTTGTTACAATGCGGTCCTGAAGTACAAGGAGATTTTACTCGTTGGTGTCAATTGGGGGGCCTGCGGACTTTTTTTTTTCTCCATGGAGCTTTTCGCCTAATAGGTTTCATGTTACGTCAATTCGAGCTTGCTCGATCTATTCAATTGAGACCTTGTAATTCAAATGCATTCTCTAGTCTAATTGCTATTTTTGTTTATGTATTTTTGATTTATCCACTAGGTCATTCTGGTTGGTTCTTTGCACCTATTTTTTGTGTAGCAACTATATTTCAATTCATTCTATTTTTTAAGGGTTTCATAATTGGACCTTGAACCACTTTCATATGATAGGAGTTGCCGGTGTATTGGGCGTTTCTTTTCTATGCGCCATTCATGGTGCTACCATAGAAAATACTTTATTTAAAGACGGTGATAGTGCAAATCCATTCCATGCTTTTAACCTAACTCAAGCCAAAGAAACTTATTCAACGGTCACCGTTAACCATTTTTGGTCCCAAATCTTTGGGGTTGCTTTTTCCAATAAACATTGGTTACATTTCTTTATGTTATTTGTACCAATAACCAGTTTATGGATGAGTGCTCCTGGAGTAGTCAGTCTAGCCCTAAACCTATGTGCCAATGACTTCATTTCTCAGGAAATTCGCACAGCGAAAGATCCTGAATTTGAGACTTTCTACACCAAAAATATTTTATTAAGCGAAGGTATTCGTGCTTGGATGGAGGCTCAAGATTAGCCTCATGAAAACCTTATATTCCCTGAGGAGGTTCTACCACATGGAAATCCTCTTTAATAGAACTTTAGCCTTAGCTGGTCGTGACCAAGAAACCACTAGTTTCGCTTGGTGGGCTGGGAATGCCCGACTTATTAATTTATCCGGTAAACTACTAGGGGCTCATATAGCCCATGCTTGATTAATCGTATTCTGGGCCAGAGCAATGAACCTATTTGAAGTAGCCCATTTCATACCCGAGAAGCCTATGTATGAACAAGGATTAATTTTACTTCCCCACCTAGCTACTCTAGGTTGGGGGGTTGTCCCTGGGGGCTAAGTTATAGACACCTTTCCATACTTTGTATCTAGAGTACTTCATTTAATTTCTTCTACAGTATTGGGCTTTGGCGGTATTTATCATGCACTTCTGGGACCTAAGACACTTGAAGAATCTTTTCCCTTCTTTGGTTATGTCTGGAAAGATCGAAATAAAATGACCACAATTTTAGGTATTCACTTAATCTAGTTAGGTCTAGCTGCTTTTCTTCTAGTATTCAAGGTTCTTTGTTATGGGGGCGTATATGATACCTGGGCTCCGGGAGGGGGATATGCAAGAAAAATTACCAACTTGACCCTTAGCCCGAGTATCATATTTGGTTATTTACTAAAATCCCCTTTTGGAGGGGAAGGATGGATTGTTAGTGTGGACGATTTAGAAGATATAATCGGAGGACATATATGGTTAGGTTCCATTTGTATACTTGGTGGAATCTGGCATATCTTAACCAAACTCTTTGCATGGGCTCGACGCGCACTTGTATGGTCTGGAGAGGCTTACTTATCTTATAGTTTAGGGGATTTATCCGTCTTTGGTTTCATTTCTTGTTGTTTTTTCTGGTTCAATAATACCATTTATCCTAGTGAATTTTACGGACCTACTAGACCATAAGCTTCTCAAGCTCAAGCATTTACTTTTCTAGTTAGAGACCAACTCCTTGGGGCTAACGTGGGATTCTCTCAAGGACCTACTGGTTTAGGTAAATATCTAATGCATTCCCCAACCGGAGAAGTCATTTTTGGAGGAGAAACTATGCATTTTTAGGATCTGCGTGCTCCATGGTTAGAGCCTCTAAGGGGTCCAAATGGGTTAGACATGAGTAGGTTGAAAAAAGACATACAACCTTGGCAGGAATGGCGTTCCGTGGAATATATGATTCATGCTCCGTTAGGTTCTATAAATTCCATGGGTGGTGTAGATACCGAGATCAATGCAGTCAATTATGTCTCTCCTAGAAGTTGGTTAGCTACCTCTCCTTTTGTTCTAGGACTATTCTTCTTCGTAGGTCATTTGTGGCACGTGGGAAGGGCTCGTGCCGCTGCAGCAGGATTTGAAAAAGGAAATGACATTGAACCTGTTCTTTTCATGACCCATATTAATTGAGATGAGACAAGAGATTTATTGCTTGAATGAAGTACAAATCACTTTGATTCAATCATACATCTTGGAATCAGCTTAAGTATTCCTTTTTTCTTTTTATTTTCAACACATTTTATCTAATTTATATCGAAACTATTTTTTTGGATTAGCTAAGTGGGATAGCCGAGCCATTCCCCTTTCTTTCAGATAGCATATTGGGCAAAACCAGTAAAGAGAAAAATCTATTCAATTAGCAAAAAAGGGGAGAGAGGGATTCGAACCCTCGATAGTTCTTTGTTCAAAACTATACCGGTTTTCAAGACTGGGGCTATCAACCACTCAGCCATCTCTCCGAAAGACTATTTTTATTTTATTCCTCCGAATAGAACATGGATATAGGGATCGATAACCTCACTATATGTAGAAAGATCTCAGGTGTGAATCCACCGGTCGATCTTTCTATCTGTATATAGATATATGATCTAGCATGCCCATTTGTGAAATAAAAAATAAATTTCCATTTCACTCCTCTCTCCGCCCCACTCCTTGTATGAATAAAGTGCGAAAGGGGGAGTAGTAATAAGTCATATAGAATCAATGGAGTCAAGATAAAGTAAAATCCCTCCATGACATATTTTATCACAATTAATATTTTTTGGCTGATAGAGGGATCAAATGGTATATAGTTCATTTGTTCGTAGCTTGGAGGATTAAAAAGATGACTCTCGCTTTCCAATTGGTTGATTTTGCATTAATTGCTACTTCATTAATCTTATTGATTAGCGTACCCATTGTATTTGTTTCTCTTGATGGCTGGTCAAGTAATAAAAATATTGTATTTTCTGGTACATTCTTATGGATTGGATTAGTCTTTCTAGTGGGTATCCTTAATTCTCTTATCTTTTGAACCTATTCGTTGCAGACCCAAAATGCCCCCCGAATTTTTCTCGATTGTGAGTCACATTAAATTTGACTCTATTTCCCCAAAGAAAATGCAAATCAAATAAAGAAAACACAAAAATTAGAGGGGGGTCAAACTTCTTGAATAAAAAGAATACAATTAAAATAATAATTGGAATCGTTCTGAAGAGAATATGTGTCCCGACACTCCACAAATAAGATCCGGTTATATATCATATATGTGGGTACATATTGTGTATCAAGAACGAAAAAATGCGGATATGGTCGAATGGTAAAATTTCTCTTTGCCAAGGAGAAGATGCGGGTTCGATTCCCGCTATCCACCCAAGATCCAAGATAAAGTAATTTTTTTACTATTTATTATTTAATTTCATAAATAGCATTAAATATATCCTTAAATTAATGATTTGGTATAGTTGGCCATAATAGTGTAGTGATTCTATCCCTTCCCTACGTTTTCTTTTGTCTTCCACCCCCAAAAAGTGAAAGGCAGGAATTAATTACTAGTTACCAGAGTCAACCCTAAAATAGTTTGGAAAAATAAGATGTTGCGGAGACAAGATTTGAACCCGTGACCTCAAGGTTATGAGCCTTGCGAGCTACAAAACTGCTCTACCCCACGCCGAAGATAATAATTGAAAACTAATAGATAAACAAGGATAAAATGCACCCTTCCACCCTATCTGTACAAAGAGAATAGCCCATTTATACAGAATGGTAAAGGGGCTTCTAGGATCATCGAACATATAAATATAAATAAAGAATTAATCCTTACCAAATTGATCTTGTTGCTCCTGGCAACAAACATGAATGAACCATTTCACGAAGTATGTGTCCAGATAGTCCAAAATCTCGATAGTTAGCTCTCGGCCTTCCAGTCAAAGAACAACGTCGATGAAGGCGTGTAGGTCACTATTTTGTGGTAGGGATTGTAACTTTCCATAAATTTCCCATTTTTCACTCAACGACGGAACCTTGCTTATCTCTTTTTTTGAGGATCGAAGAATCGAATAATATTTTTGTTCCAATGAATCAAACTTTTCTTTGCCATAATGGGTGAATTCCTATTAGTATACATAATAAAAGTCGAATCCTAGATGTAGAAATAGAAGAAGGTGGACCCCCTCTCCATTGAAAGAAATGAGATTATCGCAGATACACACATTAATTAACCAAATTTGCCCGACGTAGAGGCAATCAAGAAAGTTGCATAAGTGAATAGATAACCTACAAAAAAGTGAGCTAATCCAACCAATCTTGCTTGTACAATGGAAAGGGCCACTGGTTTATCTCTCCAGTGAATCAAATTGGCCAAAGGTGTACGTTCATGAGCCCATGCTAAAGTTTCAATCAATTCTTTCCAATATCCAAGCCAAGAAATTAAGAACATAAATCCAATAGCCCAAACAAGATGTCCAAATAAGAACATCCATGCCCAAACCGATAAACTATTCATACCAAAAGGTTTATATCCATTGATAAGTTGTGAAGAGTTTAACCATAAATAATCCCTTAACCAGCTCATCAAATAAGTGGAAGATTCATTAAACTGTAAAACATTACCCTGCCATAATGTGATGTGCTTCCAATGCCAATAAAAATTAACCCATACAATAGTATTTAACATCCAAAAAACTGCCAAATAAAATGCGTCCCATGCCGAAATATCACAAGTACCACCTCGTCCTAGGACATCGCACGGAAAACTATAATCGAAATCCTTTTTATCTGGAATTAACTTGGAACCACGTGCATCTAAAGTACCTTTTACTAAGATCAATGTAGTTGTATGTAAACGCAGAGCAATAGCATAATGAACTAAAAAGTCTCCAGGACCTATTATTAAGAATAATGAATTACTATTTTCATTAACAGCATTTAACCAACCCGGCAACCAGATGCTTCTACCTGCATTGAATGTTGGGCCACTCGTTGATGATAAAAGTACATCGAACCCATATGAAGTTTTACCATGAGCAGATTGTATCGATTAAGCAAATATAAGTTCAATCAAGATTTGCTTCTACGGAGTACCAAAGGCAAGGATGACATCATTATGAACATAAAGTCCCAGGGTATGGAATCCCAGAAAGAGGTTGGCCCAACTTAAATGAGATATGATAGATTTTTTATGATCTAACATTCTTGCCAATACTTTATCTTCATTTTTCTCCGAATTGTAATCTCTAATGAAAAATATAGCTCCATAAGCAAAAGCTCTTGTCATGATAAATCCTATAATATATTGGTGGTGGATATATAATGCAGCTTGGGTAGTAAATTCCTGTGCTATGAATGCATAAGCATGTAAAGAGTATATGTGTTGATTTACAAAATAAGTAATAACCCCTAAAGAAGCTATAGCAAGGCCTAATTGAAAATGAAGTGATTTATTGATTGTGTCATAAAGACCCTTATGTCTATGCCCAAATCCCCCCCGGAGGAATATGTGCATCTAAAAGATATTTTATACTGTGTCCAATCCCGAAATTGGTTCTATACAAATGACCAACAACGAGAAAAATAAATGCAATAAATAAATGGTGATAGGCAATATAAGTCAACCATAAACTTTGTATTTATGGATGGAATCCCCCAAGAAGAGTTAGAATGGTAGCTCTCGCCCCTTGGGCTGTACCAAATAAATGACTACTTGAATTGGGGTTTTGAGTATAAAGATTCCATTGACCTGTAAAAAGTGGGCCTAACCCTTGGGGATGCAGTAATACATCTAAGAAATTATTCCACCGAACGTACTCCCCTCTGGATGTAGGAATAGCAACATGGACTAAATGCCCTGTCCAAGCCAAGGAACTTATGCCAAAAAGTCCTGACAAATAATAATTCAGACGAAATCCGGCATTTTTGAAACAACCTGCTATTAAGGATATGGAAGAAAGAAATAATAGAAAAAGAGTGTCAGTATAAAGATCTTGATTAGTGCGTAAACTGATTGTATACCACCACTGATAAACACCGGAATAAGTGATATTCATTGGGCCAAGAGAACCCCCTCGAGTAAAAGCTTCCACGGCTGGTTGACCAAAATGAGGATCCCGAATTGCATGAGCAATAGGTCTTACATGTAAAGGATCCTGTACCCATGACTCAAAAATTCCTTGCCAAGCTACATGAAATAGATTTCCGTAAGTCCACAAAAAAATTATTGCTAATTGACCGAAGTGTGAAGAAAAATATTTTGATAAAGACGTTCCTCAGTAATATCATCATGACTCTCAAAGTCATGTACGGTAGCAATACCAAACCAAATACGACGAGTAGTGGGGTTCTAAGCTAAGACTTGTCTAAACCTTGGAAATCGTAATGCCATAATTCTTTTCAAATCCTCATAGCCATTATCCTACTGCAATAATTCTTGCTAAGAAGAATGCCCATGTTGTGGCAATTCCACCCAGAAGGTAATAGGTTACTCCTACATAATGCTCAAAGCTCTTGGCTGAGTAGAAGGAGAAACTTTTAATTTATTATGAGACCAAACGATAGATTCAATAAGTTCTTACCAATAACCATGTTCGCTGAATAGAAACATTAAACTAAAAGCCTAGACAAAATGAGTGCCTAGGAAAGAAAGGCCATATGCAGATAATGAAGAACCATAAGACTGAATTACCTGGGATACCTGTGCCCATAAGAAATCACGGATTCACCCATTAATAGTAATATAACTCTGCGCAAAGTTCCTCCCGTGATATGAGTTACTACCCCTTGATCACTTACACTACCCCAAATATCTGACTGCATTTTCTAATTGAAATAGAATATTACTACCGAAATTGAATTGTACATCTAGAATAATCCTAAGAAGACATGATCCCAGGCCAATACTAGACATGTACCCCCTCTTCCAGGTCCATCACAAGGAAAACAAAAACTAAGATTTGCCTTATTCGGTATCAAACGAGAACTATGAGCAAATAGAACACCTTTCAAGAGTATCAATACTGTCACATGAATCATAAATGCATGAATGTGATATACTAAGAAATTGGCAGTTCCTAGTGGAATAGGAAACAAAGCCACCTTGACACCCACTACCACTAAATCACTACCCCCCAAGTTAAACTGGAGCTTGCTGTTGCACCAGGAGCCGTTGCACCAGGTGCTAAAACATGGGTATTTTGTATCCATTGAGTAAAAATGGGTTGTAATTATATAGCGGTATCTGCAAATATATCTTAAGGATGCCCTAAAGCGCTCATGGTATTATTATGAATATACAAACCAAAACTGTGAAAGCCTAGAAATATACATGCCCAGTTGAGATGGGATATGATTGCATCACGATGCCTAAGGACACGATCTAATAGATCATTGTACCAAGTAGTTGGATCATAATCTCTTACCATAAAAATGGTTGCATGCACGTCAACACCAACTATGAGAAAATCACCAATCCACATGTGTTGTGTGAACAATGATAGTTGTGTACCATAGTCAGTAGCTAGATATGTATAAGGAGACATGGAATACATATGATGAGCTAAAATAATGGTTAAAGAGACTAACAAAGCTAAGTTAAGAGATAATTGAGCATGCCATGACGTTGCTAGGATCTCATCTAGGCCTTTATGGCCCTGGCCTATTAATGGAACTTTATGGGCTTCTAAAATATCTTTTAGTCCATGACCAATACCCCAGTTGGTCTTATACATGTGACTCGCTATCAGGAAAAGAATTACAATATCTAAATGTTGATGGGCAATATTAGTCAGCCACAGGACCCTAGTTACTAGATCTAATCCTCCACGAAAAGTAAGAAAGTCCGTATATTTAGACCAATTCATGGTGAAAAATGGGGTTGCACCCTCTGCAAAACTGGGATAAAGTTGAGCCAAAAGATCTCAATTCAAGATAAATTCATGAGGTAGTGGTATATCTTTAGGATCTACTCCAGTATTTAGAAATTGATTAATCGGTAAAGATATGTGTACTTGATTCCCCACCCAAGAGAGAGATCCAAGTTCTAGTAGCCCTGCCAAATGGTAATTCAGCATAGATTCTACATCTTGAAACCAAGCTAATTTTGGTGTCGCTTTATGATAATTAAACCAACTAGCAAAAAGCATTAACGATGCAAAGACCAATACCCCAATTATTGTACAATAGAGTTGTAATTCACTAGTTATTCCAGATGCTCGCCAAATCCTAAAAACACTAGAGGTTATTTACAGTCCTCGGAAACCCCCACCTACGTCACTATTTAATATTTCTTGGCCCACTATTGACCAAACCACCTGGGCACTAGGCCCAATGTGAGTTGGATCACTTAGCCACGCTTCATAATTAGAAAAACGAGCACCGTGGAAATACATGCCACTCAGCCAAAGAAAGATGATGGAGAGTTGACCGAAATATGCACTAAATACTTTTTAAGAGATCTCCTCCAAATCACTAGTATGGCTATCGAAATCGTGAGCATCAGCATGTAGGTTCCAGATCCAAGTGGTAGTATTAGGCCCTTTAGTAATTGTTCTTGAGAAATAACCCGGTCTGGCCCATTCCTCCAAAAAAATTACGGGATCCCTATCTACCAAAATTTTAACTTCTGGTTCTGGCAAACGAATAATCATTGAGTCCCCTTTTTTCGGACAACACATACAAAGAGACCCGCCAACAGTCAAATAATTAGTGAACCTTAGAGATAGAGAGATATTTCTATATTTAGTTCCTTTCTCTTCTATTTTTCTATCTCCCATCTATCTATTTTCTTTAGTTATTTACTAGAGCAATTATGATCTAGAAGTGGATCTGGGCCAAGTGTTCAGATCTATTATGACATAGCCTTGAGGTGCTCAACAGAGCCTTTAACCTTTTAAAAACCTTTTTGGGCTTTGGATTGATCTAAAAATGACTTTTTTGTGCAACCTAGTGTATAGTCATAGAAGTTATTAGATGGAGCTCTTTAATTTTTTACCTAGAAGATGGTAATTACTCTATTCCAAATCACTCTAGTAGCCATTAAACATTACTAAGAGACATCCCCGGTATATATATATTTAGTGATTCAAGGGTTTCTTTTATTAGTTTTAATAATAATAACTAATAAGAATTTTGTTTAGTTGAATTTTTTCATTTTAATATTTACTATAAATAAATAGAATAAAAAGAAGTCTATTTTTTCCTCTTTCTGTCTTTTTTATTCCTAAAAAATAGTAGATGAATATAGAAGTGAAATAGAAGGCTTAGAAGGGAGAAAATGAAATTATGTGATTGTTTCTTCCAAAAGCAAAGGAATGATCCATTTTTTAGTTAACTGATCTGATGGGTCCAACAAACAATTAATTATAACAAATATCTAAAATCTAAATAAAGGCTAATAAATAAATGGGGCCTTCTTTTATTCGAAACATCTAGTGATCTTCAACCAATTATGCGCTTTAATATAATTACCAGGAGTTAGCGCTATAGCTTGTTTCCAATACTCAGCGGCTTGATCGAACCAAGCCTCTGCAATTTCAGAATCTCCCTGTTGAATGGCCTATTCTCCCCGGCCGGAATAGGTAGTTCAATTCCTTCCCTTAGAACCGTACTTGAGAATTTCTTACCTTATATGGCTCAGTAGTCAATTCTTTTGGTGTCCCATTTTGATCTATACCATATCTATCTAATCAGATTTCTCATGGATCTATCCCAGTTTTAGGGTTAACCAAAAGAAAAATAGGTTAATTACATGAGTTTCATACTAAAATTTTGATGAATAATCCGTTTATTTAGTTTTATCTTTTTCCCACCTTCTGAAAAATAAAGCATAGGCATTTCTACTAGTGGTAGAATTTTCTGAAAGGTAACTATCTCGGTTTCATAGATAAATTTATATAGAATCTTTGAAAAAGACTTTCTTTCATAAGAAAGAAAATACTTACTATTTTTGGGATCTGATCCTACACCGCTACTCAATACTTTAGTGGATCGATTCTACTACATAAGTTAATTCGTAATTCTTATCTCACATTATGAGATAAGTACGTAGTAATTATTGTATCGGCCCAAAACCTCGTTAATTGATCTTTATGGTGCTTCCTCTCTCTCTATCAATTAAAGCCTTATATCCATAGAAAAAGTTTCTAGGCATTTTTATTTTTTCCTATTTTGACTTCTATGAAGTTTCTTTCTTTGCCACAGCTGATAAAAATCATTGTTTTAGACGATGCATATGTAGAAAACCTATTTGGTTCTAGTAGTTACTTTACTAGATTTTTCTTTTTTTTCTTTCTATAGTGGAGATAGTCGCACGTAATGATAGATCACGGCCATATTATTAAAAGCTTATGGTAAGAATAAGTTTTGTTCTAGTGCTCGAAAATAATATTCCAAAGCTTTCGTATGTTCTCCGTTACTTGTGTGGATAAGCCCTATATTATAGAGTATATAACTTCGATCATAGGGATCGATTTCTAGTCGCATAGCTTCATAATAATTCTGCAAAGCTTCCGCATAATTTTATTCAGATTGAGTCGACATCCATTATGGTCGTCATTCAATTGAAAGAATCTCCATTCCAGAACCGTACGTGAGAATTTCACCTCATACGGCTCCTCCCTTATGTGCATAATGGGAATAATACATAGAATCAAAAAAAAAATTTAATGATGAAAATATTCTCATTATGAACTCAGCAGGGCTAGTGTTTTTACAAGAAATATCTAGCCAACCTTTCTGCAAGAGATTTTTTCTTAACATCAAGCCTATTGGGACTAGATAGAAATGATAAGATAACTCCAACAATTTTTTTGTTTTTAACGCCTCCTAATTTACAGGAATTAGTCACTTCAATAGCCTTCGATGGTTATACGGGTATCCAAAGGACGAACGATATGGATGTTTGTTGTCCCAACCATTATTTTAGTACCAAGCCCGCTAAGGAAAGGTTTGACTTAGAACAAAGTTTTCGTGTTGTTGATTCCTAGGTGTAGCGCTTCTTCTCCTATGCTGCCTATTAGCGCTAGTAGAGTAGGATTGACCCGTAATACCGAACCTCTAGGCGTAACCTTTCTCTTAAAAATAGAATTGAGAATTGAAACATAACATCTAAGGTTGCATTAATCAAGGATACACGACAGAAGGAATTGTTCGATTTCCAAACTTTACCTTCAAAAAGCGTAGATTTTTTTTTCAAATTTTTTCTCGAATCACGTGTTTTTCTCCTCGTAAGACTGAGAGAAATGAATAATTATGAAAAAAAAATCAAATCACACCATCTCTGTAATAGGTAAATGCCTCTTTTTCTCCTGAAGTTGTTGGAATTACTCGTAATAAGATATTGGCTACAATTGAAAAGGTCTTATCAATAAAATTTCCATTTATACGTGATATAGGCATAGGTAGTAATCCATTCTAGAATTCTTATCATTACCTCTCATGGGAAAACGATCCCACAAAGAAAAGAATTCTATAGTTCTAAATAACATAAAACCTTATTTTTTAAAGAAAAAAACAAAAGATATGAATCCTCTATTCCAATTGTTCCTTTTTGACATGAGTCGTTAGGAAATAAGAAATATTTCAACGCGATTCGATTTCATACTAATGTAGTAGTATAGGATGTAGTAGTATAGGAACTATTCCGATTTCGGTGAAGTTACAAATTAGAAGAACTCGAGAAATTTTGATTAAATCATGATACATATTACAAAGAAGAAAAAAGATCCAATAATCATTCTATGATGAAAATAGAATAACTGACAATTTTGTGTACATAATGGGTATACACTATACAATCAAATCTCAATTTTTTTATGAATTTCTATTCTAATAGAGGGGTAGGTATTTGTTGTTGAGAACTCCAAAACCGAAAAGGAATTTGAAAAATTTTCTGGTATGGAATCATAGTCTATATCTATATAATTAGAATTATGATTTAACAGTAGACATTAACTATAGTCTAAAAGATATAGACCATCAATCAGTTGATTCGTTCTAATTCATTGAATTAATCCGTTATAAAAATATCAGAAAAAGAAGTGAGCGTTGCTTTTGCAAACATGAATTGAATTTTTTTAGAAAAATTTATGAAAAATTGTATTTTTATCCCAGAACCTCGAAAGAAACAAAAATCGTTCTTTGCTTTGACTTTGATGAAAAATTTTCAGTTAAAGTTAAAATGGATTGGTCGTACCTAGTCCAATAATGGAATATGGGTTATGACTGACTCGCTATTCACTCGGTTTTGGGGTCATAATCATTATGTAGAAGAGATGGCTGAGTGGTTCAAGGCATAGCATTGGAACTGCTATGTGGGCTTTTGTTTACCGAGGGTTCGAATCCCTTTCTTTCCATACCTTCGTTTAATTCACCAATTTTACTAACAACAAGGGCTCAAATAACAATGGGTACCACTATTCCAATAGCTAGACCCTTCTTTGATCTAAAGATATAGATTCTCAATTCCCAATTACTTTGATGCGTAAAATAAAATACTAAAAAATAATCATAATCAAAATACTGGAAATAAAAGAGTAGACATAGAATGAAAATAGATGCTTGGTCTATGATACGAAAATGGAGGAAATCCAGATCAAACTTGGATTTATCTTACTTAACCTTGGGTTAATTTACTTCGCCTAAAGGGAAGAAAGTTTTACGAACCCTTGGTTTTAGTCTGAGGTTTAAGTCTAACGAGAATAATATTCTACGACTAGCAATTCATTTATTTTCAAACCGACCCATTTACTATTTATTATTTGATTGACTAATCTTTTATATTGGAATGGGTGAAGGGTCAAATGATTTGGTAATTCCTCATGAGGGGATGAATCTATAGAAATTTGAATCAGAGCTCTGGATTTTTGTTCATCCTTTTCCGTAATACAATCTTGGGGTTTGCAGCGATAACTCGGTATATCTACTATACGACCATTAACTAAAATATGTAGATGGTTAACTAATTGACGGGCTTCGGGAATAGTTGAAGCCATACCCAATCGAAAAAGGATGTTATCCAAGCGCATTTCAAGTAATTGTAGTAAAACTTGACCTGTTGACACCTTGGCTTTTCTGGCGATACGAACGTATTTAAGTAATTGTCATTCTTTAAGACCATAATGAAAATGCAATTATTTTTTATTCTAGACGAATACGATATTGATATTTATTTTCGGAACGCGATTGGTTTCTAAGATTATTTCCAGTCCTAGGCTTTTTATTAGTTAGTCCTGGTAAAGCTCCCAGGCGTCGTATTTTTTTGAAACAAGGTCCTCGGTAATGTGACATAAAGACTCCTTATTATTATTTCTTATTTAGTATTTTGAATTAATTATTATTTCTATTTATTTTTTATTGAATTTTATTTTACAGAATAAACCTAAACTAAAACTAAACTGAACTAAATGAAGCGAAGTTTACTGAAATAGTGTACTTGTACTATTACTATTTAATATAAATACTATAAAGATGAGAAGAATGGGGTGAATTGGATAAATATACAGAACCCATTCTATTATAGATATAATCCTTTCCTGACATAATTGGAAGTTCCTATAATAAATTGATAGATTTTGGAAAAGGAGGAAGGCGCTATTTCCCTATTTTTTTTTTCTTTTTTAGATGATTGATAATGTTTCTTTGAAATCAAAGATGAGGGAAAAGACGGCTATCGAAATCGAACCGATAACCATCACATTACAAATGTGATGCTCTAACCTCTGAGCTAAGCGGGCCCACATCACAGAAATCCTATATGCATAGTAATTGCCTAAACTACTAGAATTGTAATTATTAACTATTCAATATTATATTGAATATTCTAGATTCTAGAGCATAAGGATTACTATAGCGATCTAGAATTTCGATTTATCACAATTCTAATAACAATTCTAATACTAATATCATTAAATAGTGATTGCAAATATTGTTAATATTCTTTTTATTTTCATTTTCAATTTGAATGGTCAATATTCTTTTTCATTTCTTTTTTTGGCATTTGAAATCTTTTTTATTACAATTCTATATTTGATTCTATATCATATATATATCTCATTCTGTATTTATTTCAAAACTGTTTAATGGAATGGTTAGTTATAATTAATGAGACATTCCTCCGCTTTCAGGCGAAAGTGAAGATAAAAAATAAGAATCGATCATTCAAATATTCCAAATTGAATGGAAAATTGACAGGAAGAGGGACATAAATGGGGTATAGATCCATCTATATTGAATTACGAATTCCGAAATGATAAAATCATTTTTGATTGGATAAAAAAAAGTCGCCTATAGAAGATAGTTAAGAAAATCAAAGAGGAGAAAACATGTTTTTGAGATAGGAATCGGTATATAATGAATTCAATAGTTCCAGTATAAATGAAAGAAAAACAAAAAGGAATGACATCACAATGAGATCCTAATCTCAAAACAAAAAGAAAAGGGGATATGGCAAAATCGGTAGACGCTACGGACTTAATTGGATTGAGACTTGGTATGGAAACTTACTAAGTGATCACTTTCAAATTCAGAGAAACCCTGGAATGAACAAAAATGGGCAATCCTGAGCCAAATCCTATTTTATGAAAACAAATAAAGGTTCAGAAAAAAAAAAGGATAGGTGCAGAGACTCAATGGAAGCTATTCCAACAAATGGAGCTAAATGTGTTAGTAGAGGAATCTTTATATCGAAACTTCAAAAAGAAAAAGAATGAAGTAAAGGATAAACATATATACATACGTATTGAATACTATATCAAATGATTAATGACGACCCGAATCCCTATTTTTTCTATAAAAAATAGAAGAATTGGTGTGGATCGATTCTACATTGAAGAAAGAATCGAATATTCATTGATCAAATCATTCACTCCATAGCCTGATATATCTTATGAAGAACTGATTAATTGGATGAGAATAAAGATAGAGTCACGTTCTACAAGTCAATACCGGCAACAATGAAATTTATAGTAAGAGGAAAATCCTTTGACTTTTAAAATTGTGAGGGTTCAAGTCCTTCTATCCCCAAAAAGACTATTTCAACCCCCAACTATTTCTCCGACCCCCTTTCCTTAGCAGTTTCAAATTACTTATCTTTCTCATTCACTCTATTCTTTTAGAAATGGATTTTAGCGTAAATGTCTCTCTTAAGCCTTGTGATATATATGATACACATAGAACTGAACATCATTGAGAAAGGAATACCTAGTTGAATGATTACCAATATCATTACTCAATACAGAAACTTATAAAGTCATCTTTTTGAAGATCGAAGAAATTCCCCGGCTTTGCTTAAAAATTTTAATCGACTTTTGTCCTTTTAATTGACAAAGACCTTTTTATGTGTTACGATCAAATTTGTTAAGATAAAATTAGAGTAACAAACAGAGAACTGAGTAACAAGCAGAGAACTGAGTAACAAGCAGAGAACTAAAAATCATCATGTTAACGAACGGTTCCAATTGGGAAGCCCAGAGGACTCTAAATCCTCCTGTTAATGGGGACTGAAAATTCTCATGTTCAAGGTTCGAAATGGGATTAGTATAGCCCTAAAAATCCTCGGGTTACCAGTCCCAACCTTGATAAAAAATCTGGATTGGGAATAGCTGGGATAGCTCAGTTGGTAGAGCAGAGGACTGAAAATCCTCGCGTCACCAGCTCAAATCTAGTTCCTCGCACATGATTAATTTGTATGGGTCTCTCTTCACTATAATTAATTTCTAATTAATTGATATGAATCAACATACATATTCTTTTAAAGTCTAGATTAGAATAATAAATTTATCTAGTTTGGCGAGATATACCCCATACTATGTTCTAGATGGGTAGAGTTTCTTAGATAAAGTATCAAAAAGAATTGGATTCTATCTCCTCTTTTTTGTCTCCTCTAGTTCAAATGAATTTGAATACGTAATACATATTTGAAAGGTAAAATTGGTTAATTTTTAAAGTCTTAAAAGTCGAATCTAGGGCGGTTGAAATAGACAAGATTCAGCTCAGATCCAAAGAAATAGAATTTGATATTCTATCATTTATTTGTCTTTTCTTTCATATTCGATTTGTTCATTCCGAATTTCTCCATCCCTTCCTATATTCCCTTCTATAACCCATCTAAGTAATATACGTAGTACAAAGTTCATGATGCAAAACTCATTTGGTTCATCGTATTGGTATGACTCATCCAAAATAAGTATCTTCCAAATAAATGTGAGAATTACAATGAATCCCTAATTGTCTTTTTTTGTTAGCCTATTGATAATTCCCTAAATTAGACCTGCTTAACCTAGAATAGAATATGCAATCCTTGAATATCTTAAATTGTCTAAGTGGAAATAGCTTTCTTATCATTCAATGAGCATCTTGTAGTTCATAAAAATTGGGGCCAATATAATCCTTACGTAAGGGTCATCCTATCTAAATTTCAGGCATTAAGATACGTTTTAAGCGTGGATGATTATCATAAGAGATTCCCAACATATATTATGATTCTCGTTCTTAAAAATCCACGCTTTTACAAACCCAAAAAACAGACGGAATTCTAGGATTCCTCCTGGAGGCAAAGACTTTTATGCATACCTCTTCTGGTTGATCCACACCATTCTCTATTCTCGTAAGATGATACACACTAGATAACAGCCCGCCAGACAGTACATCATAGTCACATTGAGAGTGGAGATAATTGTACCTATATATATAAAAAAAATGACAACAATGGAATGCCAATCCTTGGGCTTTATTTGTAAAGTCTCTATTCCTTGGTAATCAAAGCCCAAAGATCTATGAATTATCCCATGCTTGACTAGCCAAGAAGACAAATGACCCTGCATCATTTTTATCTCTCCGGCATTTTTATTTGTATAAGTATTTCACATTTACGATTAAATTTATGAAAATTGACCCACCACTTCTCATTCTGGACAAAAGAATCCTATCTAATTCACTAATTCGGGGGAAGATACTGAATTTTTGTATTTGGAAAAGATTTTTGTAGGGATCTCTAAAGTAGATGGTGGTTGTAAAGAACTCTTTGATCATAATTTCCCGTATGAATACTGCGTCAAACATGAAACTTGTGATTGGTAGTAAAACACCGATTCACTCATTGAGACCTAATTCGATCTTCATAGAGTTCTTGAGATATTTTCTTATGAAGTTTTGTTATAGCATCTATAACCGCTTCCGGTTTAGGTGGGAAACCTGGTAAATATACATCAACAGGAATTAGCTTATCGACTACCCGAATAGTACTATAAGAATCGGTACTGAACACTGCGCCTATAATTGTATAGGCTCCCATAGTAATAACATATTTTGGTTTAGGCATTTCCTCATATAATCTCACTAAAGAGGGGGCCATTTTCATTGTTGTTGTTCCAGTCGTTAAAATTTGATTTGCTTGTCTAGGACTCGGTCTTGGTACTATTCCATAACAATCAAAGTCAAAGCGTGAGCCTATTAGTGAAGCAAATTCAATGAGGCAACAACTGGTACCATAGATAAGCGGCCATAAACTAGAGAGTCTTGACCAATTTGAAAGATCATTTAATGTAGTTGAAATAACTGAATTTGGGATTGTTCTATCAAGTAAAGGAAACTAAATGGAATTCATAACTATCTCAATCTTATTTTTTCTATTTTTCTTTTTATTGTTTGAATATTCAGGAGCTAAGACTATTTCAATGCCCCTATTCGCCATGCATAAACTAAACCAATAATTAAGATAAGCACGAAAATCAAAGCTTCTATAAATATAGATACACCTAATACATCAAAACTCATTGCCCGTGGATAAAGGAAAACCATTTCAACATCAAAAACAACAAAAACTAGAGCATATATATAATAACGGATTCAAAATTGTAACCAAGCATCACCCATTGGTTCTATACCCGACTCATAAGTAGAAAGTTTCTTTGGACCTTTGCTAATCGGGGTTAACACTCCAAAAATGAAAAATGCCAAAATAGGAACAAGGATGGATATTATTAGAAATGCCCAAAAAAATCATATTCGTAAAGCAGAAACATAAATGCACTCCTATGAACGTGGAAAATATACCAGATTCGATTGGTCGATTCGAATTGGAATTGTCAAGCCATCCATAACTATATTATTCAAAACAAGAACTCATTTTGGTCGAACCGCCTAGTTTGGCTTTGTTGATTGGTTTATTATAGGGCATATCTCATTTCAAGATTCATCGACTAGAATCCGATTTTATTTCCATTATACTTATTTCCATTTTATTTAGTTAGTAGAACCTTCTAACTATATATTACTCTTATACAAATTCTCCTCTTTCTCTTGTTTTTTCCTCTAAACTAAAGATGGGGAATTCTAAATTAATTAATTATCTTAGTTCTTCTTTAATTTTCCTTCTTTAATTAGAAATTCTTTAAATATTTCTATTTTTCTATAAATAGAATAAATAGAATCAGGAGATCTTTATTTTAATTTTTTTTCTTAGTGATTTAGTGATCTAGAATGGAACAAGTAATCAAATAGAAGAGAATGTATAGGAACTTCCATCTCAAGATTTAGAAGATTTTGTGTTGGTATATTCCTTTTATTATTTTATTATTATTTAATAATAGTATTACGATTCGAATCCAGGTGGAGGGTTTTTTCTTGGTTGAATACAGAAAAAGAAGACTACCTTTTTTATGTTGTGCTTCGCTAGGTCGAGGTAAGTAAGGTATATGAAGAAAAAGCCTTTTTGATAATGAAAGTGACCAAAGATATTCATTTTTCAAAAAACTTTAGCTTGTACACAAATACAGCAACCCCTTCCTAAATCCATGTGAATTCCTCTTCGTAGTTTTTTATTTCACCAGGCCCGTGAAATGATTTGACTTCCAAAGTTCAATAAGATTGGGGATATCAAATGAAAAGGGGTCTCACTAATTCTTTTATTGTGGATATGAATATGTAATTCGCCTCCGAAGATTAATGATGAAAGGTTGGTTTGTTTATCTGCAATTGAAAAAATAAATATCGATTGGATCCATTGATATACATTTTTTCTTTCATCTGCTTAAACTTAAACGATTACCGTGAGTAAACTTATAGGAATAGTTGAATTTCACTTAGTTACAAGCAAGAAATAATAATGAAGAAATGAAAATTATACAAAAAAAATTCATTTTTATTTTATTTTATAGGGCCATACGGACTTGAACCATAGACCTTCTCAGTAAAATAGATCAAACTTATTATTATTAAAATGATCAAAACTGTTTCAAAGACCCAACATGCATTTTTTTTTTGCATTGGGCTCTTTCATTAACTGATATTTATAGCAGTTAGTCTGCCATTTTTTTTCTTGACAGAAAACAAGATAAGGAAATGGCTCTATGTGCTCTGATTCATTATTTAGGAGCATTACCAAAGTATTTCAAAGGTGGGATTATCTTGACTTAGGTCTCTCTCTGTCCTAAATAAACCTAAGTTAAATGAAGTCTCTATTATTTTTTCTTAAAAAATCAAATATAAAACTTCATACACTTTAAAGTTCATATGACGAAAAGAGATTTTTTTGAGGTCCTTATACTCATTATGCCTAGCATTGAATAGACTGGGTATTTACCTTATCAAGATCTCAAATCAATGATGGGGTATGTTTGGCACCTCCTAAATAGACGTCCAAATTAGACCGAACCCTTTGTCTGCTATGGTTCCCTCAAAGTTATAAAGTAAGACATTGATTTCTCAACAAGATTGATTTTTCTGATTGTATGATGAACTCCCTTAAAAAACATTGGCACGCGTGTAAACGAGTTTCTCTACCAACTGAGCTATAGCCCTTTGTGCTTGTGATACATATTTTATCATGTATATAAATTCTTGTCAAGAAAAATATTCCATGATCCAACATCAACAATCTTTGATCTGTTTGGGTGGTATTCCTTAGATTAGTATTGCTTATTAGATTAGTAGTGCTTTTAAGTAATATGATATTTATAATCCATTGATAGGATAGGTTTCGCTTGCTCCTCTTTGGAATGATAAACGACCTACGTAACTCAGTGGTTAGAGTACTGCTTTCATACGGCGAGAGTCATTGGTTCAAATCCAATAGTAGGCAAAACTTATTAGATACCAGAGTCAATGGTATGTAATAAGGTTTATGACCCACCTTTAGTGATATTTATTTTTTGATTTTGTATCTTTTCTATTTCATTTTTAAATTTGAATTTTTGCATCAGAACTAGCTTCTGTTTGATTGTATTAAATTGTATTCACCTGACACAATCTAAATAGGATTAGAAAGAGAAATTCTTTTTATTATTCGAACGTACTAACTAGTCGTACAAACTAGTTATGAAATCAGATTGATAGCCTCCACCTGTGTTCTAGCTCGTCGGAGAGCTAGATTTGCCTCAATTTGTTTTCTCCTTCCATCATCCTTCTTCACATTAGCTTCCACTATTTTTACTGAGCTTCTTGTGGATCAATGTCACTACCCTTCTCTACATCATTTACTAATACAGTGATCTCATTATTGCCTATTCTAGCAAAACCACCCATTAGAGACATCGTTAACCATTGGTTGTTAAGGCGTATTCACAAAATCCCTATATCTACAGTTGTGGCAATAGGGGCGTGATTTGGTAATATGCTACTTTGACCACTATTAGTAGATAACACGATTTCTTCCACTTCTGAATCCCAAACAATTCGATTAGGAGTCAGTACACTAAGATTTAAGGTCATTTCTTCAAATTACTCTCCACTTCTAAGTTCATAGACTTCGCGGTAGCTTTATCGATATTACCTACAAAATAAAAGTCCTGTTCAGGAAGACCATCTAATTCTCCAGAAAGGATTAATTTAAATCCTTGAATTATTTCTGCTAGACCAACATATTTCCCTGGAAACCGGTAAATACTTCTGTTAAGAAAATGGGTTGTGATAAGAAACGCTCAATTTTTACGCTCTTGCTATAAGTAAACGATCCTCTTCGGATAATTTGTCCATTCCAAGGATAGCTATAATGTCTTGAAGTTCTTTGTAACGTTGTAAAGTTAGCTTAACTCGTTGGGCGGTTCCATAATGTTCCTCACCAATGATCTGAGGTTGAAGCATGGTTGACATTGAATCTAAAGGATCTACTGCTGGATAAATACCTTTGGAAGCCAATCCTCTTGATAGTACGGTAGTAGCATCTAAATGTGCAAATGTCGTAGCAGAAACAGGATCGGTCAAATCGTCTGCGGGTACATAAACTACTTGAATAGAGGTTATGGACCCTTCTTTGGTAGAAGTAATTCTTTCCTATAAATAACCCATTTCAATACTTAGGGTCGGTTGATAACCCACACCGAAAGGCATTCTACCCAATAAGGTTGCTACTTCGGATCCTGCTTGGACGAAACGAAAGATTTTGTCAATAAATAGAAGTATGTCTTGCACATTAACATCTCACAAATATTCCACCATTGTTAGGGCAGTCAAACCAACTCCCATACGAGCTCCTAGTGGTTCATTCATCTGACCATAAACTAGGGCCACTTTTGATTCTGCAATATTTTCTTCATTAATCACTCCAGATTCTTTCATTTCCATGTAAAGATCATTTCCTTCCTAAGTACGTTCACCCACTCCACCAAATACAGATACGCCCCCTTGAGATTTAGAAATATTGTTAATCAATTCCATAATGAGTACTGTTTTACCCACTCCAGCTCCCCCGAATAGTCTGATTTTTCCTCCATGGAGATAAGGGGCTAAAAGATCTACTACTTTAATTCTTGTTTCAAAAATAGATAATTTTGTATCCAACTGTATAAAGGCGGGCATAGATCTATGAATAGGAAACATTCTACTAGTATCTACAAGCCCTAAATTATCAACAGGCTCTTCGGTCACGTTAAAAATTCATCCCAGAGTTACTTCCCCAACCGAAACACTTATAGGAGCTCCTGTGTCAATCATTTTCATTCCTCTCGTTAAACCGTCTGTAGCACTCATAGATATAGCTCTAACTCAATTATTTCCTAATAATTATTGTACCTCACAAGCCACATTAATTGGTTGACCAACACTATCTCGACCTTGAATAACGAGAGTGTTATAAATATTTGGCATCTTGCCCGGGGGAAAGGCTACATCTAGTACCGGACCGATAATTTGGACGACACGCCCCAGTTTTTTTTCAAGCGTGGAAACCCTAGAACCATAATTAGTAGGATTGATTCTCATAATAATAAAATAAATAACTATGTCAAAATATTTTTTTTCAAAAATTATCGAATTCAAAGTAAATGTCCGCTAGCACGTCGATCGGTTAATTCAATAAAATAGGAATTAGCACTCGATTTTGTTGGCACCATGCAATTAAACCAATTCAATTTTTTACTTATTCAATGAGATTGCGTTAATTTTCAATCTCACCCAACCTAGTTTAATTTAAAAATCTCAAGTGGATGAATCAGAATCTTGAGAAAGTCTTTTATTTGTCTATCATTATAGACAATCCCATCCATATTATCTATTCTATGGAATTCGAACCTGAACTTTATTTTATATTTCTATTACGATTCACTATTTGGATCTAATGGGCTCCTCTTCTTATTTTTCTTATTTATTTTTAGTTAAATTTCAGCAAATTGATTTATTCCTAGTCTATTCGTTTCTTTTCTTTTTTATACCTTTCATAGAGGAATTCCATATATTTTCACATTTAGGATTTACATATACATCATATACCACTTTCGAGGGGAAAGTTCTTATTATTTAGGTTAGTTAGGTATTTCTATTTCAAAAAAAAGGCAAAAAAATAAAAATTGGGTTGCGCTATATATATGAAAGAGTATACAATAATGATGTATTTGGAAAATCAAATACCATGGTCTAATAATCAACCATTTTGATTAATTGATAATATTAGTATTAGTTGGAAATTTTATGAAAGATTCCTGTGAAAAGTTTCAGTAACGCGAAATTCGTGTCGAGTAGACCTTGTTGTTGTGAGAATTCTTAATTCATGAGTTGTAGGGAGGGATTTATGTCACCAAAAATAGAGACTAAAGCAAGTGTTGAATTCAAATCTAGTGTTAAAGAGTACAAATTGACTTATTATACTCCTGAGTACCAAACTAAGGATACTAATATATTGGTAGTATTCCGAGTAACTCCTCGACCTGGAGTTTCACCTGAAGAAGCAGGGGTCGCGGTAGCTGCCGAATCTTCTACTGGTACATGGACAACTGTATGGACCGATGGACTTACCAGTCTTGATCATTACAAAGGGCGATGCTACCGCATCGAACGTGTTGTTGGAGAAAGAGATCAATATATTGCTTATGTAGCTGACCCTTTAGACCTTTTTGAAGAAGGTTCCATTACCAACATGTTTACTTCCATTGTAGGTAATGTATTTGGGTTCAAATACCTTCACGCTCTACGTCTAGAAGATCTTCGAGTCCCTACTGCTTATATTAAAACTTTCCAAGGTCTGCCTCATGGGATCCAAGTTGAAAGAGATAAATTGAACAAGTGCGATCGTCCCCTATTGGGATGTACTATTAAACCTAAATTGGGGTTATCTGCTAAAAACTATGGTAGAGCTATTTATGAATGTCTTCACGGTGGACTTGATTTTGCCAAAGATGATGAGAACGTGAACTCATAACCATTTATGCATTAGAGAGATCGTTTCTTATTTTGTGCCGAAGCACTTTATAAAGCACAGACTGTACCAGGTGAAATCAAAGGGCATTACTTGAATGCTACTGCAGGTACATGCGAAGAAATGATGAAAAGAGATGTATTTGCTAGAGAATTAGGCGTTTCGATCGTAATGCATGACTACTTAATGGGGGGATTCACCAAAAATACTAGCTTGGCTCATTATTTCCGAGATAATGGTCGACTTTTTCATATCCACCATGCAATTCATGCGGTTATTGATAGATAGAAGAATCATGGTATGCACTTCCGGGTTTTAGCAAAAGTGTTACGTATGTCTGGTGGAGATTATATTCACACTGGTACCGTAGTAGGTAAACTTAAAAGTGAAAGATACATAACTTTGGGATTTGTTGATTTATTGCGTGATGATTTTGTTTAACTAGATCAAAGTCGCGGTATTTATTTCACTCAAGATTGGATCTCTTTACCAGGTGTTCTACCTATGGCTTCAGGAGGTATTCATGTTTGGAATATGCCTGCTCTGACCGAGATCTTTGGGGATGATTCCATACTACAGTTTGGTGGAGGAACTTTAGGACATCCTTGGGGTAATGCGCTAGGTGTCGGAGCTAATCGAGTAGCTCTAGAAGTATGTGTAAAAGCTCGTAATGAAGGACGCAATCTTGCTCGAGAAGGTAATGAGATTATTCATGAGGCTTCCAAATGTAACCCGGAACTAGCTGCTGCTTATGAGGTATGGAAAGAGATCGTATTTAATTTTGCAGGAGTGGACGGTTTGGATAAGTAAAAATAGTAGACATTAGCAGATAAATTAGCAGGAAATAATGAAGGATAAGGAGAAAGAACTCAAGTAATTATCCTTCGTTCTCTTAATTGAATTGCAATTAAACTCGGCCCAGTCTTTTACTAAAAGGATTGAGCCGAATACAACAAAAATTCTATTGCATATATTTTGACTAAGTATATACTTACCTAGATATACAAGATCTGAAATACAAAATCTAAAAAACTAAATAAAAATCTAAGACTCAAATCTTTCTATTGTTGTCTTGGATCCACAATAAATCCTACGGATTCTTAGTATTGGTATATTTTTTTCTATCTTGTACTTTGTAGTTTCCCTGAATCATGCCAAGTTTCATGCCAAGTAGCATAACTCTTTCTACCCATCCTGTATATTGTCCCCTTTGTTCCGTTCCGTGTTGAAATGAAAGATTAATTTATTACTTATTATTTTATTAGATTTTCGATTAGTTAGTGATTAGATATTAGCATTAGACGAGATTTTAAGAAAAAAAAATTATTTCCTTATAGGAGTATAGGAGAGGACAAATCTCTTTTTTTCGATGTGAATTTGACACGACATAGGACAAGCCACCCTTTATAAAAAAATATATTATTATATTTATATTATTTTTAATAATAAAAGGGGGGTTCCAACATATTAATATATAGTGAAGTGTCCCCCCAGATTCATATTTTTTTTCAATACTCACTAATAATCCTACTAATAATCCTAGTAATTGGATTTCTATGCTTAGTCTGATAGGAAATAAGATATTCAAATAAATAATTTTATAGTGAATGACTATTCATCTATTGTATTTTCATGCAAATAGGGGGCAAGAAAAATCTATGGAAAGATGGTGGTTTAATTCGATGTTGTTTAAGAAGGAGTTCGAACACAGGTGCGGGCTAAATAAATCAATGGGCAGTCTTGGTCCTATTGAAAATACCAATTAAAATCCAAATCGAAAAGTGAAAAACATTCCTAGATGCAGTAATGTTGATTATTTATTCGGCGTTAAAGACATTCGGAATTTCATCTCTGATGACACTTTTGTAGTTAGTGAAAGGAATGGAGACAATTATTCCATCTATTTTGATATTGAAAATCAGATTTTTGAGATTGACAACAATCATTCTTTTCTGAGTGAACTAGAAAGTTCTTTTTATAGTTATTGAAACTCGAGTTATCTAAATAATGGATTTAGGGGCGAAGATCCCTACTATAATTCTTACATGTATGATACTCAATATAGTTGGAATAATCACATTAATAGTTGCATTGATAATTATCTTCAGTCTCAAATCTATATAGATACTTCCATTATAAGTGGTAGTGAGAATTACAGTGACAGTTACATTATAGGGCCATTTGTGGTGGTGAAAGTAAAAATAGTAGTGAAAACGAGGGTTCCAGTATACAAACTCTCACAAAGGGCAGTGATTTAACTATAAGAGAAAGTTCTAATGGCAGTGATTTAACTATAAGAGAAAGTTCTAATGATCTCGAGGTAACTGAAAAATACAGGCATTTGTGGGTAAAATGTGAGAATTGTTATGGATTAAATTATAAGAAATTTTTTAAATCAAAAATGAATATTTGTGAACAATGTGGATATCATTTGAAAATCAGTTGTTCAGATAGAATTGAACTTTTGATTTATGCGGGTTCTTGGGATCCTATGGATGAAGACATGGTCTCTCTGGATACCATTGAATTTCATTCGGAAGAGGAGCCTTATAAAGATTGTATTGATTCTTATCAAAGAAAGTCAGGATTAACCGTGGTTGTTCAAACAGGCATAGGCCAACTAAACGGCATTCCCGTAGCAATTGGGGTTATGGATTTTCAGTTTATGGGGGGTAGTATGGGATTCGTAGTCAGAGAGAAAATCACTTGTTTGATTGAACATGCTGCCAATCAAATTTTACCTCTTATTATAGTGTGTGCTTCTGGGGGCGCGCATGAAGGAAGGAAGTTTGAGCTTGATGTAAATGGATAAAATATCATCTGCTTTATATGATTATCAATTAAATAAAAAATTATTTTATGTATCAATCCTTACATCTCCGACAACTGGTAGAGTAACAACTAGATTTGGTATGTTGAGGGATATCATTATTTTCAAACAAAATGCCTACATTGCATTTGCAGGTAAAAGAGTAATTGAACAAACATTGAATAAAACAGTACCCGAAGGTTCACAAGTAGTTGAATACTTATTCCAGAAGGGTTTATTCGACCTAATTGTACCACGTAATCTTTTAAAATATGTTCTGAGTGAGTTATTTAAGTTCCACGCCTTTTTTCTTTTGAATCAAAAGTCAAGCAAAATCAAGTAGAGCATTAAGGCCATTATTTTATTTTATTTGTGTTTGTAGCAAAAAAGTAGTTAGTTTATCGGAATCAAAGTAAATAAGATAATAGTAAATAAGATAATTATGGCCCTTTCTTTGGTAATAGAAGATCTAATTGTAGAAATAATCAAAACTAAAGTTGAGGATAACTCTTTTTTGACCTATATTCCTGATTATGGATCAAGAAGCCTTTATCACCTAGAGTGAGTTCTTCGTTTCGTGAAATTAGGAAAATAAAATGAATTTATTCTTGTCTTAGGTATATAATTTGAAATTAAAATATAGATAATAGAGTTTTTTATCTTTCTCTATCTCCCTAAAAACCATTTTAGCTAATAATTCATGTTGGGTCGGATTCGAACGAATCTTTCGATAGTCTCTTTATCTATTTTTACAAAATTAGTAGACAAGAACAAGAGACAAAGAAATGAAGAAAAATAATAAAGTTTATTATGATACATATCTTTCTTATGTAAGAGATGAATAAGTCCATTTATTTAGTTCTACATTCTTTGCACTTATTCTTATTATACGTACTCAGTTAGATTTAGATATATAAATGCTTAGATCTATACTAAGAAATTTAAATTCTTCAAATTCCATTAATAATAAATATTATCTAATTAGAAGTCAAATTCTTAATTTAATTATAATTATTTAATTATTACAAGATATCTTTATTTATATAATAACATAATAACAGATACAATATAGTAAATCGAGGTACCCCTTCTATGACAAATTTGAACCTTCCATCTATTTTTGTGCCGTTAAGTAGGCCTAGTCTTTCCGGCAATTGAAATGGCTTCTTTATTTATTCATATTCAAAAAAACAAAATTGTTTAGATCTGCTGGGACCCAATCTCATTCTTTTTTTTTTTAAAACGTGGACTTGTATCATAACACGGATATCTATTTATTGGAATAGAGTATAACATGTGATTTCTACCGAACATAAAGGAAAAAACTCTTATACCTGTAGAAACATGATATATGGATATATCCATTCTAGTAATTTTCAAATAGATCAGGATCACTGGATAGCTGAAATGTAGTCGGTTAATCTCTATGTATATCGATATGTATAGTGGGATCGTATTAAATAAAGAGTATGTTATTATTTTAGATTTAACCAATTTGATGAATTACTCCTAAAGGTTGACATCAAACTAGTACTAGTTCACCTCAAACTAGTGCTAGTCGATGTGAGTTACTTCAAAAACAAAAAAGTAAAGTCAAATTTCTAGGGGGTATTATCTTAATTCCAATAAAGTGCAATCGGGTAAAGTATGACTTGGCGATCAGAACATATATGGATAGAACTTATAATGGGGTCTCAAAAAATAAGTAATTTTTGCTGGGACTTTATCCCTTTTTTAGGTTCATTAGGCTTCTTATTAGTTGGAACTTCCAGTTATCTTGGTAGAAATTTGATATTTTTTTTCCGCCTCAGCAAATCATTTTTTCATAAGGAATCGTGATGTCTTTCTATGGAATTGCGGGTTTATTTATTAGCTCTTATTTGTGGTGCACATTTCCTGGAATGTAGGTAGTGGTTATGATCGATTCAATATAAAGGAAGGAATAGTCTGTATTTTTCGTTAGGGATTTTTGGGGAAAAATTGTCGTTTATTCCTTCGATTCCTTATAGAAGATATTCAGTCCGTTAGAATAGAAGTTAAAGAGGGAATTTATGCTCGTCGTGTTCTTTATATGGACATCTGAGGCCAGGGGTCCATTCCCTTAACCCGTGCTAATGAGAATTTGACTCTATGAGAAAATGAACAAAAGGCTACTGAATTAGACTATTTCTTGTGTGTACCAATTGAAGTATTTTGAGAAATTGAGAATCAGAACGTTCATTCAATTAAAGAAAACGTATATGAAAGAACCATAAAAGAAAACTCTTTTTATGGTCTTTATGCGTATGTAAACCCACGCAATTCAATAACAAATAACAAATCAAAATAATAGATTCATCTCAGATGGCAAACCATTTCGAAATCAAGAAATTTTTTTAGTTCAATATTTGTTGGAATTGACACTTTAGATCCAGATAGATCATATCTTGTAAATTGAAAATTCTTTCTTTTGTATTCTTTAATGACCAACAATTGGATTTCTTAATTAAATAATGAGAACTAGCCAATTTTTCATTTGCCAGTCATTTTTTAATCATCGTAATATCTTTCCCTCAATTATTCTATTCCTGACTATGGGTAATTAGTGATTTTTTTTTGAAATATTGGATATTTTGATAGTAAGGGAGTTCATTCTTCTCAAAATCTGAAAAATATTCATTACTTAAAGTGGTTCTTTCGATCATTCATCGAAAAGAGACACTTGATTTTGAATTTGATCAATTGAGATATCAGGAAACAATATTCTCAATTTCTTCATTCGAAGTGAATTCTTAGCCTATTTCTGTATTCTTTCAAGATTCAAAGACTAACCACAAAATCACAAAGATAATAGATTCATAAGTTCGATACCTTGTATAAAACTCATGTGTGTAAGAAATATTCGATC
>CM061541.1:119687898-119707898 GCA_030864215.1 Capsicum pubescens
CCTATACAGTAACGGTATTTAATTATGAAAGTTTGCTGGGTAGCTGACCCTCTTAGTCCATTCTTGCCTGATTGGGAGACTAACTAATCTTTGTGTTTTATTCTTTTAAAATAATATTTCCTCCACGTAATGGATAAAAATTTGTTACCAATGGAGAATTTCTTATCATCTTAAATTCAGGTGATTGAATTTACACCAACGGAAACCATAAACTTCATACACAATAGAGGGATATGATAGAGCTTTTTTTAAATAATGAATGGAGTTTCTTTTTCCATCCTATCCCATGCACCGGTACTGATCATTGATACTGTAAGAGTCGTTCTCTTTCTTTTGTGCCAGCTCATGATCTAAACGCTGAGGGTACCCCCGAATAGCGAGGGATTTCATAACATTTCTAATTGGCTGTTTTGTATTTCTAATAAGTTATTTAATAGTTGGCATGTTGAATCATATACATAATATGATGGGTTGGTTTAGATTGATCCTAACCGGATGATGATGAATTACTTCTATTTAATAGAATATTCAATTCGAAGATAAAATTGCAAATCTATGATTTGCGCAAAATCCATGTTATTTTCATTGAACCGCTACAATAACAATTCAATAAGCTTGGGCTTCTGTTGTTGACATAAAAATATCTCTTTCCATATCTTCGGATACAACCCAGAAGGGTTTGCCCGTTCGTTGTACATAAACCCCTGTGAGGGTTTCACGTAGTTTCAGCAGTTCTTCCGCTTCCACGACACATTCAGTTTCTTGTGCCATATAAAAACCACTAGCAGGTTGATGCATCATTACCCTGATGATATAACAAAATAAAAGCTTCTCCTATCTCACATGTTAAAGTAAAGAGAAAAGAAAGATAAAGAGTAGAAAAAAGATAGAATTAAACAACCATGTAGGCATCTTTTGTGCATACGACTCTAAAAGAAAATTGACCCCCCTCCTTTCTATTGAAGAAAGAGAAAAATAGAATCTATCAGACTCTAATGGGTAAATAATCAAATTTCCATCCTTCCTTTCGGAGGAGTTAAAAAATACAATGATGGCTCCGTTGCTTTATATGTTTCTTTTTTCTTTTTATTGTCTGTGATTCAGCAATCCCAAAGTTTCTTTTTAATTCGATCAAATAAGGAAAAAATCTTTTTTTTGTACTCTTTCATAACATGAATATTATTAAGAACTCTATGGTATGAAATCAAAAAAGTTTGTGACACTGAACGAACTCCTGATAGACAAGAGAAAATCAGAAATACCCCTTATCTCATACTACTCTCTCGATACAGAATCTAATGTTTTAAAAAAAACAATACAAAAATTTCTCATATCGAATTTGAAGTGCCATGCTATTATTACTTAGTATTCATATGGCGAAGGCATAGTCTTCTTTTTTCTCTCAAATAAAATAAGGAAATACTAGACATTTGGTAATTTCTCCTCCGACCAGGATAAAAGATCCCATTGAAGCGGCTAATCCCATGCATACTGTATTGACATCTGGTCGCACAAATTGCATAGTATCATAAATAGCCAACCCAGGTATTACCCTGCCCCTAGGAGAGTTTCTAAACAAATACAACCCTTTGGTCTCATCCTCGATACTGAGATATACCATAAGACCAATAGGTTGATTCAAAATCTCGCTAGTAATACCTTGGCCTAAAAAAGTAATCTTTCTCGATAAAGTCGGTTGATTAGGGTAAAATTGTATTCCTTAGGAACCGTACATGCACCTTTTGATGCATACAGTTTTAAAAAATTGTGAATCAATATAGATTCCAGTCCTCTTTCTTTTTTTTTAGAAAGGTTCTTTCTTACTTCTAACAAAAGGGCTTTTCTTCGATTTTTAAATAAAGAGGAGCTTTGACTACTTTTTTATAGTTCTATTTTTTATTTTCCAGTATAAAATTAGAAGTTATAAGAAAGGGTCATTAAACATATTGAGTTAACTTCTCATTGATGTATTCTTTCATCAAGATTTAATCCAAATCGCTATGGTATTTTCTTGTTCCTGAATGGGTTTGTTTCATCTTTTTAGGTTTATGCTCTACTCAGGGTAAAGATACGCCCGATTTGGATTTGTACATATAGGACAAATGCTCCCATTACCATTTCTTTTTGTATTTTTTTTTTGTCAATTCATTTTATACAAGTATTTATTAGAGTTAAGATAACTTTGCTTGACAATTAGGATCTCTTTACAAAGAAAAATATGAATGGCAATCATAGATATCTTACCAATTCAGTTGGGTTTTTTCTAAATGGAGCCTGGATACATCATTTTTTTAGTCCAACCAAGACAACCATAAATTATTCTAATTGCACTTTACGCTCTAATTTTTTTATGATTCAATTTATCGTTTATCGTTCTTGGGAAAAATTGGGGATATCTCAATCGGGGGAGAGAACAGGGAAATACTATATGACCCAATGTATCTAACAAGTCACACTATACATCAACCCAAAGTGGATTTGTCTCTCCAGGACCTCGGAAGGGAAATTTCAAAACATCAATAGGCATTAAATGAAAGAAAGAACTAAATACTATATTTCACTTTGAGGTGGAAACTTGACAATTTTTTTATTGTCTTTAGAATATTCATATTGGTTCTTATCGTATTTATTTTATCCATAGATTCTAAAAATTCATAATGAAAGACAGAATGAATAAACTCAAATTATTATGAATAGGTATTTATAATGATTAATAAGTATGGACTCATTCGCTCATAGAAAATGAGATCAACTCCTCCATTGCGTATTGGTACTTATAAATTATAGAATAGATTTGCTTCTCTTTGATCCTACGAACAAAATTGTTCCATTATTACCACCAGAATAGAACACCCTTGATTCGGAAATAATTGACTGAACAAGAGTAGTTCATAGGATAGTCATATTATAGTCTTTTCAAATGTAATAAAATTACGTAGTGTCCATTTATCTTTGATATAAGGGGTATTTCCATGGGTTTTCCTTGGTATCGTGTCCATACCGTCGTATTGAATGATCCCAATTGATTGCTTTCTGTTCATATAATGCATACAACTCAGGTTGCTGGTTGGGCCGGTTCGATGGCTCTGTATGAATTAGCATTTTTTATCCTTCTGATCCTATTCTTGATCCAATATGGAGACAGGGTATGTTCATTATACCCTTCATGACTCATTTATGAATAACCAATTCATGGGGCGGTTGGAGTATCACAGGGGGGCTGTAACGAATTTGGGTATTTGGAGTTATGAAGGTGTAGCGGGAGCACATATTGTGTTTTATGGTTTATACTTTTTGGCAGCTATCTGGCATTGGGTGTATTGGGATCTAGAAATATTTTGCGATGAACGTACAGGAAAACCCTCTTTGGATTTACCAAAAATCTTTGGAATTAATTTATTTCTCTCAGGGGTAGCTTGCTTTGGTTTTGTTGCATTTCATGTAACAAGTTTGTATGGTCCTAGAATATGGGTGTCCGATCCTTATAGATTAACGGGAAAAGTACAACCTGTAAATCCAGCGTGGGGCGTGGAAGGTTTTGATCCTTTTGTTCCAGGAGGAATAGCCTGTCATCATATTGCAGTAGGAATATTGGGCATATTAGCTGGCCTATTCCATCTTAGCGTCTTTCCACCACAACATCTATACAAAGGATTGCGTATGGGAAATATTAAAATCGTCCTTTCCAGTAGTATTATTGTTGTCTTTTTTGCAGCTTTTATTATTGCCGGAACTATGTGGTATGGTTTGGCAACTACCCCAATTGAATTATTCGGGCCCACTTTTTATCAATGGGATTAGGGGTACTTCCAGCAAGAAATATATCGAAGAGTTAGTGCTGGGCTAGCAAAAATTCAAAGTTTATCAGAAGCCTAGTCTAAAATTCCTGAAAAATTAGCTTTTTATGATTACATCGGCAATAATCTGGCAAAAGGAGGATTATTCAGAGCAGGTTCAATGGATAAGGGGGATGGAATAGCGGTTGGATAGTTAGGACACCCTATCTTTAGAGATAAAGAAGGACATGAACTTTCTGTACGTCGTATGCCTACTTTTTTTGAAATATTTCCGGTCGTTTTAGTAGACAGTGATGGAATTATTATGGCCGATGTTCCTTTTATAAGAGCTAAATCGAAGTATAATGTTGAAAAAGTAGGTGTAACCGTTGAGTTCTATGGCGGTGAACTAAACGGCGTCAGTTATAGTGATCCTGCTACTGTGAAAAAATATGCTAGACGTGCTAAATTGGGTGAAATTTTTGAGTTATATCGTGCTACTTTGAAATCCGATGGTGTTTTTCGTAGTAGTCCAAGGGGTTGGTTTACTTTTGGGCATGCTTCGTTTGCTTTGCTCTTCTTTTTCGGACACATTTAGCATGGTGATAGAACCTTGTTCAGAGATGTTTTTGCTGGTATTGATGCAGATTTAGATGCTCAAGTCAAATTTGGGGCATTCCAAAAACTTGAAGATCCAACTACAAAACGACAGGCGCCTGATACAACATTGCTTTGGTATCTTTCTTTTTCCCTTATTTTCTTTCTTTTACTTTTATTGACATAGGGTACCAGAAAAATCTTTATTTGAATCAACTTCATTTTTACTCTTGTTCGTTCTTTATCTAGAAGATGATAAAAAAAACAGGTATGAAAGCTATAATTGTAAACCACGATCGAATCTATGGAAGCATTGGTTTATACATTTCTCTTAGTCTCGACTCTAGGGATAATTTTTTTTGCTATCTTTTTTTGAGAACCGCCTAAAGTTCCAACTAAAAAGAACTAAAAAGGTGAAAAAAAATTCATTATCTCAGTTGAAGTACTGAGCCTCCCGATATCGGGAGGCTCATCGGGAGGCTCAGTACTTCAACTAGTGTCCATGTTTCTCGAATGGATCTCTTAGTTGTTGAGAAGGTTGCCCAAAAGAGGTATATAAGGCGTACCTAGTAAAACTTACAAGTAAACCAGATATAAAGATGGCGACTATGATTGTTGTTTCCATTCTTATCATATTTATATAATTTCAAGACCCCAATGGATCTATGATAGGATCATTTATTTACAACAAAATGGCATACAAAGTCAACATATCTCAATGAATACAATAGGATTTATGGCTACATAAACTGTTGAGAACAGTTCTAAATCTTGTCCAAGACGAATTGTAGTAGGAGATTTATTAAAACCATTGAATTTGGAATATGGTAAAGTAGCTCCTGGGTGGGGAACTACTCCTTTGATAGGTGTCGCAATGGCCTTATTTGCTGTATTTCTATCTATTATTTAGGAGATTTATAATTCTTCCATTTTATTGGATGGAATTTCAATAAATTATATCTATAAGAACCGCGAAGTCCTTACTTTTGAGTCCAAAATGAATCATTTAGAGCTCCGATTTATAGTACTTTCTATTTTGTTTTGGTAGTTCTATTGTGGAATTTCTTTGTTTCTGTATTTCTGGAGTATGAGTGTGTGACTTGTTATAATTGATCCTATTGATAGTACAAAGAATGAGTCTGTCATCTTGATAGAGATGATTCTACTTCGTCAGATATTTATTCTAATATTTGGAACACAAAATAGATTAAGAAATATTTAAACTAAGATTCATACTTAATATTCAGACCCCGTGTCCAGGCTCCAAAAAATTCAAATTTCTAAATCGAAATATTCTTTTCTTTCAACCCCTATTTATATTTTGACCAAAAGAAAAACCTTTCTTTGAATTTTTAGTCATTCTATATATTCAGGGAATAAGTGATGATCCGAGGATTCTTACTCAGAGAATCCTTGATTTGATTTAGGTTAGGATTTTTTTTATTGAATCATCATGGTTCTAGTATGAATCTGAGGTTTTAATCAATTCATAGGGTCTTAACAAGAGAATTCCTATCAATAATAAAGAAAATAAAGAATAAAAGCCATATTCTACAAAAACAAATTCTAGAAAGAAATAAGGAAAAAGAGAATTCAAGAGGCCCATAAGTATCAAAATAAAGATAAATACGACTGCGCCAACTTTATATATTGGTATTATCGCCACAAAGAAGAGCTTCCGTATTTTCCAGAGAAGACGGGATCAGAACTTAATAACTTTAAAACTTTCTATTCCATATCCATTACAACTAGTATTTGGGTGTTTTAGCTTGAGTTGTATGAGATGAAAGTCTCATATACAGTTCTCGGGGAGAGTTCCACCTATCTCAATAAAGTATATGATTGGTTCAAAGTATGTCTCGAGATTCAAGCAATTATGGATGATATAACTAGTAAATACATTCCCCCACGTCAATATATTTTATTGTTTAAGGGGAATTATGCTTACTTGTTTTTTAGTACAAGTAGCTACTAGGCTTGCTATGACTTTTTCCTATCGGCCTACCGTTACTGAGACTTTTGCTTCTGTTTAATACATAATGACAGAAGACAACTTTGGTTGGTTAATCCGATTAGTTAATCAATGGTCGGCAAGTATGATGGTCCTAATGATGATCCTACATGTATTTCGTGTGTATCTCACCGGCGGATTTAAAAAACCTCGCGAATTGACTTGGGTTATAGGTGTGGTTCTGGCTGTATTAACTGCATCTTTTAGTGTAACTAGTTATTCCTTACCTCGGGACCAAATTGGTTACTAGACAGTGAAAATAGTAACAGGTGTCCCTGACGCTATTCTTGTAATAGGATCACCTTTGGTCGAATTATTGCGCGGAAGCGCTAGTGTGGGACAATCTACTTTGACTCATTTTTATAGTTTACACACTTTTGTATTGCCACTTCTTACTGTCGTATTTATATTAATGCACTTTCCAATGATACGCAAATAGGGTTTTCCTGGGCCTTTATAGATAGAGCAAAAAAAATATATCCTAAATATTTGTAATCAATCATTTATCACGTGGTGGAGGAATATATAGTATTTTATTTCTACAAGTATGGATTATTGAAAATAATAAGACATGGATTTGGATATTTCCCTTTAACTATTCATGTCAACTAAACGGGGGAATTGAAGGGAATTTTGTGAAGAGAAAATGGGTTATGGGAGTGTGTGACTTGAATTATTTATTGGTCTGTGTAGCTATATGCCTGCCACATAGGAATTCACAACCAAATGTGTCTTTGTTCCAATCGTCATGTAAGCCCTATACAGAGGATAGGCTGGTTCTCTTAAAGGGAATCTTTTCTATGATCAGGTCCGAATCATGTTGTACATGAGCAGGCTATGTAAGGTCCATTATAAGTGAACTAGATAAAATGAAAACCTTGATTCCATTTTATCTAGTTCACTTATAAGATTTAATAGTATGTAAATGTATTCATTTCCTCTGCATTGACACGATCAATACTACTATTGGAGTGAAACAAGGGATCTAAAGAAAGAGAGAGGCTAGACTATATTAGTAACAAGCAAACCCTGTATGTGTGTCTCCAAGCATTTTGGAGATAAATACCAATTAGAAGGTCTGAGACGACCCAGAAAGCACTTGATCATATCATGATCTGATTTGTAAGCCTACTCGGGGATTGAGTATTTACTTGAAAGAACGGAATTCTTTTTTTTGTAATGGATAGTTGCAATTCCATAAAAAAGAATTCAGTCAAATTTTTCTTACATTGAACCATTCCTCTATCATATATGTGGATGTGTAAATACAAGAACCATATATATATTTTATATGGATATATGGATTCATTTGGTTCTTTTTATTCTTGCTCGATCTGAATGATTAAAAATTATCATATCCAGTTCCCTCAGGGGATGGATCTATAAGATTTCACCTATCCCAATAACAAAAAAAACTGACTTGAATGATCCTGTATTAAGAGCTAAATTGGCTAAAGGTATGGGTCAAAATTATTATGGAGAGCCCGCATGGCCCAATGATCTTTTATATATTTTTCCAGTAGTAATTCTAGGTACTATTGCATGTAATGTAGGCTTAGCCATTTTAGAAGCATCAATGATTAGTGAACCGGCAGATCCATATGTAACCCATTTGGAAATCTTACCTGAATGGTATTTCTTTCCTATATTTCAAATACTTCGTACAGTTCCCAATAAATTATTGGGGGTTCTTTTAATGGTTTTAGTACCTGTGGGATTCTTAACTGTACCTTTCTTAGAAAATGTTAATAAATTCCAAAATCCATTTCGCCGTCCAGTCGCGACGACTATCTTTTTGATTGGTACCGCATTCTCCCTTTGGTTGGGCATTGGTGCAACATTACCTATTGATAAATCCCTAACTTTAGGCCTTTTTAAATTTTTTTATTTTTAATTGATTCAATTGTGAAATAACACGACATGTGTATCTAGGGAATAGTTTCTTCAAAGCGAATTCTCCCTAGATACATCTAGTCAATTTAATTCTGAATTTATTTCTAATATATGATATATTAATTGTGCTAAAGATTTCAATCTATTTTGACTAAATAATTCCAATAGATTTAAAACTTATTTTTTTCTAAATCAATTACAAAATATTTTCCTAAAGTGCCCAATATTTGTTTTATATCTTCGCTACGAAAATGCTCAAATTTCATAAGATCTTCTTGGATGTTATTTAAAAGGTCCAATAATGTATATATTGGACATTTTGAGGCAATTATAGATCCTGGAAAGTAATTTTGATTGGTCAATAAAAATCGATTTCAATGTTATTTTTTTTGTTTTTTATGAGTTTAGCCAATTTATCATGAAAGGTAAAAGGGGATAAAGGAACTGTGTGTTGATTTTCCTATAAATATAAATTGTCTTCCTCCATATGTAAAAATGGAATAAATAAATCAATTAAATTTCAGGATGCTTCATGAAATGCTTCTTTGGGAGTTAAACTTCCGTTTGTCCATATTTCGATAAAAGGTATCTCTTGTTTTTCATTTCCATTCCCATAAGAATGAATACTATGATTAGAGTTTCGAATAGGCATAAATACATCATCTATAGTATAACTTCCATCTTGAAAGTTATGTGGAGTTTTTATAAGATATCCACGATTTCTCTCTATTTGTAATCCAATACAAAAATCAATTCGTTTTGTTAAACTAGCTATATGTTGTGTATTATCAACGGTTTCTACATAAGATGGCAAGATGATATCTTGAGAAGTTACATATCTAGGACCCTTGACACAAATAGACACGTCAGAAGTTCCATATAGATTACTTCTCAATACAATTTCTTTCAAATTCATTAAAATTTCATGTACCAATTCTTGAATGCCCGTTATGGTAGAATATTCATGTGGGACTTTCTCAGATTTTACACGTGTGATATATGTTCCTTCTATTTCTCCAAGTAAATATCTTCGCATCGCAATGCCTATTGTATCGGTTTGTCCTTTCATAAGTGGAGACAGAATAAAGTGTCCATAATAAAGGCTTTTACTGTCTGTTCTTGATTCAACACACTTCCACTGTAGTGTCCGAGTAGATAATGTTACTTTCTCTCGAACCATAGTACTATTATTTGATTAGATCATTGAATCTTTTATTTCTCTTGAGATTTATTGAATGTTCAGTTCTACACACGTCATTTTTTTGGAGGTCTACAACCATTATATGGCATAGGAATTACATCCCGTACGAAAGATAATAGTATACCACTTTGACGCTAGTAATGTTACATCTCTTCCGAGACTGGGACCTTTTTTCATGACTTCTGCTCGTTGCATACTTTGATCCACTACGGTATGGATAGCGTTTGTTGCTGTTGTTTGAGCAGCAAATGGTGTTCCTCTTCTCATACATTTGAATCCAAAAGTACCAGTGGAGAACCAAGAAAATACTCGACCCCGTACATCTATAACATTGACAATGGTATTATTGAAACTTGATTGAACATGAATAACTCCCTTTGGTATTCTACGTGCACCCTTACGTGAACCAATACGTCCATTCCTATGAGAACTAATTTCCGGTATAGCTTTTTCCATATTTTATCATCTCGTAAATATAAGTCATAGATATATGGTTATATCCATTTCATGTCAAAACAGATTCTTTATTTATACATTGGTTCTTATGACAAGTCTGATTATCCCTGTCTTTGTTTATGTCTCGGGTTGGAACAAATTACTATAATTCGTCCCACCTGTAGATTAGTCGATATTTTTCACAAATTTTACGAACGGAAGCTCTTATTTTCATATTTTTCATTCCTTACCTTAATTCTTAATCTATTTCTCGGAAGAAAATAAGTTTCTTAAAAAATTTCATCTCGAATTGTATTCCCCCGAAAGGAATGGTGAAGTTGAAAACCTAATCCTTTAAATCTTTATTGTGTAGTCGATAAATTATACGCCCTTTGGTTGAATCATAAGGACTTACTTCAATTTTTACTCTATCTCCTGGCAGTATCCGTATAAAACTATGTCGGATCTTTCCTTAAACAGAATTGAGAATTGGATCTAAACGAATCAGGAATAGACAGTTGGGAAGCGATTCAATAATTAAAAATTTATGACTCCATTTTGGTTCTTAAAATTCCCTTGAGGTATCAACTAATGAGAAAGATATTAGACAACCCCCCTTTTTCTTTTTCACAAATTTAACAAATAGGAAGTTTCGAATCCAATTTTGATATTATAAAGGATTATGAGATATAACACAAAATTTCTCCACCTATTCCTTCTAGTCAAGCCTCTCGGTCTGTCATTATACCTTGAGAAGTAGAAAGAATTACAATCCCCATTCCACCTAAAATTCTCAAAATTCATTGATAATTAGAATAGATTCGTAGACCAGGTCGACTTATTCATTTTAAATTTAAAATATTTCTATAGGGTCTTTTCCTATTCCTTCTATGTCGCAGGGTTAAAACCAAAAAATATTTGTTATTTTGTCGATGTTTTCTCACGTTTTTGATAAAACCCTCTTGTAAAAGTATTTGTACAATATTTTTGGTAATATTTGTAGATGCTATCCGAACCACCTTTTTTCGATCCATATCAGCATTTCGTATAGAAGTTATTATCTCAGCAATAGTGTCCCTGCCTATGATGAACTAAAATTATTGGGTTCTCCAAATTTTATATAATCAATGTGTTTTTTACTTATTTATTTTTGAATATGATATGAATTATTAAAGATATATGTGTGAGACACAATCTACTAATTAATCTATTTCTTTCAAATAGCTTTCTAGAAACAAATCACAATTTCATTTTATAATACCTCCGGAGCTAATGAAACTATTTTAGTAAAATTTAATTCTCTCAATTCCTGAGCGATCGCACCAAAAATTCGAATTTCTTTTGGATTTCCTTCTTGATCAATAACAATCGCAGCATTGTCATCATATCGTATTATTATCCTGTTGTCAACTTTAAATGCTTTACAGGTACACATAATTACAACTCTGACTACTTTTGATCTTTCTAGGGGTATACTTGGTACTGCTTCTTTGATCACAGCAATAATAACGTCACCAATATGAGCATAGCGACGATTGCTAGCACCTATGATTCGAATACATATCAATTCTTGAGCCCCGCTATTATTTGCTACATTTAAATGAGTCTGGGGTTGAATCATCTTTTTAATCCGTTATTTGAATGCAAAGGGCGAAGAAAAAAAAAGAAATATTTTATTCCAAAAAAAAGAAACATGTGGCTTTGTTTCATATCTAAGAGACCTTTCTATATTTTTGTCTATTACATTACAAAATAATGAATTGAGTTCGTATAGGAATTTTGGATGTTGCTAGTGAAATAGCCCTTCTGGCTATATTTTTTGTTACTCCACCCATTTCATAAAGTATTCGCCCCGGTTTATCAACAGCTACCCAATATTCAGGGGATCTTTTTCCTGAACCCATACATATTTCTATAGGCCTTAGTGTAACTAGTTTGTCTGGAAATATATGTACCCATATTTTTCCACCACGACGTGCATTTTGTGTCATTGCTCGTTTGTCTGGTTCTATTTGACGAGATGTAATTCAAGTAGGTTCAAGTGCCTGAAGAGCATAATTACCGAAACAAATATGATTACCTCGATAAGATATTCCCTTCATTCTTCCTCTATGTTGTTTCTGAATTCCATCTCTACTATAGAACTGGACTTGAGAGTTTCTTCTCATCCAGCTCCTCGAGAATAAAAGGATTCCAAAAAATTCAATTTGAATTAAGCTAGAAGAGTCAATCTTAAGTTAAGATATATATGTATTTACTGAGTAATACCTTGAACGTAAGATTCTTTGAGATTTCATTAAATCTATTAGTAATTTTTAATTCTTGTTTGAATAGATAACTAAACTTCTTTGAATAGATAACTAAACTTTTTAGTTTTATAAATAGAAATATAAAAAATTGTATTATTATACCAAATCCTTATTTTGTCCTTTATTGTATTGTCCTAAATTTTTCAATAATAAAAGTTTTCACGGGCGAATATTTATTCTTTCAATCCCTATTTCATTTATAGGGTTAACTCGTGATTTCTCAAATCTCAGAATACATGAATTAATCTATGGTTCGTTCCGCCATCCCCACCAGTGAATCATTAAGATTCCTTGTTCAATAGACTCTTTTTCATTCATAAGTTCCGTCGTTCCCATCACTTCTGACTTAATGGTTAGGTCCGAATTCTACAATGGAGATCAGAATGAAATTGGTTCTTGAGTCAATCTTCTCAGTCTTTATTGGCTCGAAGCTCTTGATTTTTTGTTCTATTTCCATATTTCTATAAAGAAGATTCTTTTTATTATGGTATGAATGCATATTGATGCTTATTACACTGCCTTTCATGAGATTACTCATAGACCTTACATATTGGAATTTTATATCATTGGTATTCTTTTTCTCTCTTTCTCTTATCCTTCCATTTATCCACATCTTTTTTCTTTATTTTGCTTTACAACTTAGAATCAGATTTCGTTTTTTGTTTATACATAAGATTTCAGTTGCTACAAAGATATGACCTATATATCATATCTTGACTGGTTCTTTAGATCCAGATAATGCAAAGTGATGGTTTGGTTATTAGTTCTATAGTTTTTAGTTCATACTATGTGGGATGGTCTTGTTAATCCTAACCCTAAAAAGACTAATGAGTCACACACTAAGCATAGCAATTATATCAAATATCCAAAAAAAATTATTCAACACTAAGCATTCAAATTTCTTGATGTAGATGATGATATCTATACATATGGATCTTACATATATCGTAGAATGAAGTACCACATGGGTGGATATATATATGAATCTAAATCTACCGAATCACTCATGTTATGATCTTCTACATCCTAGGTCTTCCCGTTCCGTCATCAGGCTTATGTTCTTCATGTAGCATTCAGACTGAATGACTCTATGAAATTACATCAATACTTCCACATATTATGGGTAACGTAGGAGACATCTCTATTTTTCCACCAGGGAATTTTTAGAATTTCCACTGCTTAACTTTTAATTTGCCTATGACCATCAAATGAAATGTGAATAACCCGTCCTCCTCTTTTTAAAAGAAGGGGAGCTTCTGGGTCTGTCGGTGCATGAAACAATTTTGTCTTCTCTATATTACTATATCTCTAGAGTCAATAATTTTCTATTGAGGTCTATCCTGCAGAGGTACTCAAATTGGATCAATGATCGATTTCTATGTTTCATCATAAACCTAATTGGTCATTTCCAATTACGTAAATTAATAGTTCAAACCGCACTCAAAGGTAGGGCATTTCCCTTTTTTATAGGAACTTTTGTACCAGAAACAAGGGTATCTCCAATTATAGCCCCTCTAGGATGTAAAATATATCTCTTCTCACCATCCCCATAGTGTATGAGACAAATGTATGCATTTCGATTAGGGTCGTATTCTATGGTTACGATTCTACCATATATATCTTTTTCATTCCGTCGAAAATCAATTTTACGGTATAGACACGTATGACCTCCCCCTCTATGTCTTGCAGTAATGGTTCCTCTGGAATTATGATCTTTACCACAACAACGCTGTCCATAGATCAAATTATTTTGTGGATTGGATTTCACTTGACTGTCTACGGTTCTATTGCGTGTACTCGAGGTAGAAGTTTTTTATAAATGTATCGCCATGCTATTATGTATTTTTATTTAAGTTCTTTTCTTTCTAAGAGGTGGAATAAAATAACGCGGTTGAAGTATAATGATCATACGTTTGTAATGCATTATATGTCCCATAATAGGTCACATTCTTCTACTCTTTCCCAGAAGTCGATGACTATTCATAGCTATTACCTTGACACCATAGAAGAGTTTGACCCAATGTTTTATTTCAGTCCTAGTTGATCCTGATTTGACATTAGAAGTATATTGATTTTTCCCCAATAACCGAACACTTTTGTCTATAAATACTGCATATGTGATTCCATCCATAAATCGATTTTCTTCCCTATGAGTTATAGTCTCAATAAGAATACTAGTTCTTACTGTTCATATATTATGATATAAGTATGCCACATCAATTCGTTATGTATTCGTATATTATGATATCAATATACCACATCAATTAGTTATGTTTGGATGATGCAATTCCATTGATACAGAGCCAATTCCAAATCAATTCGTTATGTATTCATATATTATGACATGAATATACCACATCAATTCGTTATGTATGGATGATGTGATTCAATTGATATAGAGTCAATTCCAAATCAATTCGTTATGTATGGATGATGTGATTCCGTTGATACCGTGCCAATTCCAATAGACTTATTGGAGGGTCCTATTGGCGTGCATCCAGTAGAAATTGAACCTGCAAATTCACCAATTATGAGTTGGGCGCTTTAACCATTCAGCCATGGATGCTTAGCGGGGATCCTCGTACATGGTGAATAACCAAACTCCAATTGGAAATAAATCTTTAGGATAAATCAATGCAATTTAGGAGGAATCAATGCAATGCAATTTAGGAGGAATCAATGAGAGGACATCAATTCAAATCCTAATTTTTCGAATTGAGAGAGATATTGAGAGAGATCAAGAATTCTCACCATTTCTTAGATTCATGGACCCAATTCAATTCAGTGGGATCCCTTATTCACATTTTTTTCCACCAAGAACGTTTTCTAAAACTCTTTGACCCCCGAATTTGGAGTATCCTACATTCACGTAATTCACAGGGTTCAACAAGCAATCGATATTTCATTATCAAGGGTGTAATACTCTTTGTAGTATCGGTCCTTATATCATATTAATAATCGAAATATGGTCAGAAGAAAAATCTCTATTTGATAGGGCTTCTTCCTATACCTATGAATTCCATTGGACTCAAAAATGATACATTGGAAGAATCCGTTGGGTCTTCCAATATCAATAAGCTGATTGTTTTTCTCCTGTATCCTTCCAACGGAAAAAAGATCTCTGAGAGTTGCTTCCCAAAAGAGAGTACTTGGGTTCTCCCAATAACTAAAGAGTGTAGCATACCTGAATCTAATTGGTGTTCGCGTTGGTGAAGGAACTGGATCGGAAAAAAGAGGGATTCTATTTGTAAGATATCTAATGAAATCGTTGATGGAATTGACATCTTATTCAAAGAGAAAGATCTCAAATATCTGGAGTTTCTTTTTGTATATTATATGGATTATCCGATCCGCAAGGACCATGATTGGGAATTTTTTGATCGTCTTTCTCTGAGAAAGAGTCAAAATATAATCAACTTGAATTCGGGACCGCTATTCGAAATCTTAGTGAAACACTAGATTTCTTATCTCACATCTGCTTTTCGTGATAAAATACCAATTGAAGTGGAGGGTTTCTTTAAACAACAAGGGGCTGGGTCTACTATTCAATCAAATGATATTAAGCATATTTCCCATCTCTTCTCAAGAAATAAGTGGTCTATTTCTTTGCAAAACTGTGCTCAATTTCATATGTGGCAATTCCGCCAAGATCTCTTCGTTAGTTGGGGGGAGAATCTACCCGAATCATATTTTTTTAGGAACGTATCGAGAGAGAATTTGATTTGGTTAGACAATGTGTGGTTGGTAAACAAGGATCAATTTTTTAGCAAGGTACAGAATGTACCGTCAAATATTCAATATGATTCCATAAGATCTAGTTTCATCCAAGTAACAGATTCTAGCCAACTGAAAGAATCTTCTAATCAATCCAGAGATCATTTGGAATCCATTACTAATGAGGATTCAAAATATCACACATTGATTAATCAAAGAGAGATTCTACAACTAAAAGAAAGATCGATTCTTTGGGATCCTTTCTTTCATCAAATGGAATGAAAAGAGATAGAATTAGGACAATTCCTGAAATGCCTTTCTGGATATTCCCGAATGTCCTGGATATTCACGGAACGTGAGAAGCAAATGATTAATCATCTATTTTTGGAAGAAACCGAAGAATTTCTTAGGAATCCTACAAGATCCGTTCGTTCCATTTTCTCTGATAGATGGTCAAAACTTCATCTGGGTTCAAATCCTACTGAGAGGTCCACTAGAGATCAAAAATTGTTAAAGAAACAACAAGATATTTCTTTTGTCCCTTCCAGGTGATCGGAAAATGAAGAAATGGTTAATATATTCAAGATAATTACGTATTTACAAAATACCGACTCAATTCATCCTATTTCATCAGATCTGGGATGTGATATGGTTCTGAAAGATGAACCGGATATGGACAGTTCTAATAAGATTTCATTCTTGAACAAAAATCTATTTTTTGATTTATTTCATCTATTCCATGACCGGAATAGGGGAGGATGGATGTTACACTACGATTTTGAATCAGAAGAGAGATTTTAAGAAATGGCAGATCTATTCACTCTATAAATAACCGAGCTGGATCTGGTGTATCATAAGGGATTTGCCTTTTCTATTGATTCCTGTGGATTGGATCAAAAACAATTCTTGAATGAGGCCAGGGATGAATAGAAAAAGAAATCTTTATTGGTTCTACCTCCTATTTTTTATGAAGAGAATGAATCTTTTTCTCGAAGGATCAGAAAAAAATGGGTTCGGATCTCCAGCGGGAATGATTTGGAAGATCCAAAATAAAAAATAGTGGTATTTGCTAGCAACAACATAATAGAGGCAGTCACTAAAAATAGATTGATCCAAAATCTGATTCAAATCCACTATAGTACCTATGGGTACATAAGAAATGTATTGAATCAATTTTTTTTTACTAAATAGATCTGATCACTACTTCGAATATGGAATTCAAAGGGATCAAATAGGAAAGGATACTCTGAATCATAGAACTATAATGAAATATATGATCAACTAATATTTATCAAATTTAAAAAAGAGTCAGAAGAAATGGTTCGAGCCTCTTATTTTGATTTTTCGAACCGAGAGATCCATGAATCGGGATCCTGATGCAAATAGATACAAATCGTCCAATAGGAGCAAGAATTTCCGAGAACTTTTGGAACAGTTAGAGGTATCTAACATATTCATACCTAATGATTTTTCACCAATCGAGTCACAGGTATCTAACATATTCATACCTAATGATTTTTCACAAAGTGGTGACGAAACGTATAACATGTACAAATCTTTCCATTTTCCAAGTCGATCCGATCCATTCGTTCGTAGATCTATTTAGTCGATCGCAAACATTTTGGGAACACCTCTAATAGAGGGGCAAATAGTCAATTTTGAAATAACTTATTGTCAACCTCTTTCAAATATGAATCTATCTGATTCAGAAGGGAAGAACTTGCATCAATATCTAAATTTCAATTCAAATATGGGTTTGATTCACACTAAATGTTCCGAGAAAGATTTATCATCTGAAAAGAGAAAAAAACAGAATCTTTGTATAAAGAAATGCGTTGAGAAAGGGAAGATGTATAGAACCGTTCAACGAGATAGTGCTTTTTCAACTCTCTTAAAATGGAATATATTCTACTCAAAATGAAATCTATTCCAAACATATATGTCATAGTTCCTTACTTTGACAAGGTACAAATATCTAAATTTTATATTTTTAGATACTTTTTTAGAACTATTGCCAATACTAAATAGTAGTCAAAAATTTGTATCCACTTTTCCTAATATTATGCATGGATCAGGTATATCATGGCGAATTCTTTAGAAAAAATTGTGTCTTCCATAATGGAATCTGAGATGTGAGATCTTGAGTAAGTGTTTACATAATCTTCTTCTGTCCTAAGAAATGATTCATTGAAATAATGAGTCACCATTAATATCAACACATCTGAGATCGCCAAATGCTCGGGAGTTCCTCTATTCAATCCTTTTCCTTCTTCTTGTTGCTGGATATCTCATTCGTACACATCTTCTCTTTGTTTCCTGGGCCTCTAGTGAGTTACAGACAGATTTTGAAAAGGTGAAATCTTTGATGATTCCATCATCTATGATTAAGTTGCAAAAACTTCTGGATAGGTATCCTACATCTGAACTGAATTCTTTCTGGTTAAAGAATCTCTTTCTAGTTTCTCTAGAACAATTAGGAGATTTTCTAGAAAAAATATAGGGTTCTTCTTTTGGAGGCAACATGCTTGGTCCTGCTTATGGGGTCAAATCAATACGTTCTAAGAAGAAATATTGGAATATCAATCTCATCGAGATCATCGATCTCATACCAAATCCCATCAATCTAATCACCTTTTCAATAAATACGAGACATCTAAGTCATACAAGTAAAGAGATCTATTCATTGATAAGAAAAAGAAAAAATGTGAATGGGGATTGTATTGATGAGAAAATTGAATCCTGGGTCGTGAACGGTGATTCAATTCATGATGAAGAAAGAGAATTCTTGGTTCAGTTCTCCACCTTAACGACGGAAAATAGGATTGATCAAATTCTATTGAGTCTGAATCATAGTGATCATTTATCAAAGAATGACTTTGGTTATCAAATGATTGAACAACTGGGAGAAATTTACTTACGATACTTAGTTGATATTTATAAAAAGAATCTAATGAATTATGAGTTCAATCCATCCGGTTTAGCAGAAAGACGAATATTCCTTGCTCATTATCAGACAATCACTTATTCACAAACTTTGTGTGGGGAAAATAATTTTCATTTCCCATCTCATGGAAAACCCTTTTCGCTCTGCTTAGCCTTATCTCTCTCTAGGGGTACTCTAGTGATAGGTTCTGTAGGAACTAGATAATCATATTTCGTCAAATACCTTGTGACAAACTCCTATGTTTTTTTCATACAGTATTTCTGAACAAGTTCCTGGATAACAAGCCTAAAGGTTTTCTTCTTGATGAGATCGATATTGATGATAGTGACGATATTGATGATTGTGACAATCTTGATGCTAGTGACAATCTTGATGCTAGTGACGATATTGATCGTGACCTTGATACGGAATTGGAACTGCTAACTAGGATAAATGGGCTAACTGTGGATATGATGCCGGAAATAGACCAATTTTATATCTCCCTTCAATTTGAATTAGCAAAAGCAATCTCTCCTTGCATAATATGGAATCCAAACATTCATGATCTGGATGTGAATGAGTCGAATGACTTATCCCTCGGTCTATTAGTGAACCATCTCTCTAGGAATTGTGAAAGATGTTCTACTAGAAATATTTGTGTTATTGCTTCGACTACAATTCCCCAAAAAGTTGATCCCGCTCTAATAGCTCTGAATAAATTAAATACGTGAATTAAGATAAGAAGGCTTCTTATTCTACAACAACGAAAGCACTTTTTCACTCTTTCATATGTACTAGGGGATTTCACTTGGAAAAGAAAATGTTCCATAACAATGGGTTCGAATGCACGAGATCTTGTAGACCTTACCAGTGAGGTCTTATCGATTAGTATTACATAGAAGAAATCAATTATAGACACTAATACAATTAAATCCACTCTTCATAGACAAACTTGGGATTTGCGATCCCAGGTAAGATCATTTCAGGATCATGGGATCCTTTTCTATTAGATAGGAAGGGTTGTAGCACAAAATGTACTTCTAAGTAATTGCCCTATAGATCCTATATCTATCTATGTGAATAAGAAATCATGTAACAAAAGGGGTTCTTATTTGTACAAATGGTACTTCGAGCTTGGAAC
>CM061541.1:119712898-119715398 GCA_030864215.1 Capsicum pubescens
TGTCTCACGGTAGCCTGCTCCAGTCCCCTTACGAAACCTTCATTATTAGGTTAGCCATACACTTCACATATTTCTAGTGATTCACATGGCATCATCAAATGATACAAGTCCTGGATAAGAATCTACAACGCACTAGAACGCCCTTGTTGACAATCCTTTACTCCGACAGCATCTAGGGTTCCTTGAACAATATGATATATCACACTAGGTAAATCCTTAAACCTTCCCCCTCTTACTAAGACTACAGAATGATCTTATGAATTATGGATAATACCGGGTATATAAGTAGTGATTTCAAATCCCTAGGTTAATCGTACTCTGGCAACTTTACGTAAGGCAGAGTTTAGTTTTTTTTGAGGTAATAGTGGAAAAATTGACAGATAAGTCACCTTTACTGGCACTCTACAGAACCGTACATGAGATTTTACCCTCATACGGCTCCTCATTCAATTCTTTTAAATTCATTGGATCCTTTTCCACGTTCGAGAATCCCCCCTTCTTCCACTCTTCCCCGAAGAGTAACTAGGACTAATTTAGTCACATTTTCATGTTCCAATTGAACACTGTCCATTTTTTATTATTCTCAAAGGATAAGATTATTCTCTTTACCAAACATATGAGGATCGAATCATGATCTTATATATAAGAAGAACAAAAGATCTTTCTTGATCAATCCCTTTGCCAAGATAACCTTTGAGGTACCTCAAGATTCTTTTCAAGTTTGAATTTGTTCATTTGGAATCTGGGTTCTTCTACTTCATATTTATTTAATATGAATATTTTCCCTCTCTTTTTTATATCATTCCTTAAGTCCCATAGGTTTGATCCTGTAGAATTTGACCCATTTTCTCATTGAACGAAAGGTATGACATAAATCAGATTGATAAAAGTACCATGTGAAATCTTTGATTTTACCCTTCCTCGATCCCTATACCATAGGTACAGTGTTTGAATCAATAGAGAACCCTTTCTTCTGTATGAATCTATATTATTCCATTCCAAAACCTTCCCGATACCTCCCAAGGAAAATCTTGAATTTGGATCCCAAATTGATGGGTTAGTGTGAGCTTATCCATGCGGTTATGCACTCTTTGAATAGGAATCCATTTTCAGAAAGATCCTGGCTTTCATACTTTGGTAGGTCTCCGAGATCCCTTCAATGACCTACGTTAAAGGGATATCTATCTAATTCGATCGATTGCGTAAAGCCCGCGGTAGCAACGAAACCAGGGAAAGTATACAGAAAAGATAGTTCTTTTCTATTATATTAGTATTTTCTATTATATTAGATATATTAGTATATTAGATATATTATACTATTATATTAGAGTAGTATTAGTTAGTGAGTCCTTTCTTCCGTGATGAACTGTTGGCACCAGTCCTACATTTTGTCTCTGTGGATCGAGGAGTAAAGGGGCTCGGCGAGAAGAGGAGTGTACCACGAGAGAATCAGTGAGGTCAACCTCTTTCAAATATACAACATGGATTCTGGCAATGTAGTTGGACTCTCATGTCGATCTGAGTAAATCATCCTTTCCATAGAGGTAAATCTTTGCCTGCTAGGCAAGAGGATAGCAAGTTCCAAATTCTATCTCGGTAGGACATGTATTTCTAGTACTATGAAATTCATAAATGAAGTAGTTAATGGTAGGGTTACCATTATCCTTTTTGTAGTGATGAATCTTGTATATGTTCCTAAGAAAAGGAATTTTTTCATTTTTCGGGGTCTCAAAAGGGGGTGGAAATGCATAAGAACTCTTGAATGGAAAAGAGATGTAACTCCAGTTCGTTCCTTCACAATCGGTAGTTAATCCTATTTCCGATGGGGCAGTTGACAATTGAATTTGATTTTGACTATTATTTTCATATCCGTAATTATGCGAAAAGAAGGCCCGGCTCCAAGTTGTTCAAGAATAGTGGCATTGAGTTTCTCGACCCTTTAACTTAGGATTAGTCAGTTCTATTTCTTGATGAGGTGGGTAAGGAATATAACTCAACAGTAGAGTGTCACCTTGACATGGTGGAAGTCATCAGTTCAAGCCGGATTATCCCTATGCCCAATGTGAGTTTTTCTAGTTGGATTTTCTCCCCTGCCGTTGTCCAATGGGAATTGATAAGAGTCTCAAACTGATGGATCGAATATAGCCATCCCCTGAAGTGAGGGGGCAGGTATGGCTATATTTTTTAGAGAAAAATCTGGGCGAATATAAAGCGCATGGATACAAGTTATGCCTTGGAATGAAAGACAATTCCAAATCTGCTTTGTCTATGAACAAGGAAGCTATAGGTAATGTAACTATGAATCTCATGGAGAGTTCGATCCTGGATCAGGATGAATGCTGGAGACATGCTTAATACATGCAAGTCAGATGGCAAACACGGGAAATGGTGTTTCCATTGGTGGACGGGTGAGTAACGCGTAAGAACCTGCCCTTGGGAGGGGAACCATAGCTGGAAGCGACTGCTAATACCCTATAGGCTGAGGAGCAAAAGGAGAAAT